>JAVJGG010000021.1:12539007-12549225 GCA_035590195.1 Aviceda cuculoides
GGGCTTGGTTGCGGTTACTGTAACAGTTGTTGTTGTTTGTTTGACTGGTTATAGTAAAGAACTGTTATTCCTATTTCACACATCTTTGCCTGGAAGCTCCTTAATTTCAAAATTGTAATAACTCGGAGGGAAGGGGGGTTGCATCTGCCATTCCAGGGGGAGCTCCTGCCTTCCTTGGCAGACACCTGTCTTTCAAACCAAGACAACTACACAAAAGTTTTTTTATTACTAATAGGTCAAATTAAGGCTTTCCCATGTATGAAGTGCAAATTACAGACACAAGGCTTTCTCCCTCATCATTAGTTGCACCAATATTTCCCCACTATTTCCCAGTAGATTTGAAAGCTCAGCTAGTCTTTCTGGAAGAGGAAATCAGCCATGCACTCTCAGCCAGGACTCTGCTTTAACCTTCCACATAGTAAGAGCTGAACCGAGAACTCTAGCTGTCATGCTGATCACTGATAATAAGGGCTTGTGTGTGCGAAAGACCTCTTTACTGTTCAGTAGCCAAGGAATATGAACCTCATTTCCAGAAGAAACTAGAGTGACCACAAACTTCTGAGCAAAGCGCCAGATATACTTTTTTGGCCCCAAGTTCTTTTGGCCTCAAGTTTGGTGGATAATCTCTTGAAAGGCGTGTAGACCTGCAGTCACAAAAAGGTGCATGAAATCAGACCTGTCATAATTACTCCACAAAAAATGTATGAGCATGGCAACAATCAAAATATCTCAAATGTTTACACAGTGTTTAAAGGTGTTAAAAGAACTTACTGTTTGCTCTTGAAAAAATCTACATTACCATAGACCATTCCTACATCTTTGTGGCTTAAAGGCATGGTTTTTGTTTTTTATTTTACAGCAAGCTAGAAAGCCCTATGATGTCCGAGATGTTATTGAGCAGTATTCGCAGGGCCACCTCAACCTGATGGTGCGAATCAAGGAGTTACAGAGGAGGTATGTCAATAAAGTTTGGTGCCTGTATCTGTAAAAGCCAGCAGAGGGAAGTTTGTAAATAAGTCGGTGATTGGGGCTGGGGATCGAAAACTGACAGGGTTACAGGTGCCATATTGGTAGGACTGTGCAAAGTTACAGAATGTAAAATGGCACTCAAGTAAAGTTTTCTTTTCACGCAGGAAGGAAAAGGCAAAGAGCTTAAAACTCTCATGATCAGGACTTAGAACTTTCATTATACTTACATGTATTGCCTCAGTCCCTGCTAGCTTTGACTATATGCTGTAATCCCTGTATGTTAGGGGTTGTATCATACGTACAGAGTGAAATACTGTTGCCTGCTCTGGTAGAATCACACTTAAGAGCAAACTAGGAGACAACAGATAGGTGCAACAAATAAGCTGTGGAAGAACAAGGAAAAGAGGAAACAATGCCGTTCATGTGGAAAAGTGATGGGCATGGTAAAACTTTGTAGCGGTTAAAGAAGCTAAAGACCAATCTAGGTCTAATCCCATTTTGTTGTTATTTTTTTTAATTTCAAGCTATTCTTAGCCCAAAGCAAGTGCGTCACCTACAGTACAAACCAGAACTATTTGAACTTCACTTTGGTTCTTTGCGAAGAGGTGTCCCCGCTCCAGCTAGAGAAAGTGAAGATGCTGGTTCAGGCTGATAAAAACTAAAAATGATTCTTTTTGTTTTATAGGTTGGACCAATCCATAGGGAAGCCATCTCTTTTTATCTCCGTCTCAGGTAAGTTAATATGAAGGATGTATCTAAAGTTAATCTGATGAAGATATAATTAATGGAAAATACTTGTTAAGATACTTTTTATTTTGTTGCCAAATTTTTAAACAGTGCCAACCAGTTGAGATCTGAAGTTTAGGCATCAACAATAATATTTAGTCATCGATGCCTTTAAAATAGGGTTGTTCTTATTTAGATATTTAAAGCACTTACTTTCACTGAAGTTTTCAAAATGTTGCCCCTAATCTCTCTGAGACTCACCATATTTTCAATAAAATGGTGTGCTATGATTACAGAGTTCCCATGATATCAGTAATACTCACACAGAGCTTTGATAGCTTTGAAAAGAGAGTGGAAAAGGAGCACAAAGTACTAAGTTTGTTTGCGACAAGTCTGGCTAATGAAAACTCTCTGTTAATGTCATTTTCAAACTCATGTTTCTATGTAGTTTATAGGGGTAAAAAAAGATAAAATGTTACCAAATACATTGTTCAAGTTGGCTGTAGAGTCTTTTGCATAGTGGCAGATTGTTTTTAAATGGCAATTAAAACATTAACTAAATTGGGAACAGTTTTGTTCTCCTGGGTTAAAGCATAGAACCAAGGTTGAAAATGCCTTAAACATAAGGGCTATTAAAAGCCATGGCATGGGCTAATGCTATGAAAAGAAACAAAAAGCTGCTTTTAAGCAATAGAGCTACCAGCCTGGCAAAGGTGTTCAGTTACACTGCGTTGGTGGGCTAGTTAAACACACCCTGTTGTGGCTTGCTGCTATTTTGTTATACCACCATATATTAATTTGAAAATGTTTCTTGTTCCACAGAAAAAAGCAAAGATCGAGGGAATAACACGATTGGTGCCAGGCTGAACAGAGTGGAGGACAAGGTAAGCCTCATTTAGACTGGCAGTGAATGAGGACATGGTCTGTGATCGAACAGTGCTTGTTTCATAGGATGTGGGGAAAAATTCAGCTTAAAATAGAGTTGAATGCCTGGCTTTTCCAGGTGATGGAGCGTAATTTCTGTGGCAGATCGCATTTTTGGTTCTTTCTTGTCATTTGAATAGAATAAGAAAAAAACAAACTTTATTTGATTTTGGTCTCTTTTGGGACTCACTTGGGGTTTTGATTTTTAATTACAGATATTACACATGTCTCAGTGCTTTACTTCCTTCCTCCACAATAGATAAAAGGCTCTGTTCCTTTAATACCTCAGTATATTACGGTCCCTAAGATTTCCCTTTGATCATTGCTCTGTTGTTTATATAACTCCACCTACAATTCCTTAGAGAGAGTGATAGCAAACCTTGTTCTGTCCTGGTTTTCATTCCTTATGACAAATGGAGTTTCTCCTTTCAAGTGACGTGAAGCCAGAAAAAGTCAGACTTGTTCTATAATCTCAAATTAACAGTTAGGTGTTTTGTAACCCTTTATTTCAATGCTAGCTGTGCTTGAAAAATTAGATGACAGGTAGAGGCTATGTCATTGTTAAAACATATAGGTTTGCTTGTGTTCGTATTAAGGAAAGAAAGGGAGAGTTAAGAGAAATGGTTTGAATCCTTTACCAATCTCTCACAGTGATTTGGTGAGGCGGTGAAATAATTTCTTTACTTTAGGATTATTTCACTCATTTATCTAAACTGTTCATTCGGTATTAAGGAGTGAAAATTTTTCGTGAGGAAAAAAGCTTTCAGAGTGTTTCTTCCGCAACTGGAAGTATGTGCTAGCCTCATGAAGGATTTGTTCTGAAGAAATATCCAGCAAATATTCTGCAAACCAAAAGAGGTGTGACCAACACATCCCAAAGGACGCAAACCGAGCACCCTGACCTGTATTGATTCACTTGTGATGTATCCATTCCTTACACATTTCTCCTTAAATACTTAAGATAAACTGGAAATATAGTACTCAGAACTGTACTTCAACCTATTGGAAATAAATGGCATTTAAAGGGAACAGGTGCCTTTCGGTATATCGGGTGACCCACAGAAAGGGTGAAGTAGAAGATAGGAAGGTACAGTGCATTTTGCACAAAGAAGAATCACTGCAGTGCTCGCTCAGATCTGTGGTTGGTAAGTGTCTTACACATGGAAGCCCCTTCCAGAAAGTTTGGATTACAGTTATTTATTTTCTCTCTGTGATGTCAACTAAAAGCGTGGAACGCTAAAAAATGCCTCGTGACTTGTGACAAAGAGCAATGACTTTTCAGTTTGGACAAATAATTCTCAAATGACAGCTAAAATAGCTTCTCAGTGCTATTTGTAAAATCTCCAATGAGCCTGGGAAAGCTTTGGTGTTGTACTGGCTCAGAGATAAGCTGTTTCAGGGTTATTAATTACTCTTTTTACATCCTTACAAATAACTACACCGTGAATTTATAGTGACTGTTGTTTTATGTCTTGTAATGGGACTATAAACTACTCCCTGTTTAATTTTAGTATAGCCGGGTTAAATTTTAGCTTTGTTTTAAGTAACAGACCCTTCTTTCTTTGCAGTTGCATGAGGTCATCTGTGGTTTCAGAGTTGTATGTTATCTGCCCTATACAGCTAGTCCTATCTGCAGGAATTTTATCTGAAAGTAGCTGAAAGGCTAAAAATAGAGAATTTCGGTTGGACTCGGCAAACAGTGGTATACATGACAACACACCGGCAATGCTGAAATCACATTTTTGGTGCAGCCGCAGATGGTGGCCAAAGCTATTTTTTGGGTATTTTTGCTCTCTAAGCTTGGCCTTCCCTTTCCCATAAAGGACATGGTATGCTTTCAACATACAACTAAATCCTTCCTGAGCTGAGCACTGTATAAAGGGTATCTCTGTCAGCTGGTTTTTAAGGTGACTACATATTTTAAACAGTTGCATCCCATTTGGTTTGTGAATTAGTTTTTAATCTTGGACTTCCGAAGGAGAGATTTTCAGGGGTGCAGACTAGTGTTAGCATCTAACTACCTTTTGTGCATTTGAAAAATCTCCTTTAAATCATTTTAAAATGAGCTGTAGACTTCTGAAATTATGTGAAAACTCCTGCTACAGCAAGAAATTACATGGTACTTCCCATGCCACAGGAATAAGCAGAGTCCTTCTATTAGATCTTTCTCAATGATCATTAGTATGGTCCTTGCAGCAAAAGGCTGGCATACAGTTGTCAGAAAGTCTGGGTTAAAGCAGAAAGAGAAGAAACCCTGAACTTTCCTTTTCTGAACTTTTGGGTGCTTTTGCTTTTGGATGTCTGCTGTCAGCACAGGGTCTGCTACGTGCACATCACAGAGCTGGAATCCAATTTTAGGTATATTCCTATAGGCTTTTGTGGAGGTGGATTTTAGCTCAAGGGGCACTTACAAATAAAGATCATTCTGTCTTCAAGAGTATTTAATCATGTTTCTGGGACATCATGTCACTCTTGCAAAGCTTCTGTACTTGTGGCACAAGCAAACAGGCTCGAGAGGCGTATGTGTGGCTGGCAGTACAGAGGGGATGGCACATGAAAGGGGTATTTTAAAAATAAAATGCTGAGAGTCAAACAGCAATGTATTGGCAGGAATTATGATACTTTATGGCACAAATCTGAATTTCCAAGTATTGAAATCGGCACAAGAATCCTGTTTTCCTCTTTCAAATTTAGGAACATGTTCATTTGAGGGAGAGAGTCCTGTAGAGTCTGTTCATCTTGTGCACTGAGTGAAACTTTGACCTGGTAATTCATACAGTTTGGGATAATCTAACTAAAGATTGTTTCCTAATATGTGAAAGCCATAGGGATGATTCAGGATTGCAGGAACCTTCCTGCAGATTCCTTCCCGTAGAATTTTGTCATTTTGGCAAGCAACCGAAAAGGTGGTTTTGTAAATGTAATGAGAAACTGCACAACCTGATAGGCCTTCGTGTAAAGAAATCACAATCCAACGTGTAACCGCAGCGTATTATGACTTTGCCATTGTTGTCTGTTGCTAATAAAGCTGAGGGCAGCAAATGCTGCGTTCTCCTAAAGGTGCGTTGCCATGGCTGAGCGCAGGCAACTGCAGCACCCGCCGTGCCCGCACCCCGATCTGTCGGGACACGGCCAGCTTTGGTCCAGAAGACACGTAACTGCACTGGTGCAGCGCCCAGACCGAGCCCTCAAACCCCGCTAAGTAGCAGCGGTCCGGGTGTGTGCATGCAGATGCGCTGATCCGGTCCCTCGGAGAATCTGTTGAGCAGGATTACAGCAGCAACTCAATTGATTTGCGGTGACCAGCCTTCTCTCTTTTTATCCTGAAACATCTGTGAATGACTATTCAGCCTACCCTCAAGAAACCTGAGGCTGGCTTGCTACCAAAATGAAAATCAAAAACAGTTTTTCCAGATAGGCCCGGCTGTGCGCGCAGCGCTGTTAATCCTCACGCAGACAGCCCTGCGTGCCAGTGGGTTGATTCCGGGTGTGCCGGCCGCTCCAGCCGGGAACAAGCCCACAATGCTCTCAAGAACTTCTGTGTGCTACATTTCCTTTTTTCTTTTCACTGCTTTAATTTTAGCTTGGCTAGAAATTACTGTAATGCTAACTTTTCAGGATAAATTGACATGTTCTTTTTTCAACCCTTTGCTGACCATTAATTTAGATGTAACAGGCGCAGCTTGCACTTTTCAGGTAATCAGATGGGATTGTTGCTTGGCTGCCCGAAGATAATTCAGTCTTAAATATGGGGACTGCACAAAATCAGCTAGAATATACAGTGAGGGCTAAAACTGGTAGTCCTTGGACTCTCGACAGGCTGTTGTGGCTACGTACCAGGCTGCCCCAGGTGTCAGTAGGTCCCGCCTGTGGACCTCCCAGAGTAGAATAACAGAACCCAGATTTACAAAAAACATTTTAAAAACCATTCTGAGCAGTAGATATTACGCTCTATTCTCTGTTAAGTTGTTTTAAAAATAGGACTTAACCTTCTGCAGTGATTTGAACACTTCAAAATTTGCCTTTTAAGAATGCTTATAGCAATCCAAAGCAATTTTCTGGGTGTCCCTTCTTTATACTCAGAACTAGTCCTGTATCTGACATAAGTACAGTATTAATATCAGTATTGCTAAGCTTACAAGTAAAATGTTATCATAGTCTTTTTCAGTTATATGGAACATTAGGAGTAATGCTATCTACTGCTAAATTTGAAGTTGCAGAGATTTAAATGGAGATTTCTGTTTATACAAAAGGTATGTAGTAGTGAGATGTGACACCTTTTAATATGAATACAACAGTTCTGCAAGACAATATTCATTTCAAGCATGTGCACATTTTGCATGGTTACAGCTGAAAATGTGAACCCTTGTATTCTGACTAGTACTAACCCAAAGAGCAACATGCAGAACTTCAAACATGCAGTGCAGCACCAAACAGAGAATCATTTCCCTTTTTCAGATTTACTTTAACAGCAGATAGCACCACTTTTAAAATCAATTAAAAAGAAATCTAACATGTGAAAACATCTATGCTAAAATAGATGCTACTGGGCTGCTTAAGTTGCCTACTGTAAATCTGAACTGGTTTGGAAACCAAACCTGAAAGGAAGTTCTCTTTTTTGCACAGTTCTTTTGAGTTCTGGTTATGGTGGTTTTCTGTCTTCCACCTACAGTGTCTTTGATTGTTGAATGTATAGATCCCATGTTCAGTAAAACTGTCAGGATATGATATATATTTGATAGATTTTTCACTGTGACTGCTGAGTATGGAACTTTTAAAGGGGAGCAAGTTCTTTATTTGGGGTGGCTTTCAAAAAGCAGTGAAGACCTGCACATTACAGCATTGTATGACATTTTCTTCTGGCTAAATAATTTTCTGTAATTTTTTCACCAGAGCATTGATTCTATCCATACATTTGTTAGAAACCAGATTGGCTGGAACCCTGTTAAATGCAGTCCAGATGAACAGGATGACCATTGATAAGTCTAGGTCCAGTTTCTGATTTTACTCTTGCTCTTTCTTACTCTGGCTTTCTAATCAACTAATAGTTACCCATTGCAAAAGGTTTCATATCTAACTTATTTCTCTTGTTTATTTCACAAAAGTATATGAACTTGAGTTATATATAGCAGAGGAATTTCACTGTAGTGTTAAATTTGTTATTTTTTTGTATCTCAAGGTAAATAGTAATCATGCCATTTCTAACGATGAATTCCCAGCTCATCCAATGCAGAAAAGTTTAGGACATGATCCAGAGCCTGTTAAGGGTGGTAGGAGTCTTCCCTTTGACCTGGCCGGCTGTGAAGCAGGATTTTTAATCAAAACATAAGCTAGCCTTGATGAGCTGACATTTCAGTCGTCCTTCATCAGGGTAGCATTAAGCTTTAAGCTTTATCAAAGTTGTATGCCTTTGAGAGGATTTTTTCTTTTGGTTGTTGTGATACAGTTTGCTCCTCAGTAACATGGATGTGTTACTTACATGACAGCATTTCTGTCATAAATGGAAATATAGATCTGTACATATATGTGTCTCATTATTGGATGCTCCGTATTTACAGTCCGAAGAGCATACATGAGGTAGTTTAACATTTTACTTAGAAAAGTATTATCTCATCTACCTCTTCCTGGGTTCACAAATGTTCCATGTTGACAGCTTGTTCCCCTAAAGAATTCTTCATGTGTGGCCAGTCCTCCAATTTTATGTGAAATATCTGCATTATCTAATGTAAGATCAAACCTTCGTGGGGGCTTTTTTCTGTTTTTAATGGCATTCTCTAGCCTGTGGGAACAGTTACTGTGCTTCCTGGTGTAACAGAGCAATTAGTGCAAACTTCAAAAAGGCCTTGACTGATGATTGCCTTCTTGCACATCAGTATGCAACTGACAGGGACATTTTGGCTTTATTTTTAATTGAATAATGATGCTGAAAAATTGATGGTAAAAGACTGACAAACAGCCATCTGACTTTCTGGTCAGTGCTGGAAAGCATGGTGAGAGCCACGAGTGGTCAATTGGAAGAGACGGCTTCAGAAAGTGTCCAGCACGGAAATACTCCACACTTTGCAGGCTGAACGTGCACTAAGCAGTTCAGGTATTGAGTACTGGCAGCTTCTGCAATAGGTGTGTGAGGATTTGCCTTCCTGATACCTAGAAACAGAACTAAAAACCATGGGTTTGGATGGAAATTTTAAAAGATATGTGAAATCAATAAAAATCAAAAGAACCACTGCCAAGCAGTTCCTCATCTTGTATGTAGTTCTTGTAATAATGCAGAAATAATAACCTGCGGGATGTGGAGGAATATTAAGAAGCTTATGGAAGATTAAGTATCCCTATTAATTCAATCCTTAGTCTTTTCCCAGATGCTGAAGTATAAGCATAAGGAAGCAATTTTGGTGCTGAACTTCGTGATGGAGGATGCACATTTTCTATAAATTGGACTACAGCTGAGCACATCCTTCATCAGTCTAGGTCATTAGGCAGCCTTACAATTTTACTAGCTTTTCTCTCACCAATCTGATAATATTTCAGTGGGTAGACAACAAAAACCTGCAGATTTCCATTTCCAGTATCCTATGCTTTCCGTCTCCCCAGCTACAGTAAAATAAAATTATCAAGCATACATGGTAAAAATGAAAACAAAAAATAATTACTTGTAGGATTCACTGCTGCCAGAAGCTTTGGTAGACAGAATAGAAACAAACTGAGAGAGAGATTAGGCAAAGTCATGGGGAAGGGCTCGCTTGAGGATTATTAAACAGGATGTCTGTATGTAAACTCTAGTTTAGCAAGTACCTTAAACAGTAGTCAGTGATGAGTTGATTAAAAAAAAGGAAAAGTATGATTTTATGTATATGTACTTTCTTATACTCTTTTTTTAAGACTCTGCACCAGAAACAGGATAACTGGGGCAGATAAACTTTAGTTTTGTTCAAATATAGCTCTTTTTATGCTAGGTTGTTACACACAGCTGCTTGCTACTGGATTTGGTGACCCATACAGCTGAACGTCACTGTAGGGTGTCTTAGACCTGATCTGCTCATGAAGGCTATGTAAGCAGACCCCTGTGCCTGTCTGGAGGACATTCACCTGAGTTTTTGCAGCACCATACTTTGAAGACCCTAAGGTCTTTGGAATAGCCTTCACTTGCATCCATTTGTTAGCACTGATTTTATCTGTTTGAAGATCATTAGATCCTATCACAGCACAAATGAAAAACAATTGATTTTTGTATTAATTTTGAAATTGTTTAATATATACAGTGTTAAGCACTATCTATAACCTGTAGGATGTTATCTAGGCACAGTAGCTTAGATATAGTTACAGGCCTGGCCTACAGAGCAGTGTTATAAGCTATCATTGTTACTGATTTGTTATTGATTTGTTATTAGTTAGAGTTAATCATATTTTATTTTAATAGGAATATAGAATTATAAGAAATATTTTAGTAAAAATTACATATCTATTGCATTTTGTACATTTAACCAGCAACTAACTGCTATCATGAAGTCCTCCGTACAGTCCCGTACCAAGGCCGAAGGAATTGGCCAGAATCATTAATAGGAACATTTAGAGCAATAGAGAATAGGTTTAAGATTT
>JAVJGG010000021.1:12549325-12566092 GCA_035590195.1 Aviceda cuculoides
CCGTCAATAAAGAAGTGTCTGCTTATCTACACTAAATTGGTGTTGATAAGTTCTTTATTCCGAGTTTTTCAGCAACATCATGATGTTTTGTGATCTGTTTCTGAAGTGTCAGTTCTTGGATCAGAGGAAATGTGATTATATCAAAAAACCAAATTAGCATTGAGTATGAATAGCCTCAGATGGTGAGGATACTGCAGCTCATTAGCTTATTTGCAGGAAATGAGAGTGTACACTTCCTCAATGCTGTAAAATAGTTAAGAAAGACAATATATTATCTTTAATCTAGAGTAGAGTGACTGAAGGTAGTTCGAGCTAACACACAGTTGCTGTGCTAGTATTCAAAAGCAATGACTAATTAAGCTCTGGTTATTCAGTCGCATGCAGTCATCTGTGATACTCCTCTACATATTTTATGAAAAGTAAAAAGGCAAAAGTGAAATGCTTCTAAAGAGAAGACTTCCTGTTTAAGTGAGCTGCTATAGATTTTACCCCAAATTTCTAGCGCTTCTGGATGCAGACAGTATTTGGGAGGCATGATGTTGAAGGCAGAGTGTAAACCTTTACAAATACAAAGTGTTACATATATATATATATATATATAAAATATTTTTTAATATCATTGATTTCTTTCCTGTTTGGGATCTGATTAATGACTTTTGAATTCTTAACACTGGCAATGGCTGTGTGCTTGTGATCTGCATAGCTGCCTACTTGCTTATTAAGAGCAGAAATCCCAGAGGATTTTTAGATAACATGCAATATACCCCATAAAATCTAGGAATTTGGGAAAACAGAGGGATGAAATAATGCATTACCAGCTGATAATCTTTTAAACAATCTTTAGATTAGTTGCTGGTTTGGGAATCGGCTGTTTGTGTTTGTATTTGAGTCGGTATGCAAGTGGACATAAGGTCTGCAAATTGAGATGACTCGATCTTTTATTAAACCACATAAAGCCTGTTTTGTCTGGCATTCAAAGACAAACCCAAGCAAGATTTGAAATGTAGCCTCCACCATTCTTGTGCATAGACTGTTTAAATGTGATGTGGAATGGAAATGCATGGTGAATATGCAGAGAGAGAATGTGGAACAGTTGTATGGACTAAATACCCTGTAGAGCAGATCAGAGAAACAGGATTTAAGTGAACAACACGTGTGCACAGTGTGCTACACAGAAGACTTTTATCTGTCTGTCTTATAGGTTAAAGAGATGACCATAAGATCATCTCTGCATTTTATTTGTGTGTGTGTGTGTTGCAGACGAATGACAAAAACCCATTCTAACATAAATGGCAAATTTTGGCTTTGATATGCCAGGATGAACCTTTACTGAAGTTAGATGTATCAAAGTTGCAATTGTTCCTTGTCAAAGACCTGGTTTTAGACTGATCTCACTGGAATTAAAATATTTTTATTTTCATTTGCAATTGAGTATCAGGGAGGAAAAGTGCATGGAGTTGAAAGGACTCTATTCAAGTTGCAGTCTTTTCAGGTTGGAATCTATTCAGCTCTTGGAAAAGATTCAGAGTAAAGGAAGGTGTACTCCCTTTCTTACGCAAAGTCCATACCTTCTGTCACCCTATCTGCTCCCCCTGCCCCTCCCCAAATAAAAATTGCAAACCAGAAATGATCCAGTGCTGCTTAGATTGCAGGAGAGAAATAGGAGAAGGGGCCTTTGCTATCTGACTCCTGCTTAGAGCTATAGGAGTCAGAAGGAAGATAAGAAGAAAAATAGGCAGTCAATAAAAGTAGAATACGAACACCGGGTTCAAAGTATACCTACCCCTCTTAGAACTCAGGAAGCCGAGATGGCAAATGCAGTTTCCTCAAATCCTTCTCTGTTCCTACATCCTACCCACTGAAGTTGTGACAAAACCACAATTCATCTTTCAATAAGAGAATCGAGATTTGCATTACTTCTATAAAAATCTAGAAATATGATTACTATGACTTTTTACACATCTTTAAAGTATCCTACTGTTTCAGCAGTTAGCACAGGGCTGTGGACCCATGTCACAGGTTCTTCTTCTATCCCGAAGTAACCGATGCTACACTTGGTAGCTCCAGCGATCAGCCAGCGGCCCAACGTGGCAAGGTGTGATTGCCCTTGTACGCCGTGGGCACGATAATCTGATGAGCTGCCTCCCTTTAGGATGGACCTTCGCTGTGGTGGCGTCATTATGTTCATCAAAGCACAAGAGCTCCTGCTCTGACAGATTAAACACACAAAATAGAGAAAGGATGGGAAAAAGAAAATATTGTTTCCCTCTTTTACAGCTAAGGTGCGGGGAGTGATTTGCCCAAGGTATCACAGTGGCACCTGTGGCACAGCCAGGAATTTAACTTAAGCCATGTCTGGGACTTAACCACAAATCAGCATTCCTTTTTAATATTGTGTTTAAAAGCCCCTCTAGTTTTGAATAGTTATATTGGCCAGTGCAGTGTTCAATGTAGTCATAGCCCATTAATACTAAAACCATCCAGTACTTGAGAACAGCATATATAAACACATAAACCACACCAACTCAGCCAATATAAATGTACTGGGACTATTTTAGACACTGGATTTTAAATCATCTAGAAATTAATCTACTAACATAATTTTGTAGCCCAGGAGCCTAGGGGTGGAGAGGACTGAACATACTTACATGACACAGAAACTGTCCTACGTATAGATAATTATGCATGTAATATTTAAAACTAAACAAGTTATATTAAATGCTGTATTTTCAGTCAAGCAGAGAGAAATATTCAAGTGAGTTCAAATATTCATGTAAGTTTCTATTTTAAAAGTCTTGGATCTAACATTGCTCACCATTGACCCTTCTGCGACATCTGTTAATCTTGGGTTTATTTCAATTTCTTTCTGTCTCTCTTTTTTAAACAGATGACTCCACTTAAATCAACACTTGGTTTCCATTAGACAGATAGAAGGTGATTCACTTAGTAACATATGCATCTTTATCTAGTTAAGTCCTAATAGCCTTAATATATCAAGGAAGCTGGTGTGATTAACAGCACTAAAGGCTTTGTCAGACACTTCACCTCATAAATACTACCCTTTGTCCAGCCATAGAAAAAAAGTGAATAAATACATTGTGTTGCCAAACCGAAAATGTGTAGGGCCTTATAAATATTCTAAAACTATCCCCATAAAAAAATATATGTTGACAATAGAAGTTACATCTACATATATGTCTGTGTTTGTACAAGTCTACCAATCCAAGTGTGCGTTGGCTCTTTGCCCTGCCTGGGCTGTCCTTTTTCTGTTTTATCATTTCATCATGGAGCCACCATTGTGTGTGATTTTTTCCTCCTGTTCATTTGAGCTTTGTGCAGATTCTTTGATGGTTCTTTGTCCCTGCTTGTCATAGCTTATCTGTCCCAGGGTAGTTCGACATGTATTAGTTGTGCCACTCTAGTTAATGTTGGCAACAAAGACATCTGACTTGGCTTGATTATCATGTATGATAATCCTGCCAAATGCGGCAGTCAAAACAAAAATCCCAAGAGTAAAATATATTTAAAATGTCAGCTTGAATGAAGATGGGGATCCTTGTTTCATCATAGCTGAAGTTTTCTGGAAACATTCCAGCTGTGCCACCAGTGTCTGTGATTGCATGCTGTGGTCCTCAGGGTACTGAAGGAAGCCTTTTTTCTGCTACTCCCAAGTTTCTAGAGAGTTTCAACCGGAGGAGTTTTACAGGGGAACACCTTAGAAAGGAAATAGGCAGGGATAACTTTTGCTGCTTCTCCAAAAGAGACTGACTGAGCCATAATCATGGATCCTCTCCCTCTGTGTTTGCTTCCTGTTACAGGAGGGAGCTTTGGCCGAGCTTTGAAGTCAACTAGTCAGTCCCACAGAGATGTTACCATAAACTCTCAGCAGAACTTTGGTGGCAGAAGTGACTGGGGAGGAACACAATGCCTTTTCACTGATGCAGAGGAGCAGTGGTTTCTGCTATGGCACAAACTTCATGCTCTTCCATCTAAGACATTGCACTGCAGACACGCTGGCCCGGGGCCCAGAGATCCATCTAGCAGTGTTTGGGTGGCTCTGCAGCCGCGCATGGCTTGTTAGCTTGGGCATGGTGCTTTGCAAAGGTCCGGCTGGTTCTGGTTTTGGCACGGGCGGCACTGGTTCAGCTATCTTTGCAGCACGCTTTTGATTGTAGCCGAGGTGACACAATGCTCACGGTGAATGGGTCATTCACAGCCTGCTCCCAGATAGTGGTTGACAAAGCTGGTTTTGAATCCGAGCCCTCTGAATCTCTGTGCAGGGGAATTTCAGAATCTCATGGCAGCTAGAAAAAAAGGCAGTGGAAAGTCATTTGCTTTGCATAGAGAAAGGAGGAGGAGGACCAGTTAATGGTGCTACACTTGAGAATGAAAAGGGCAGTGATTCCTACAAACAAGGTCACCTTCGTTTTGTTTTCTGTGCACTGGCTGTACAATTTCAGTGAAAAATCAATTACAGATCATCATACCAGACCTGAAATGGAATGAGAACTTTTTTGTTGTTGGTGGTGGTTTGGAGTGAGTTTTTGGTTATGAGTAGTTGTGGTAAATTCAGAGAGCCCAATTTGATGTATATTCTTTTGTGCCAAGTCCAAACAAATAGTTTCCATTTTTTCTCCTGTCCCTTTGGTATTTATTATCAGTGAACAACACAGGCCAGCTGTCATTCAGTCCTGAGGTGGCTGCTGTAATAAAAACCTGACCAAGTACAGTGCACATACATAGCAGTTATTTACGAATGCTTTACTGATTTTGATGACTACAGGATTGGCGCATTTTCTTTCTACTGCTGGTGGAAGGGCTGCAAGATGAAAGAAGGAAAGCAGCAGTGTTTACAACTTTGTTTTTATTGTATGGCATATCTGAATGTGTAATAAAATTAGGACACAAGCAACTTCATTAGATACATCAGTGACTGCTACATTTATGTTATTATTCAAACAGCTACATGTCAGAGGAATGTGAGTTATACTGTGAAACAAAGCCATAAAAACAATTGACCTTAATTTTTCCGCACTGAAGTTCCCCATCCATACACTTCCCACACCCTTCCTGAGAGAGGCTTGTGCTAATTAATAACTGTGAAGCAAGTAAGTGTTAAACTGATAAGTGCAGCAGCAAAACTTAGAGAAAAATGAATTGTTCTGCCTTCAGAGGCACAGAGATGCACTCCAGGAGTTGAAGTCTTTGGGATCTATGGCCTCTTTGCAGTGCAGAAACATTATAATGTAATGGAATTAGTCCAGCCTTCACTTGATAGTAATTTCAGTTCATTTTTCTCTCCAGCTGCCCTGTATTTCTCCACAGCTTTGACCTGTATCATAACCTTGAATAGGCATCTTCAGCCCTCTCAGCTTCTGCTCCTGGGTAAAGCCCGGGCTGCTCACCTAGGCTATAAGCTCTCTGAGCTCCAGCTTTGTCACGTGTTTAGATGGGACTTTTCTGTTTTCCAGTGGTGCTGGAATTTGGATATTATCTATGCCAAACAGTAAAACAGTATTCTAGCCCAAATCTATAATTTGTGTATTATACATGCCTAGGCTGTTAAACATAAAGAATGCAAATACAACAGTAACAAATCAAAACATAGGTATTTTCTATGCTAGATAAATAATGAGTAGATAGCTAGTAGTATTCTGAAAAACAGTAAAGAACTTCAGAAATTGTTATAGAAAAAGGTGGATTCATCCATTTTTGTAGTATGATTGTAGCAAGGCGAAAAAAAAAAAAAAAGAGGAGACCGGTTACCAAGATGAATTATTAGAGGTAAATTGGGTTAAATATAAGTCCAGAAAAATGCAATTGCTACATATGTAGTGCTATTTCAAAATTTTTGTGTGATGTTTTGACCACTGTTTCTTCTGGGGGACATTATTGCTAACCCTGGAAAAGGCGGGCAGGATAACTTTAAATTGAGATTCCTTCTGGTACAAAACTCTTACGGGTCTATTATTAATTCACAATATAAGGGAGTGTTTTGAGTAATTTAGATGACTTCCTTAACGACATAGAAGTATTTCTTCAGAGTAAATTGATGTCTGCGGAATAGGGTACATACTGGTCACACTCAGAAATGCTTTCTTTTTAGGCCACGAGTAGAAAAGTGTAGGAACAGTACCAATATTTTAGTCAGCAAAGCATCCAGGAAGCCCTTGGAAGAAGATGGTACACATCAGTTTAAGAGAAAGCTAGATATCTTTTTGAAACGGTCTGAGAAATCTAACACAAATTGAAGGTGGTATGAAGGTAAGGGCAGAGACTGGTTTGATTAGAGGTTTAATTAAGGCTGAAATTGTATTAGCTAAGCTCAGCTGGCAATTATCGGGCAACAACTCATGGAATAGGGATCTTCTCTCCTTCCTCTATCGTTTCTGTATCCTCCTCTCACTGCTGAATAGCTCTCCCTCGCATGAGGCTGAGGGAGCGGGGGCCACAGTGTGTCTCCTCGCTGGGCTAGTGAGTACTTGTATTGAATCCTCTGACATCTGCGGACTTGCAGCAGCTTGAACCTCGCTTCTAACCTGGATCCTAGAGCAGCTGGAGGGCATTGTAAAAAAAGAAAACAAAACTGTGCTAACAAATAAAAATTCCTTTCCAGTTTCAAAAAAATTGTCTGGTAAAGTGTCAGAGCACATCCGAAAGCTCCTTGGGTGTTGTCCTGACTCTCAGCGATGCAGAAGGTAGAAGGTAACGTTGGAAGCATGCAGGAGGGCTCTCTCTGGCAGGACAATGTGTCTGCACCTACATACAGACTTCTGTTTACCTCTAGCAAGCCTTAAGCTTGGAGAATTGTAAGCTTTTCTGACCCATGTTTTAAACCAAAAAGAAGCAGAAGTTTTTTTACAATGCAAAACCCCATTTTCTTCTGCTTTACTGTAGAAAATCCCTCTCTCCATTGAAACTGAGTAGTTTGCACTCTGTAGTAAATAATAATGAGGATTATTGTAAAAGACTCAGGTTATTTCCGCCCTCCTCCCAAGCTTTCTTTCATTTCATCATAGGTTTGTTTTGTACCGAAATGAAGCTGTGAGATACACACGCTGAACAGAAATCAAAGTCGTGCTTTCATCGCAGACCTGAAGCTAATCGGTTGGCTTGCTGCTACAGGAGTCTGCAGGCACCTTGTACTATAGTACAGTAGTGTTATGACTTTGGAGGCCCAGCTATTTTAAATCATAATAGTGACACAGTATGCATGCTTTCTTTCAAAAAGCCTCGGCAAGCCGTGCTGAGTTGATTTTCTTGGCACACTCTGTACCTATAATTTTATCTTATATTTTGTAATGTAGGTATCTGGGCATAGAATCAAAAAGCTCCGCTGAATATACAAGATTTTTTTTTAAAGAAAAACACACCAACAAACACATTCTTTGCTTTTAGATTGATAATATTCCTTTAACAGCTATAGATGTTTAAGAACAAAGAAAGTTACTGGGGAAAAAACAGAAAAAGAAACATGATTAGAGGGGGTGTTTTGAGGGGGTTTTGGCAAGATCGTCAAGGTGTTTTGTTAGTGAATTTTTCTACCATGATTTTGGTCCTCTGCTAGTATGCTTACAGTGACTGGGTTACTCAGGACAGCTAGAAATAAGTGATAACCTTTCATGAAAAACCTGAAAAGCCATGATGCACAGTAATAGTGGTCAGCAGAACTGACATACTCTAGAAGAATTGTCTAATGGCTACAGTTTATTCTGTGTTGATTTCCACTGTTCGTGCTGCTAAAGGAAGTAGGGTCACGATAGGAAGATCTAGTTCTGATGCTCTCCGTTTCATCTCCCAGTAGCCTGGTTTTCAGAGGTGGGGGCAGACACTGTGGGTGCCCAGCATCACTTTAAAAATCAGCCCTACCTCTCCTCTGGAAAGGAATATAATGCCGTATTGCCTGCACACAGTTGGAGAGACAACTGCTTTTCACAGTGAGGACACTGAGCATCAGAAGAGCTAAGCCCACCCTTGCTAATCTTTATGAAAACAGACAGAGTAGAGTTCAACAAGGTTCTCAAACGTTCTGTAGTTTGGGATAATGGTGTAATTAACCTTATGATAATATTGTGAAATGGAGAAGTCAGGACAGTTGTACCAGGCTCCATTTAAGTACAAACAGGAGACCCAACTTCAACTGGAAAGTAACTACAAGGGACCTTTCTGTTCCTGTTTTCTATTCATTGTATGAAATTGGTAAATGCTACCTGTGCTATTAGGGATGAGGCTGAGGAGGAGTATGTCCTGCTAATATGCTTCGCTTTTCCTATATAGGTTCAGGAAACTGCCCAAGCCTGAATATAAAGAAAAAAAAGTGGGTGAGGGGGAGTTGACTAATGAGTTTTTATTCACCTATTTTTGCTAGAGATCCATCACTGTAGTATTGGAGTATTACAAATGAGAACTTATTGTGCATGTGTTATTTGGTCATCCCTAGCTATTTTCTATACATCGATAATCAACTACTCTAAAACACAGTATTGAAAGAGATTGCCGTGACCAAAAGTTTCCATATTTTCTCAGCGACTTTTTTTTCTCCACTCTGAGAAGAGGGCTTTTCCCCACAATGGGGAACAGTACGCTGCATGCTTTTTTTCTCATCTTCCTTTTCACCTCAGATTTGCCCATTCCTTGTGACTGCAGGTGGTGATGCTTCCCCTAAGTGTTCATATCTGACTGCTTCTGTCAAAGACTTTCCGATGTTTTCTTTGTTTACCAGAGACAAGAAGAAGAGGATAGCTTGGGTTTGGTTCATGGTAGTCTGTAGACCTAGAGCCCTTCCAAAATCTGTTCTGTTTCCAGACAGGCGGATTTGATTTCAGAAAATTAGTCTCTGTAGCTAGTTGTATGAAGGTGGATTGGCTAAAGTTTACAACCTCTTTTTGTTTAGCCTCTGGAAGAGTGCCATGGAGTCTCAAGTTTCCTGTATAAAGAGAGATCTGTATTTGGTCAGAAGGTAACCAGGCAAGTACATGAAGGCTGCAGGGTGAATGCCTCTTTCAACAATGGAATCAGCTTGGGGTCTTTAGGATCCCAGCAGTGTCTTGTCTCAAGACAATGTTGAGCAGGAAAAATTCCTAAAAACTTCAGGGAGGGGCAAAATAACCACCCTTGAACAAAACAAAACAAAACAAAACTTCAGAAAATACTAGGCAGGAAGAAGTTTCCTGCAAATCTGATGATCCTTATGAAGTTCCTTGGCTCTTGGGGAATCACAAGAGGTGAGGGCTACTCACATCTTCATTTTCTTCCCAGTGAGTCCTGTGTGCTTTGGTTGTTCACATCCATACACATGGGGAATGGTATCTCATGCAAAGTATCTTGATGCACCTTGTTCTGGGAGCAAATGCACCTTGAATCTGAGGATTGAGGATCTTCAATAATTACTTCTGCAAATAGAGGATTCACCTTGCTCCTATCTTCCTGAAACTGAAGATGTCACTCTACAATTACTGAATCACATTCATATGTTACTCCAGGGTACAGAAGCTTTGCCTCAGGCAGAAGAAAAGACAGGAAGAAACAAAACATGCTTTCAGAAACATTGCGTTCAAGTAACAATTAAGTTGTGTTGGGAGAGATGCAGTAGTGAAGCTCTGTATTTTTTAATCTCATTTTCCTGATTTCATCAGGAAATTAGTGAGGAAATGCATGTCCTGTTTTGTTTGCTCATTTATCTGTTGGTACATTGTAGCCTTCCAGTAAGTTTCCAGTTGCATGCTATTTGATTCTTTCTTTGCAGTAATTTACAGAATAAATTCCATTGCGAAGAAAATAAAATGCTAGGAATCTGATTTTGTCCACCTTTCCACATGGTTTGGAGAAGTTTGCAAGTTGTCTCTGTGTGTAAGTTCATCCTTGAATACCAGCAAGTTAACTCTGCCAGTGCAGTTGTCTAAACTTTGCTATTTATGGTACGTATCTTTAAAATATTAGAAAACTTGATGTATCATTGTTTCTGAGCACCATCCATCTCTTCCACTATCAGTTGCTACTCTGAAAACGTCACCAACTTAAAGATGGCTTATTTAGCAAACTCATGAAAGCCCCAGTATTTTTGGAGTATTTGTGGGAGCTTGGTTTTGGTAAAACCATGAGGCTAAGGCCTGGTTTAATTTCGCACAATTTTAGACACGTGGAGCCGTAGCACTAACATCCCTTTCCAGGCAGCTGAGAAAGACTTTATCCTCAAGGCAGCTTCTGCAGAGAGGGAGAGGCGAACCCAAGGCTACTGCGATGTGCAGTGCTGAGCCGCAACTGCCAAGTGCCTTTGTGAGGTCCTGGCAACCTCTTGCTTTTGCTCGTATTACAAGTTGGTCCATTCTGAGCTGGATTTTGCAGGGATAGCCGTAGATTGTAGGGCTTGCAATGAAACCTTTCCAGAAGTAAGCATTTGTTGTGCTCTTTTTCTCTCAATTTCTGACTTCCTAAAAGTACAGCTGATACAAAGGCGTCTGAATATTTGTCTTTAAACAAACGGGCTGGAGAAGTGCTAGCCGTCGGGGAGAGAGTGTTGTGTTTTTCCTGACGGGTGCCGGTTTGCTGCTTAAGCTAAGCAAGAAATGGGTGTAAAGTGTAGTTCACTAAGTGTGGGAGGTGATGCCAAGCAGTGTCAAATAGTCCTTTTCTGGCAACAGTGGGCTGTTGTTCAGTATCCTCATGCAGGTTAACCGCAGAGTTGGTCCTGAGAATCCTTCTGATTTACGATGATGTTGCTGGCAACAACCGAAAGCTCTCTAGCAGTGCTTTCCACAGTGCTGTGTCAGCTGTTTCTTTTATATATATATATATATATATATATACACATACATATACACACACATTCTTAATATACAAATTTATAGCAGAGAATTCTGACCTAGTTCTAGTATTCATCCTGTTTTTCTTTGCACTTAAGTGATGTTTATTCAGCAGTAATGTATCTACCTGCATCTCTGGTTGCAAGTTTAGTGTCTGTACCAGTTACAGAACTATGCTAGTCAGAACAGCTCTGGGAAATGAATTATATTGATCTTGTACTGCAAGTGCCTTCCTAGGAGGAATTCCCTGGGAGGAGAAGAGGCAAGTAAACTTGTCTCAATAAAGCCCATAAAATGTTATCAGAGAAGCAGCTCTGAATTCACATACACAATAATTATAATACAATTAAAAGTACAATTTGTCATCAGAACAGAGTTTCTGCTATGTTTGAAAGATACGTCTTTTCCAAATTAAAAAAAAAAAAGCCTTTCATCTATATATAGCAGAATTTGCATTAAAATGTTTGTTTCCTGTAGAATCATTCTTTATACCCTCTTTCTATCTCTCCCTCCATCCCCCAGGAATTAAAGCTCTGCCCTGCCTTGACTTGTATATAGTTCGTGCTTCATCTATTTCTTATTCTTATTCTCTTGTTGGGCAAAAATCCAGATAAAAACTACACAAATGTGGAACTCATGAGATTTGTATTTTCAACTCCTAGCTGAAGGTTTTTTGGGTTGGGTTTTTTTTCTGACTAATTTTGGTAGGTCCCCCATGCTTTGGTTTGTCTAGGTCAAGCTACAGTTTTGCCTGTTCTGAGGCAGTAGCATCATGTAATCCTAGCCCCTGAGCTATAGATTGTGCCAATATTGAGCTATGTGCTGTAATAAAACAATTTCTAGAAGGCAGCCTGTGGGCTGTCTGCTCAGGTCTAGTTGAGATCTGGACAGTGTCGTGGCTTAAGACCAGCCGGCAACTAAGCACCATGCAGCCACTCGCTCACTCCCCCCTGGTGGGGTGGGGAGGAGAATGGGGAAAAAAGTGAAGCTTATGGGTTGAGATAAGAACAGTTTAATAATTGGGAAAAAAAATAATAACAAAAGAGAGAGAAATAAAACCCACGAAAGACAAGTGATGCACAGTGCAGTTGCTCACCACCTGCTGACTGATGCCCAGCCAGTCCCCGAGCAGCGATCAGCCCCTCCTGCCCAGCTGCCCCCAGTTTATATACTGAGCATGACGTTCTATGGTATGGAATGGTATGGTATGGAACTAGCCCTTTGGCTAGTTTGGGTCAGCTGTCCTGGCCATGGTCCCTCCCAGCTTCTTGTGTATCTCCTCACTGGCAGAGCATGGGAAACTGAAAAGCCCTTGACTTAGGATAAGTGCTACTTAGCAACAACTAAAACATCAGTGTGTTATCAACATTATTATACTAAATCCAAAACACAGCACTGTACCAGCTACTAGGAAGAAAATTAACTCTATCCCAGCCAAAACCAGGACAGACAGTCACATAGTTCAGGCTTTTACTCCTTTCTTCCAGCTTGTGAATTGATAAATAAAAAGAAGTCAAAGCACATAAAGCACTTTTTTGTTATTACATTGGTATTTTATCATTTCTTGCAAGCCGCCGGTGCAGAGTCGCAAGGTTAATGATAAATGGTGACCAACAGGAGGGATAAATGCACGTGATCACAAGTGGGACAGAAAGCGCTGGTGAGGCACTCCTGCTGTTGATAGAGTAGTATGGGAATACCCAGACTATACCGTGTTTAGGTCCAAATTCTTTCTTTGGGTGCAAGTCCCACAGCATATCACATGCAGACACCGCAAACCTGACTTTTTCTTCTGTTATGTCACTTTCTGCTACAATGTTGTCCAGCACCTTAACAGACTTTTCAAGGTAATAATTTAATACCGCCTATTGAAGAAACATTTCCTTCTTAATTTTGCAAACGGGATTACGGTTAATACTAGAAGTGCCTAGATTTGGGGTTCCTAAAGAAACTCTTATAGCCTACGAGTGAATAATAAATTTTTTTTGCTGGATAAGGAAAGTCCTTGAATAGATTGATTATCATTCTGCCTTTCTGTTTGGATAGGGAGTTATTTTGAATAACTTGCTTGACACAGTAGCATTTGGAAAAAGAGCTACTGAGTTCTCTCATGTTGTGGAAGTACTCTTAGTCACAAATACATTAAATGCAACTTAATAGCTTTAGTAATGAGAATACAGTAATGTTCTTACATAGGTCTGTAATGTAGCTCACTTGGAATACAACAGGAGCAGATGTAAGACTTAGGGACTACATGGAATGAGGAAAATTTCTTCAGTAAAGATTGTGTTAAGAACTGGACCATCTCATTTACAGAATCAATATATTTGCAAGATAATATGGCTATGCGTATCCTTAGGTAGGGTAGAGAAAACAACAAAAAAAAAGAAAACAAAATTAAAGTTGCACCTACAATTTTTGCAGCGGATAAAGCAGGAGCTGACAAGTAACGTGTTCTTTTTTAGTCCCTGCTGTTTAATTCCCTGAGTGCTGTTCATCCTGGGTGCCAGTGAGACAAGGAAATCTTGTGGAAAAAAAATAGAACACAAGTATGCAGTGAAATTGTTACTCACTAGGTTTTCAGAAATTTAACAGAATGAAGGAGAAGGTTCATTAAATGCAACTGTATGGTTACGTGATGTCCTGTCAACTGGGCTGGAGACTCCTCTACCAACCACACAAACTTCTATTGCCTACGTGAATAAAGCAGCTTAATAAGCCACATTAGTTTATTATCCCCTCCAAGACCAGGTGCAGGGCCAGACGCACAACCCACTTGTTTGCTGTTCCTTGCTGCTGTCAGGGACTGGTGAGCCATGGGAACTGGTTTCCATTCAAGGCCACGACAGGCAGTGGCGTTTTGAGGGATATGACTTTTCTTTCTATTTTCTGCCAGTTATGATGTCTTCTACTGTGTACTCCTCAATGATTTTTTCCCAGATCTTTTTTTTCTTCTGAAGACCTGAAGCTTGGAATTTGATTTCCTTTACTCTCTCTGGTCTTCACTCATGTTTATTATCTCATTTCCCCACTGCTCCCAGGCTCACCTCTGCCATAACTTTTTTACACGTGCTTCCCACTCCATCCTTATATGTGATTTTTCTCTTGTTTGCATTTGAATGGGAGGTTTTTTCTCTGTTGTCTTGGCTCAGACAGAGTGAACTGGCAGTGCTGGGGAAGTCTCCTGCAGTCACTTGTGGTGATCTCAGTTTTGGCATAACCCACACCAGACCTGAGTATCGGGCAAACTGAAAGTCCTGGGGTTTTGCCACTTGGGAGTGTGGGCTAACAGACTGCTAGGGGATATTTGCCGCTGGTGTCTCTGTACTGGGAAGGTAAAACCTGTCATTTTCCAGATGGTAATACTGCGGTTTTTACACGATTAGCAAGAAAGCACATCCTATGTCCAAACTGTTGTCTTATCAGAATTAAGGTTTCTGCTTCAGAAGATGGAGGGCCACAGCCTTCCTAAAAAGTCTTGTCTTTTTTTTTTACATAAATTCATTTTTCCTTGACATAGCTCTTAGGAAAGGCAATTAATTCATCTGAAATTTCCCAAAGACTTTGAGGTGGATATTCAGCATTTAAAAAATCAGGCCCAAGAGTTGGACTTTGGCAGAATTACTAAAGAGTTATCATCTAACAGGAAGAGTGGGATAGACTATACAACTGCTAACATATTAGTTACAACTGTTCTTATTACCTGATTGAACATCTGACCCATTTTACAATTGTAAATATACATTTTAATGATGATTATAAAACCTTTTACAACTGAGCATGTGTCAAATGCTAACTGAATGAGGAAATGCAATGCCTTCTTAAAGATTTGATTCTATGACTGCAGAAAGTGAGTTTTCTTGTCAGTCTTCTAAAGCCTGCAATAGTTTCTTCTGCCAAAACAACAGTATTGGTGAGCTGGTATTATTTCTCAGTGAACAAGCAATTTGCTGCACTGGGTGAATAGGGCTATAGTTCCAGGAAAGCTCAAAAATTAGGAAGATTCAGTGACATGAAAAAATAATTCTGTACTAAAACTGTGTGTGTGTGTGTGTGTGTGCATGCGTATACATGTCTACCTGAGTGTTAATTCAGTTTTTGTAGAAGATTTTGAAACATTACCTGTAGGAGAAAGAAAGGAAGAAAGGAAGGAAGGAAGAAAGGAAGGAAGCAAGCAAGCTACAAGTGCCTTGAACCTGTCACAGTCCTCTTGGACTGTGTCAGGCAGCACCCCTCTGTAGTAAGCGGAACAGACTATACACAGGGTGACTCGGGGTCCCTGTACCTCCTTGTCACCAGCCAGATAGCATCTTCGAAGGAAGGTGAGCTGGAGTGGAATTAAAAAGCAAAGGGGAAGCCAGGAGACAAAAGAGATGAAGGCAAACTTGCTGTGCACTACTGTCGTGGGTACCTTTACAACAATTCATCAGAGTAAAATTGCCAGGCTCTTTCCTCAGTATTGACGATGATGTTGCAATACACTGGCGCTTAAAAATCAGTCAGCTGTTTCAAAGATTGTTTTCACTCTTAACTTCCTGTGTGTAAGTCTCGTTAGTGTCAGTAAGGCTACAAGCACACTGGAGAAAAGGGCAGTAAGTTTCTAGAGCTGGCTCTGAAAAGCACCAGGAACTGAACAGCAATAGCTGTATTTTTAACCCTTAATCTAAGGGAGAGATGCTCTTCTTTACATACTTCCCTGAAACATGGAAAAGTAAAATAAACGTGAACAACAAAACTTAACAGACATAGAGCAGACATAGGATAATACAGAATTGCTTGGCATTTGCTTGCGAGTCTGGCCGAACCACAAGTGAACAATTGCACGCTGGTTTAATTACGCTGCTTTAACCTACTGGACTCCGCTGACCTTGACTGTAGCAGGTTGCATTCTCTGGAAATGCTAGCTTAAGCTGTAGCACATTTCAAGGTTATTTGCTCATTGTAAAAACATTTTCTTTGAAAAAGACCGTTCCCAAATTTAGTGTTGCACATTTGGCTTTAATTCATCAAGGTACTTAAGTACATGCCATGTGTAAGTATAAACGATTACTGTCCACTTCAGTTGGAAGTACTGTTGCTTCAGATTTATATTCTGCTGAAGTAGCATGTTGAACAAAGGTCCTCATTTGTAGTTAGGTTTCTTTTTTTTTCCTAACTTTAAAAACAACTGTGATTTTACTGTTTTTAAGAAGCTTCCGGCTTTTACAAGGACAGTTGAATTGCAACAGCCATGGCCTTTCGTCTCTGTATGTATAAATCCTGCTTAGTGTGTGAAAACAGAGGACTCTAACCACATGCCCCGAGATCCACATATGGCTAGAAATTTTTAACTTCCTTATCTCTGGGGATAAGGACTAGACAATTTGCCAGGACAAAAACTTCAGATTCCCAAAGATCAGATCACTGAAGTGAAATCAGGGCTAAACAACTTCAGAAGCGCGCTTTATGTGCCAATAAGTTACATATTACAGTGTCAACTGCTGAAAAGCAGCAGAGTCCCATGTGTCCCATTCATTTATGCGGGACTCAAGAGATTTCCTTCAAGCCCTTTACTCCTTTTCACCAGTCAGCATTGTTGTATAGTATTTAGGAAATCACTGATAAATCTCACATGGCAGTACAGATTAGTGGAAACAGGGTATGATTAGAGCTGGAAGTGCTTTTGAGATGTCTGCAAGGTAGGTCCATATGTAATTTCTCTCTTATTTATGCAATGAAAAAGTCTTATCACATCTTAGTCATAGGAATACATATCAATGATCTGGACGAGGGGATTGAGTGCACCCTCAGTAAGTTTGCAGGTGACACCAAGTTGGGCATGAGTGTTGATCTGCTTGAGGGTAGGAAGGCTCTACAGAGGGATCTGGACAGGCTGGATCGATGGGCCCAGGCCAATTGTATGAGGTTCAACAAGGCCAAGTGCCGGGTCCTGCACTTGGGTCACAACAACCCCACGCAGCGCTAC
>JAVJGG010000021.1:12566425-12598691 GCA_035590195.1 Aviceda cuculoides
GAGGCTGAGGGGAGACCTCATAACTCTCTACAACTACCTGAAGGGGGGTTGTAGTGAGGTGAGTGCTGGTCTCTTCTCTCAAGTAACAAGCGTTAGGACAAGAGGGAACAGCCTGAAGTTACACCAGGGGAGGTTTACATTGGATATTAGGAAAAATTTCTTCACTGAAAAGGTTGTCCAGCATTGGAACAGGCTGCCCAGGGGAAGTGTTTGAGTCACTATCCCTGCAGGTATTTAAAAGATGTGTAGATGTGGCACTTAGGGATATGGTTTAGTGGTGGACTTGGCAGTGCTAGGTTAACAGTTGGACTCAATGATCTTGAAGGTCTTTTCCAACCTAAACAATTCTATGATTCTATGGGTTTTTTTCTAAGAACAGGTCCTTCACAGTGGAAATAATTGTGAAGTCTGCTTAGAAAGAAATCAGTTGCAAAAATAAGTAAGTTGCTGCTTCTTGTGTGTGTGAGGAGGAATGATGAGTTTTAGGCATCAGAAAAACCCAGAAGACTTACATGGGAGCTCCTTCCCTATTGTATTTTTCACAGTAAATCAATTCAGAGCCAAATGTAGGCATCTAATGTAGGCAGCTAACCTTGAGGTGAGCTGGATGTTTCGCAGCAGCCTGCTAGACGCCTATGGCTGCAGAGGAGTGGGATGTGGCATGCGGTCCTTTCAGTGCTGCTACATTTGGCTGGTTAAAACAGCCCCCAAAATGGCCTGTAGCATCCCCATTCCGAGTCACCTGTCTCTCACCACGCATTGCATAGGGAGCCTAAATACCAAACTCAAATCGCAGGCTACCTATGTAAGGGCTGGGGGTTCTGACACTAGATTTGGCAAGGCCCGAGTCTACCTGCAGACCTAGTCTTTATTATATGGGTGCATCAAAACCCTACCTATGCAACAGGTGATGGGATATTTCCTTCCTTCTGCTTATTGCTTTCTTTGCTTATTTTAAACCAAGAAGTTCTCTGCAGCTGGTTCAAGAGCATTCAGGTCATGCCTGATAACGCTCTTTGTTCTACTCTCAGTGTAGCTGGTTATATGTATAAAAGTGGAAGAGAGAGGCCAAAAATCTAAATAAGAGGTTTCCATACTCCTACCATTCAGTGAACTGAATCTGCTGGCGGACTTGTGCAGAGGTTGGAGAAACAGTGCAAGGCATGGAGTGTGACTTGGCAGGCATCCCCAAAACGCAGGTTGAAACGGGATGTGCCCAAAGGAGAGTCCAAGAACCCAGGCTGACTGAGATGACGGGGAAGGAGCTGGAATAGGAGAAGGTGTTGACACTGCAGGGAAGCACACACAGTCTGGGAAAGACTTTGTGTCATAGTATTATTTTTTTTTCAAATGTGTTGACACATAACCATATGTGTCATACATTTCATATTCTCCAGAATACGTCCATTTGGGGCATTTGGTATTTTTGTTTCTGTTTTCCTGTCTCACCTCATCCTTGCTGCCCGCTGGTCTCTGAATCAAATGCCAGTTGCTTAAAGAGATACCTAGGTCGTGATGCACCCATCAGAGTCACAATAACTGTATCGAATTCGCAGAACTGTTGTAGAATTAAGTTGTTTGGTTATGTGCAATCAGTGTAACTTTACAGAAATTATGGGAAAAAAAATGAGCTAAAAATCATTGTGAACTTTACATTTGAGCACCAAAATTCATTATTTTACATTGAAATCACTATTTTACTGGAAATATCAGGTTCCTTCAGCAGCTTCTTCAAAAAGATACAACCAGCAAAGCCTTGAAAGACTAAAAAATAAGAACAATAATAATTACTGATATGAAGTTGGAAATTCTGCATTTAATGGGATTATATCAATAGCTGTCACTTCTTCCTAAGTCAAACATGACATCTCTTTCTATTGTTTTCCAATGAAAGCACTCATCTGTGTGCTTGTACATAATCTGGCATTTCTCCCAGCTGTTCACTGGAAAACGTGTTGGGTTTTTTTCTAAACGGAGTAATTACTTGTCCATCAAGAATAGTTTGTTATATAAATACTGAGGAGGAGCTGTGACACTAAGTATTTTCCACTGCATATTATTACAGGTACATTTTCATAGCGCAACCTCTGATCTTTTATAGATGTCTTACAGTCAAAAGAGAAAAATGGGAGAGAAAGTATAACTAATTTACTGGCTGCTGACAAAGCCTCCAGATATGCAGGGAATGGGAGTTGCTTCAGGAAGGGAGAATTTCCATTTTTACAGGGTGGCTCCAAGGGCAGTGCTTCTGCTGTCTTCCCCTCCCCACAGTCACTTTGATTTAAAGGAACTTAAGTATATCCATGATTGCCTTGAGCCCCACTTCAGTTCACATCAAAGTGTGTGGAAAAACTGCCAATTAACTTTAAGGTTGTAGGATCGTGACCTTGCTTCTAAGATCAGAAGTAGGATCACAAGTAGCAAGTTAGGCAATGTTACACTTCAGGACAGTAGCCCCTATAGAGCCAGTAAATTTCAGTGACCTGTATTCTGCTCTGAGGGGAACTGAACACTGATTATAAATACGTATGTAATTACGCTTGGGAGAAATCTCATTACATTTTTCATAATTTTAAATTATTTTTACATTTGTTTTCAAAAGCTATTTGATAATTTTGTGCAAGAAAGTTTTACTATGGTACTTTTCCTTTATCAGGAAAAAAATGTTTTTGTAAAAGTACATTTTGGCTGAAGTGCTTAAGTTTTATTTAAGAATCAGTCTAAAATTCTGATGACCAGGCAACGGTGCCATCTGCTTAAGCGCTATATGAAATGTCTCCAGAGGTCGGCTGAGTTCGTGCTGGCGTGTGCAGGTGAGGTGCTGCATTATCTAATTGCAGTTTGAAAGACACATCTTCATTCTCCCATCCCATCAGGTGTCCTGCTGGCTTAAGACCCTATAAACTTCTGTGCTTAGGGACTTCTGTGAGGTAGGGCTGGTTGGTCGGGCGCGTTACAGGGAATGTGTTTGAGCTAAAGACCACGGTCCATCTGGAAGGGGGGGCAGACCGTCTGAACTGCTTTTGCCATGGGACGGCTCTGCTGCTCCAGGGGGACATCAGGTAGTGTCTTGCCAATCTCAGAAATAGTATTTTGACAATGTCTATTTTACTCATTCGAGGAGTTTGTATCCGTGCACAACTCTGTGGCACTTTGTGTCTTGTGCTGACGTATGCTTTGACCTAAGATAAACGCGTTGATAGTCTTTTTCCCTGTGGGAATCGTCGTGAGTGGACTCAGGGGCATTTCTCTGCAAGCCTGAGAGCTGCAAGAGTTAGTGGCTCCATTTTCAAACTCTTATGCTGCTGGTTTGAGTACAAGCTGCATTTACCAGAGGAGGTGCAACACCGCTTGAAAAATATTGGCTTCTATAGGGAGGTGCAGTGCTGACATCAAAAAGTCCCTCGTTTGGTCTTGATGTGCTTTTCATTAAAGCTCCTTGGAGGTCAAATAGTGCCAGGCTGGGTCCCAGAGGTGCAGAGCAGAGAACAGAAGAACTGTATCAAGTTTACACGACACAGAAACACTTTCTGCATATGGCTTTGCACAGAATACTCACTTTGAAATATTTTTCCTCACATAAAAATCACAGGTTTTTTGTTTTGGTTTTTTTTTTCAAAGCGCAATGACTTCTAAGGAGCTGTGTGATTTATTGTTTGTCCTGTACTTTTCCTTTGCTTTATAGAATATTTAATTAGCAAAGGTCCTTCTGTTACTGCGCCTTTTGAAACAAGTTCAGGATCCCTCTGACAGCTGCCATTTTTTATACCCTGATACCATTACCTGCAGCAAATCTCCACTGCTCAAGCTTGCTTTTCTCTGATCCTACTCAGTCACGAAAGGCAGTGGAGTCTCCCAGCCTACTCCTTGCCTTGTCTGCCTTTTTTTTCTTTTTTTTTTTTTTTGAGGAAGCCAGATGGTGCGTGCCACATGTAATTTGTGTCAAAACTAGTTTATAGTGAACTGCTGCAGCATTTTTTTTATGTATGGTGGATCTCATCTTCTAACAGTTGATGCATTTCACAGCTGTTTTGGTTAAAGGATGGTAAGTGCGCTCTGAGCAAAAGAAGCAGATACTCGGTCACGGAGACTCAATACGATAAGACAGCTCTGTCTTATGTTATCACTATACAAATGGCATTTACCTCAGTATGGTTAACATGAATTTCTTTCCATAATACCAACAAGAATCGTTTTCCTGAGACCTGGAAGGAAATGCTACTTCTCTCCCTCTCTGGCACTTCAGTAGATGTTTTGTATCTGTATTGTCATCTGATTAGCAACAGCACAGGCATAAGAGAGATTCATTTCCATTGAACAAAATCTATGAAATTAAGCTTTGTTTTCCTTAAGTCTATTTCATTAAATTCTATTATTTGGGTCCATAGCATGATGGATGACAACTAATTCCAATGCAGCTGAAAAGATAATTTTAAAAGACAGTGAACCACAACAAAGGCAAAAGTTTGCGTAAAGGAACAGTTTATTCATATGTGACAGCCTCCTTTTCAGAGGGAAAAGGCAGGAAGATTAAATAGAGTGGATGTTATAACATGTGTTTAATGTACTAAAGTAGGCTGCTTGCCTCAGTAACATATACTTTGATGAGAAGAATTTGAGATCATTTCAGATGATAGAAGGTGAAATGTTCATGGCAGAGACTACAAAGCAGCCATGTTTCTTTTGCGGGTGCTTGAGCATTGGTGTTTATTAGTCATGTATCACAGAAAAATCCATTTTGGTAATGTAAATAACTGATTGTATGTTCACAAAAGCAGAATAAAGTTATAAAATCAAGGTGCTGATTGTAACATTGCTCTGTGGTACACCTACCATACTTTCCAGGCTGAATGGAGGTATTAACATTTTTTAGTTTCAGTCCTATCCGTACTTTACTAGATGAAACACATTACAATTTTTTGTGCAACGTTACATCATCTCAATTATATAAAAGGTTAAGAGCCCATAGAGTTGTATTGGGCTGCTGTATATTTAAAACATTTTTCTACCAGTATCTGTGTTGCAAGCGAATGCAATACATTAAATTAATTGGTCTTATAAGATGCCAATGACTTCCTCTCTCTGATTACCGAAAAAGTACGTTTTTTCCCTGCCTAATCTGTTTCCAGAAAAAAACTGTCCAGTTATGTCTGGTTTGTGCAGTTGGCCACAGAAGTTGTAATGGGATTAAAAAACCCAGCACATGCAAACCCATAGGTAGCCCTGTGTCACTGGTGGAATAGACTCTGATATCATTTGGAAGGCGATGGCAGGCTGCTACCACCCTTCTAAAACTTATTTTTAAAGTATTGTTATCGGCCTAAAAGAGGAAAAGAAATTCATGGTATTCATTGGTCATTAATGTTTACAAAAATAGGACCTTGAACAGTCAGTGCATGTTAGACCTTTGACTTGCAGAAAATTCCTGGCAACTTTGTTCAACCAAAGGACTATTTACACTGGAAGTATGACGCGTTCTGAGATTTGGCTGTGATACCATGAAATATCAGGAGTCACTGCGTAAATGATTCAAAAACAGATGAAGTAAATGAACAAAATGCCAGAGTAGACTTTAAATGTCTATGTAAAATTTGTAAAATACTTTCTCGGAGGCAGGCGGTTATGTCTACATCTAACTGGCAGAACCTGTGGGTACCTTTTGCAGATAGCTACATTTATCTGCATATATTTTTATAAAGTAGAGATATATAAACCATATATACACACATATATATTTATTTCAAAAATTGAATTGAGAACATTTGTGAGGGATGAAATTAGATCTTGCTTCCAAAAAATCTGTTTTTAAATCTTACAGCTTTGTTATGGTAGTATGTTTTATGTTACATGAATTACGTCCTTTAATGTGAATATCTGGAAGATACATTCACCATCGGATTTAACTTGCATTCTGGAATGTCCACAGAAAAAGGATCAGCGGAGCAGTAATAAAAAACAGGCATTTAGTAAATTTTTTTCTGACACATCTGTGAGCAGTAAAGAGACATAGGGTTTTACCAGCCCTGAACATTCAATCATAAGTGAAACTTTACAACTGCAGTAACAACAGCACTGTGAAAACATTCACTGAACTGCCACAAACTCTCTACTCTCTACTGAAATCCTTAGATAAATATTGAATGAAATTTCTTATTGCAAGGCATGGCAAAGGAAAACAAACACACTTTCATATCCACTTTTTTCGCCTCAGAGGTACATCAGGTGACACAGAGGCATGCTAATTGAAGTTGATTTTTAAAAGCTTGATTTCCAGGCTCTGAGTTGCTACAGGTGCATCTCTCTTGTGGTTAATGGGAATGAAGGACTGAGGTCGTCAACGTAGCAAAAGAAAACATCATGAATATACAAAACGTGTATATGTGGCCACATACAGCTTCTGTATTTTTCTCTTTAGCTTAGCATCTCACAAACATTGACAAGTTAGTTTAAAGATCTGTTTTGTGTTTTGACAGTATTAGAAATGGATGTTTATAAGAGAGGCATTAAAAGATGCAGACATTCCCTTAGTTTGTAAAGCTTCAGTTCTGCATGCCTAGGTAAACAGGACTTTCACTTCATGGCGTGAGGAACGCTGTGTTATTTATCTTTGGGTGGATTTTGTTTTCTGTTTGGTTTTTTTCTGTTTAATCGCATTCTCTGAAAATATTTTTGGTATTTCAGAATTGCAGTAAATTTTTGTCTGACACAGGATGAAAATAACTTTATAGAAAAGAAAATCATATATTGCAATACCGATATGAAAAGGTCTTCTGGTGTTTTGGTTGTGTTAATACCAAGTGAACCTGCAGAACTGAATCCAGAGTGACTCTGCCCGTTTCTGTGTTCTTCTGCCTTTGTCCTTAGGAAAGCCAAAGTATAAGCAGAATGTTAATTCTGTGCCCAGAACGCTTAAATTCACTTAATGCCAGGAAAATCAAATATGCGCATCAGCACTTGGTCAGGCGGTAAAACAGTTAACAGTTAAACTGTTTTTACCCATGAGCCGCGCTGCAGAGAGTGCGTTTTACGCAGAGATCTTTGGACGATATCCATTCACATAGAGCGTGTGAACTCTGGGGTGGACAGGATTTTAACACAGGTACTATTAGGCTGGAAGCAAGTCATACAATGGCAGAAAATAGGCCAGGCCAGAAATAGAAAGGCAATAAATGTCGTTCCTGTGCGTTAGGGCTTGGATTTCCAAGCAAGTCTAAAGGGCTTCGCTTCTTAATGGCCAGTGGAAGTGGGAGCGTGTAGGAGGGACGGGGGGCTGAGCAGCACCTCAGGGGCCGTGACGGGAACCTCTGGGTTGCGTAGGAAGTGCCACCTCTAAGTTCCAAACGAAGCACTGCCCTCCACAAAATGCAACCTCCCCAGCACCGGGCAGAAAGCCTCTGGCACACGTCCGCATTGGGCAAGCCTGAGCAGGTTGCAGAAGAGAAAGCGCCGCTTGTCCAGGTGGGCCCTAGCGAGCTGATGGGGGGCCCTGCGGTTTGAAGGGGTCGTGTTTGTCCCAGTGGCGATATCGTGGAGCCCGTGTGGCACGTCAGCTCAGTCTGCTGCTCGTTTGCTGGAGCGGTGTCGCTTGCAGCAAGGGCTTGAACTTGAAGCGACTAGTAAGTAGGAATGCTAGAAACCATGTCAGCCTGCTTTCTGAGGGAAGACTATCTTGAGAAGAGGTCCTTCAATATCTCCAGGTCCTTTTGAAGCTCCTGGCTTAGGACATCAGAGTTGTGTACCTTGATAGTCAGCATTGTTTGCTTCAGGAGTAGACAAGTAATGTGTATGCTAGAAACTGAGTTAAACTGACACCTTTTCTGCATTTAGCAGCAGGCATTCCAAAGCGGGCCAAAATTTATATATACGTGTGCCCGAGAGCTGATACATGTATGTGGGCAATGCATTCGCAAAACCATCCACAATAATGGGCTCAGTATTTATCATCACAGCAGGGTAAAGACCAGAGGTAGTACAGGCTGACTGAACCAGGTGCCACTAAATGAACGAGCAAGACCCAGCGAACAGGCAGGGGTGGTTGTGCTCTTCTCGCACAACGGCATGCTTTGGTTCTTTCATTTCTGTCCTCTTTGTCCTCCATACTGGTCCCTAGTTTTCACACTCTTATCTTTCCTTACCAGATGTGATTTTTTCAGGGTTCTGGAATAAGTGAATTATACCACCTGTAGTTTCTTCGGCACCCTGCCTATCTGCAGCATAGAGTCACCAGCCCCTGGATCAGGTTCTGAGTGGAGGGTCACCTGCCTCCTGGGTTGTTCCTGCTCATCCTGCACCCAAAGGATATAGCAGTCAATTCAGTAAAAGTATAATGACTTGAGAAGGAATTTTTCATTAACGTTAAGGAAAAATGAAGACCCTAAAGTGAGGTTATGTTTCGTTTAGTTTGGATGAAGACAGCAACTCTATAATGTATTTTTGTTACCATTTCCATATTAAGTCTGTCAGAGTATCAAGCTAATTTTGAAGATTTGTAAGCGATTATGTGGTGGTGATAGGATAAGTAAAATTTGTGACTAAACTTGTCCAGTCAGTAAAAAAAAGGGATGAAGTCTTCTGTTTGGTTTCCAGGTAGGTCAGGGAGGAGTAATTGCTGTGTTCCTCAAATTAGAAATGAGAATGGTTGTTTTGGTGTGTTTAACCTCAGCTACATCCAGCATGTCCTCACAGTGACCTCCCTGTTTCTTTATGAATAATAGCTCATCAATGAGCCACCATTTTATTCTGAATTCTTAAATACAGTGCACAATTAGTAACATCAAAGCAACCACTCAAGAAACCAGGGCTAGCCCTACCAACCACATGGAGAGGTGGTGTTTCTTTTAACTCTAGCTTCAGGTAATGAAGCTGAGTTTGCTCCACTGACGATCTCTGAGCTCACAACTTCTCTGACCAGAATAATCTTTAGTTCTGAAAGATTTCTAATTCACCCGAGTGATTTCTGCATGTTACTGAAGAAAGTTATTTTTATTCACTGGTATCCTAGCTTGACTCAGTTCACTTTCTTGTTTAAAATGGAAAAAAAGGTGTATCATTCTGTACTTTCAGCATCCTTGTTTTCTCTTCTTAAAGAAAAGCCTTGCTGTGCAGAGTGCCAAGCATGTCTTGAAGGGTCTTCAGGTTCTACTGAAATCAGCAGGACCGAGGGGAGTTAGTCCTGTCGTTAACTTGGGATCGTGAATAGTCAGTACAGGCTTTCACAGAAGATGCACAGGCACCAAAGTCCTAGGCGAATGTTTGTTTGGTTAGCAGGCAGCTGAGGTGCCGCCTTAGCCCCCTGAGGCTTGCTTGAACCAGGCAGGGCACCAGACTGGGCGACGTCCATGAGGTTGTATTCCAGCGCTGGCTTTGTGGGGGAGTCTCTAGGAGAATAACCTCCCTTTTTTCAGTTTACCTGTCTGTACAACAAAGATAATGATACTTTCCTTACTTTTGAAAGCACTTTTTGATCTGCAAGTGGAAAAAGCTACCAAAAAAAAAAAAAAAAAAAGCTAAATACTCACTGCTGTACATTCTGTTTAAGCTAGCTTTAAAACTATGCCACTACATTCATCAGCAGTTCAGAGCTTTTGAAGGCAAGGCTGGTTTATGTTATGGTAATAGTGAAGAGTGATTTTGTAGTGTGAGAATGAGTTTTATTTTTAGATTAAGAGTAGATGGGTGCTGCCATCTGTTAGTGTTTACTGAGAACATAAAAATGAAAAAAAAAAAAAGGTAAATATTTTGTAGCAGTGCACCTACATTTGGCAATAGCAAGCCAAAAAGAAACTTCCCAGCTGGTGTGTAACTCTCATTGAGTCCAGGCTGGTTTTAGACTCCTCTGAAGATCTGGCAGTCAGAGCTCTAGGAATACTCAGAGATACTCAGTATGTGTTCCCCAAACATTTGTAGATAAACAGGTGTTAGAAGGCAGTGGCAAAAAGCAATACAGTGGCACTACAAGGAAACTGCTTGAGGCTACGTGGATTTCCTAATGCACAAGGAACCATGCTTTAGAAACTTGGACTTTAATAATGCACGACAAAGCCATGGTCAGGTCCTAGTCGATCGGTCATCCCTGGCAAAATTCCTGCTTAATTCAGCTACCAAAACCAGATCTCAGAGCTGAACACATAAACATTCAGACATACTTTGGAGAAGCACTGTAAAAAGTAGGTAATATAAAGTACTAACTATGTATTTACTGATCTGTCACTGTTTTTCTTTCACATCTCTACCTTCCTGGTTTTTCCACGCTTTCGTGTTCCCAGGAACAAGGAAAAAATCATAAAAACAACTGAAATATGTTAAAACTGCACCTTTTTCCTCTGGTGTGGTCATTTCTGGATTCCCTTGCCAATGCAGTTTGCCATTTGATGTGGGTATTTCTCTGTGACCTAGATTTTTCTGGTTCAGCAAACACTAAAAAGGAGGGAAAACCCATCAAAATGTAAAGATACACCAGCTTTACCCACTCATCTCAGGAATGTTCTTCCAGCCCAACTAGTAGCTTGGGAGAAGAAAGGCTCCAAGGAGAAGGCCCAGACCCAGTGGTCCTCCAGCCTCTGGTGTGGACCTGGGAATTAAACCCTTGTACAACAATTTTTGCTACTTTTCTGAAATTTTGAATTTAAAAGGGGATTTTTATAGAAAGGAACTTTCTCACTCTTTACCTGCAACTCCTTCCAGCTTCCCCTACCAAAAGTTTAAGGTAGGATGGAGTGTCAGAAGGCTGTGCCGGACACCAAACCAGTGCTTATAAGTATATAAAGGAAAAATGAAATGCACCTGGCCTGAGTGGAGGAGCTGGGGGGAAAGAGAGGTGGTAGATTTACAAAGTAAATGCAGCCCTACGTAAGTGACCTAAATATAGACAAGCATTTCATATTCCCTTTTATAAACCTTGTGAAGTTTTGAAAGTGCTGCAGTACTGAAGTGTTTATTTTTTTAAACTTATGGTTGCTTGAGTTCAGCCCATCCCTTTCTGCGCGCTGAGCCTTCGTGGAGGAGAGCTGCCACCTTGGAGAAGGCGCTTGGCCAAGCCAGCCCCTGCCCCATAACTGAGCTGTCGTTCCACCCAGGGGCCGTAATCGCAGGAAATAAAATCAACAGGAATGTTACATGAGTGTGTGTACATACCAGTCCTCCAAGTAACTTATTTATAGTCTGAGCCTTAATGTCTGTTCATTAAAACCTCACAGAAGTCATTGTCCCCCTGCCCTTCAAGCCATAAAAGTCTATTTAATACACTCTTTCTCAGAAGTCAGCAGCTCTCCAGACCCCGTTATACTACGCAAGTTATGACAAAAACTCAGCTCCCGTAGCTTGAGCTTTGGCATTATTAGTTTCCCCAGCATCGCTGCTGGGGATCGGGGTGCAGCTCGGGGGCATTGTTTGTTTTCCCTGTAAGAAAATACAGTAGCACTTCAGAAAATGGATTGAGCCGGGGCAGCACGCTGACGGGTTATTGGCGGAGCTGCGCAGCGCCGCAGCAGCGCGGGCTGGAGCATTGTTAGCCAAAGCACATAATGCATCACTGTCCTCTTTCACAGCCAGTGAAACGTGAGGAGCAAAAAGGAAAGGATTTTAAAATGCTACGCTCGATTGTTGGTAGCTCTGATCTAAAGAAAGTAAAATGTCCGGGTTTTGGAAGGACTGGGAGGACAAAGAGGCAAAAATGGCTCTTGATTCAGATTTGAAATTATTCAAGCAAGTAGCTCTTGTTCTTGTCAGACAGGTACTGAGAGGTATTTAGGTAATTAAATGCTGTTGAAGTCCGTGGGAGTGGAACACTTAGGTACGTCTCAGAGGTTAGTGTTAGAGTTCAGGGGAGAGAGTTCAGAGACAGTGAACTTCACCTTACCTTGGCAGAGCAAATGTGTTGGAAGCTTTTGTCTTGAGGTCAGATTTAGTGATGTGCCTCTTCATTCGCTCAGGTATCCAGCTCCACACCTGTACCGGGCACCTGCCAGATCTGCACAGTCAGCTAGTGGGGAATGGACACTGGGCTGGTGCTTCCTGTTGGGATCCCCAACTGGGACGTTCCCTCAGGAATTTGCAACCAGGACATGTAACACCATGAACCACCATCACCTGCTATTTTGCCTTTCCTTGAAAGAGTAGTGTATAGAAAAAGGTTTTTTTGTGAAAGCAGGACAAAGTGTTACTACGTGCACAAAGAAAACTCAGTTTATGTGTAGGGAAGGGTTTTGCTTGACTGTCTTTCAGTTTATTAATAAAATCTTTCTTGGTTTTTTGGTAATAGTGACAGGTCCTACATTTCAAGTGGGACAAAAATATCTATAATGTTATCCCAGTGGCTCCCTTATGTTAGTTACGATCCATACTCGAGCATTCTTCCAAGATTTTTCGAGCTTCTAAATGCCTAAAAGAATTGCTATTAGTTTAGCACAGTGCTCTGCCAGCCATCTGTTGCGGTTTATACCATTAAATATCAGTAGGGGCTATGTATTACAGAAGAGGGAGAAAAGCTCTGACATAGTAGAACTTGTCTCCCAGAGGAAACGATGGAGAGCCAGAGGCTACATCTTTTTGGACATTTAAAAGAGCTCAGACTGAAGGGTAGGAGCTTGTGCCGCAGGGCATTTTTGCAATCCTATCTATGAAACCGCAGAGGTCTAAAGTCTTCCTGGTTCTTGGAGGGCAGAAATCAGGATAATGTCTGTAGACCTTTAAGAGTAAGCTACCTCTTTGTGACTTTAGAGCACAATATTTTCCTATAATAAATTTGCATTGCAAATGAAGCAACTTGAAATACGTGTCTCCAGGAGAAGGAGTATACCTTATATGTATTTGCATTTCAATAGCACCTGAAACATGTGTTGCAGGTCTTCTGTTTGCATCTGGCTCTCTTGGATAATCAGAAGCCCAATGCCCAGAGGAATTGCTTTTGAAGGGAACAGTTCACAGCTGGGTCATGAGATTATAACAGTTTCACAGGAACTAACAGAAGAATTGCAGACAGTTTGGGCTCGTGGAGTAGCATTGCATGTGTATGTCTCTGCATGGTCTGCTCTTTTCTGTTTTACCCAAAGGAATAACATCCTGATGGTTTTCTCTTGAACAGTGTTAGCATCTGACTTTGCAAATACCACTTTATTTCTTCCTACAGTCCATATGTGTGCTTTACGGGGGTCTGTTCTGTCTTCCCAACTTCTTCAGTTGGAACAGGCATAGCAGGTAAAGGACAATTAACAGCAAAGTACAGTACAAAACACCTTTAGCAATTTGCAGTTAACCCACAGTATTCACCAGTCCAGACTTTCGCATTCAGCTGTGACAGTGTCCTGCAGGAACAAAGGAATAGCATAATATGCAGGAAAGGATGATTAAGGTGATAGCGTAGGAAATTATACTTCTCCAATTCAATGCAATTCCTAAAGATGTGTTGAAACAAAGAACCGTGGATTGCCAATGGGCATGTTCATACACAAAGATACAGAGAATTTTGTCCAGACATGCCTAAGCTCCTTCTGATAATGACATATTTAAATCTAGTGAGTGTGCTCTATGCCCATATCACACATGGTATTTCGTATTCAGAAATGTTTAAGCTTGCTTATTGTTGATGTGATATTTTTTTTAAAAAAAAGTAACCAGAAACAAGCAGGAATCCAGCCCTTCAGTCCAAATCCCTCCTATCTCATCACAAATCATGTCATGGCTTGTTTTTTGTGAAGGAAGTGTTTCTGAAAGTAATAGCTAAAAATGTCAATTTCATTTACTAATATTTGGCCATAACATATATAAATCTTTTGAAACCACAAGGTATTTAAAAAATATTAGCCTTCTATTAGCAACTGACATTTAATTATTAGGTGCCCAGTGTGCTCAGAAACACTATATAGTAACTATTTCTAAGACTTCCCTCAGCATAGCAGGACAAATATTACAGTGCACAGATAAACTCACAAATTTCTGTGCTTCATCTCTGGGTGTAATCCATTACTACTTATTATCTGTCTTTATTTTGTTTCTGTACTTGGTTACTTCACAGATTCCTTTACTTTGTCCTCATTAGTACCCACAAACACATCCTTCATGAATGTCGCCAGTGTTCTTTGTTATCCAACACAGATGTGAAGAAACCACTGAGATTTTCTTGATTCTTTTTCAGTCATTGGAGATTTCTTTGTTGTTCTCTTTGGTCCTGGTCCAACACTGCAGGAGTCGGTGATTGTCTTTCCACCAACTTCATTAGGATTTGGATCTTGTCTTTAATAGTTCCACTAAAATAATTTTATTTTCAACCTTCAAGTATGTCTCAAAATTATTTTATTTTAAAATTCATTATGATTTGCCATTTGACCTTCATGGATTTTATATATTTTTGAATACTGTCTTTATATTCCATCAGTTGCTTCTTGTAAAATTCAAACCTTGTTGCAGTCCTTTGCCCATGCGCTCACTCTCCCGCTCTCTCACTCTCTGTTTCAGAACTCTGTTTTCACTCAGCTAACAATAAACTACTTATCATCAGTCCTTACAGGGGTTTAGTTTTAGGTTTCACTCTCCAGAAGGATATATGTTCCTTCCAAGCCAACTCCGCCACCTCTTTCAACTTCAGCAGAACTTGTCTACCGTGCCTCTTCGCCAGTAAACATTGCAAATTTGTTTCATTAAAATAGATTTCATTTAATTAAATCAGGCCGGGTATTCACAATCATTTCAGACAGTGAACTTGAGAGCCTTATTAAATATTAGTCTTGTTTTCCATACCTTGCTTAATCATCACCTCATTTATTGGTCGTAACACTGCAGCGCAGGAAGGGCTGCAGCCAAGACCCGTGCTCGGTTGCGCTGGAGCGATGCGCACGCTCGGGGAAGGAGCAGCCCCTCTTGCGGTGTTGAACCAGACAGGGCAGACGTGGTGAGAGCAAAAGTGAAGTTCCTTCTAAAACAGCTGAAGTGACTGGCCAGCAGTTCAAAATAAAATCTTTACCAGTCCACTTTCCTTTTCCAGGTTAAAGTGTGTGTGTGTGGCTCCCCGTGTGCGTGTTTGAGGGTTTATTGGGGTTTTTTTTAAACCAAAGGTATCGGCTTTCTTTTCTAGTATTGCAAAACTGAATTTAACCTTTCAAATCTTAAGCCTAAAGGCTGCTGTGACTTAACCACCTCTCAGTGCTAGCATGTAGTTTTTTCCGATTGAATGTGCACTCAGTCTTCCAAACTAGACTCCTAGCAACATAAAAATCACTTTTCTTCATGTGCTGTAGTGGTATTAAGAGATGTCAGTTATGCTGGTACCTTTGCAAATGTCCCTCCTAAATCCTTCTGCCACCATTATCCTCTAATTTTCACACCTGCAATTCTTATGCTGTCTGGACTCCAGACTAATTAATGCTTATTAAAGCAGGACCTGATCAACCCAGTTAATTTCTGTAAAAACTGTTCTTTCAAGGTCCTCCTTTCAGCAGCTTTAACAAACCGTCTGGTTGGTTTGGTTTTTTGCTAAATAGTTCAAAAGGAATTTGATAGTTCAGAATCTCAGTAAAGGGAAATGCACCCAGGTTATACAGATATAATTCTGCATTGTTGAAAAGCCAGAGCTCAGCAGTGCCCAAGAGCAGATGCAGAGCAAGAGTGGAGGGACAGATGCACCCGCCGATGCTAACAGCAGGGAAAGGTTATTCCCCTACCGGACTCATGTCAAATAATGTCACTCCTTCACGTTAGGAGGGATTGGCAAATGCATTACTTTGTTGCTTTTGGTTGGATTTTTTTTTTTTTTTTCCCCTTTAAAGGACCTGGAAGGGAGCTGTGGTATTACACAGGAGCTGAAAGTACAGGCAGTGCCAGTGCCATGATAGGATGTAGAAAAATGGGAGGCAAAGTCAGGTAGGAGATAGCCAGGGTCTCCCAAAAGCTTGCACCTAGAGGAGAAATGACTGCCAGCAGCTTGGTGCTAGAGGAGAAAAGAAATTGGCCTTGTTCCCAGTTCTAGTGGACATGGCACAAACCCCACCATGATGGTTTGCAGGTATTTGTACTGCTAATGCTATCCTCAGTAAGGGGAAAAGCTGTCGCAAGGCAAGTATCCGCTCACCCTTCCATCCCGCGGTTAGGATGAATCAGTGAAGCCCTAAGGGGAGATTTGATTGCCGTTACCCAAGCAGAGAAACAGGGCAAATGATTTCATTCTCCAGTGCTTACAGCCCTGTATCTTCCTTGAGCAGGAAATTAATACAAAAATGGAAAGTAGTTTGCCATTAACATGGCAGTGATTATCCGAGGGCCAGACTCGGCATCCATTGAAGTCAAAGGAAAAAAAAAAAAATTCCATCGACTTCCAAGGGCTTTGGCTCAAGGCCTAGGAGAACCTCTTCAAATTTCTGAGGATTGCTAGGCTACTGAAAAATAATGTACGTACAGTGCTTCAGTGTACATATGTTGCTTTGATTATTTCATGAATATCACGTGCTTTGATGTTGGAGGCTACATAAAGACCGCCAAAAAAGATCTGTTAACTAATGACTGTGTTTATGCTGTAGTAGGCAAATGCTGAAACTGAATTTGGCCTTTTTCCCCTGGGACTGAATCCAAATAAATGTCATGAAGTAACTGCACAAACAGCACTCTGGAAAAAAAAGGCCTTTGTTTCACTAATAAGCTCTTTTAAGGAACAATGGATACAGTTTCTCAGTTTTCTTTACATCTGACAAAATAAAGCAGGCAAGAATTCTATTTTAAGGCCGTTTGAATGAAAGCAATGAAAATTGGTTTGCTTAACAAAGGTAACTTGACTAACTGTTTGTTGTGGTTAGGAAGATGTGAGAACCCCTATGAATGTTTCTGGATTCCTGAAATAAATGCGTGGCCCTGGAGGTTTGCTTGTTTGCCTGTCTGGTGAGGGCAGTTGGGTTCCGGCACAGGGCTTACGTGGGGCAGACTTCACGGGCCAAAATACACCCAAGAGTTGCAAAGTAGTCGGAGGATGCTGCTGTTTAGGAGTCTACAAGATTGTGTCTTTTGGGGGGAAGTTACGCTGTCATTTAGCTTACTTCTGATTCTTGCTGAACTACAGGTTGGGTAGCAGTTTTCTGCAATTCCTTAGTAGCTTTAAATGTCTGTACTGTTCCTTTCAGGACAAATGCTCTTTTAGCTGAATGTCTTGGAGCCAGGGTCCTGCTGAAGTCAAGCTAACTGCATTCATTACCTACTGGAGGGACTGCTAGTTTCCAAGCCACAGACAGACTTCTCCGAATCCAGCCATGTCACCAGAAGTTCCCACCTTTAGCTGCTCTTCCCCTGTCAAAGGCCGCTGCCCTCTCCATTCACTCGCACCGCAAGTTGTGTAGGAGCTCCCTCGTTTGCTTTAAGCAAAACCAACTCCATTTCTTTTGCTAGTCGTTGGTCTGCACCAAGATAATGGGCTCAGCCTGAAGCTGGGCCTTGTAGGAAGTGTTCGTACAAACTGTTCAACGAGCACATCAGTGGGGGCGAGCCGTAACGAGGAGAGCAGGGAATGGTGCTGAGCAGCTGAGAGTTGTAACCTCTTCCAACTCACAGCAGGGACCCGGAGAGGACATCTGTTCATGGCTTCTGTCTACAGCTCCTTTGTAGGTCTGACCAAAATGCTTCTGGCAAAAAAGCAAATCCTACTGGGGAGAAAAAAAGAAGAGAGAAAAAAGGGGGGGGGGGGGGAAGTGGTTTAAACATTTTCTGCAGGGAAATGTTAATTTGAAAGAAATTCCAACAACAACTGAAATGGTGCCTCTAGTGAAGGAAGTTAGGGTTTTCCACTGAGTTCAGTGTAGTTGGGATTTCACACAAAAATACCTGTTTCAGGATTTCTTACAGAAAACTGCTTTTGAATTGCAGATCTCAATTTGTAGATTTACATCTTTTTCATGAAAAAAGAATAATTTCTCCACCACTTCTAACAGCTACCACTGTACTGCTGCAAAAAACCCAGGAGCCTGTTTTGCTCCTGCTCACCCCTGTAAAGACTTTAACTCCAGATCCTCACTGTAGACCCTAGCTATTTAAATGGTAAACTACATTAAAATAGATGGGCACGACTGTAGCCACCAGTCCCTGCCTGCAATCTCTAGTGGTGGAAAACGTCATTTCCACATGGCTCATCTACTGTAAAGTGTGGAGAACAAGATGTTTACTGCCTGTTTTCTGTGGCATGGGAGACTTACCCTTGCCATCAACTCAAAGGCACTCAGTGTGCTGCCCACTGCTTTCACTCCAGCGAGCACTTAGTGCTTCCGAGCATACAGCCCTGATGCGAATGCACAGATGTGTTAGCTAAATGCTTTACATTTCTTAAAATGACTGCATTACGGTAGCACAGAATTTATGTTTTGATGTTTGCGTTCAGATCAGAGCGTTGTCATTTCTGATTTCTTTGTCCTGTAAATATGTATAAAAAAACCCCCAACTTGTAGCATACTCATAGATTAACACTAAGTTTCAATAAATATTTCTCAGCAGATATTCTATGGTAAGTAGTTTGACAATCTGTTGGTGTAAGACTATCATGATAGTTGCAAACAGTATGGAGTAGATGCCCCCCACAACTGTAGAACTTCTCCACAATTACCCCTGTGTGTTCTTAAAAAACATTTTCAGAGCAAATTGCATATTCCACATTTAGAGGACACCATCTCTTATTTCTTCGAGAGGTGAAAAACATAGACCTTAAGGAAGGCATAAATCCTTGGTGTTTAATCTTTCTAAAGAAATGCAGTAGTGTTTGTGCAGGGAGGAAATTATGAAAAAATCAGTAACTACTGAAAAAACGCAGAATATCTCAATATCGCCATGTATATAAACAGTCAGAGGCTGTTTGCTTTATAGTAAAGAATACGAGGAACTGACTTTTATCTCCTCCCCCACAGATTTCAGTAAATAGTAGTCTCAGAGTGAAATCATCTTCAGTGTTAACTGGGAAGCCATGCTATGATACTGTAGTCATAAGGATGCTTCCACCTTCGGTAGAGCACTGCAGAATAAGCAAGAAATATCTTATAAGTAGGGCCTGTTAAAAGAGGAAAGAGCATAATTTAAGGATCAGTATATAAATAAGTTGTAACTCTTTTTTTGAATCTATATTGCTTTTCCTAAATGTACTAAAACTGTAAAGTAATATCAGTGGAAAATTGTAGCAGAATGATTTGTTTTCATAGTTCATTTACAGTTAATTTCCTGTACTAGTAGTACAGGGAAAATGATTTAGCAGAGAGTCTAGTGTGAATTCCTTACAAGAAACCAAAAGATAAATAGCTTACTCCCTACTGCCTAAAGGTTTGAGAGTGTGGATGAACTGAATTAATAAAATCTTTGGAGTCTTTGTGTGCTCCAGCATGGAAGGCATGAAAAGTATTCCTCCACTGTGCAGTTTATTTTCTGTACATGTTCTCCAAGAAGGCAGCCTAGAGATAGTACGGGACAAGTTATCTTCAGTTTTGAAAGCTCCAGTCCGCTTTTACGTTCTCTTCAGGCCCAGCAGAAGACTGTGGGCTTCCTACCCTCCGCCTGGGTCGGAACTGAACGTGCTCCCACGGAGCGAAGACATTGGGCAGTCAGATGAATGCCGAAAGGGCTATTTACTATGCTCTTTCCTTTCCTACAGAGATACGTGCTGTTGTCCTCCATATACGTGAGCTCCCCTGTGCTAACTCCTCCTTCTACTTTCTTTCATGGGGACCAGAAGGATATTTATTTGGGGGGGGGTGTCACTCCTGTGTCTGAGCGCTTGTCTGCTGTTACACTAAGATCGCTTTCAGCTTGCTTTGTCCATCACTCAGCTGTTGCTCAGCACTAGCGTGCTGGCAGTATCCGTTCGAGGGAAGGAAGGGAAGCAGGAAGGGGATGGACTTCTCAGCAGAACTTGGCAGGATTTTTATTTTTGTATAATTTGACCCTTGCTTAAAAGAAACAAGTTAAAATATATATAGGTATAGTAGGATATATATAAATACTCTACTAAAATATATATAGGTAGAGGGTAATAGACACAACATATCCCACTCTTTTCTCATTGGCAGACTAATTAGGCCAGCAAGTACATATTAATGGTCCATGGTTGCTCCCCACTTTTCCTGCCCTCCAGCTGTCTGCTTTTGAATAATAATTTGCATTTCCTCCCGAACTTCTTCTAATAAAAGATCTAAACCTCACTGGTCCTGAGCTACTTTTACTGGAGAGGACTAGACTGAACCTGCTGACCAGCTGCTGTTATAGCTCTGAAAATCAAATAAATTCATCTCCCACTCATTTGCTTTCATCAGTTACATATGTGATACAGTACAAATGGGATGGTCTCAATTATGAAGATCAGAGGATTTACACAATTCAGCCTGCTCCTCTATTTCATTGATATCAAAACGTAAAATACACATTATGCTTTCTTATCTAGTTCACAAAGCTTTTCTACACTGGAATATATAAATATGAATTTAAATATGCAAATCAAAACATGAAGCAAGCAAATGCATCACTGTGATAAGCAACTAAAACCTTGTTGTTCATTTTGTAGAGGATAACTTTGGTTCTTCTCTATTGGGTATTAAAGCAGAGGCTCATATTCTTGACTAACAAAATGCAGTTGAAGCTATTGATAAACCAAGATGTGAACTGATAACAGAACCTTTGCCATTTGGGTCCGTTCAGCTTTATCCACCTGGAAAATAAGGACTGACCAATCTGGTATCACAGAGGTGAAGAGTTTAACAATGCTGACAGCTCATTTAAAAAGGATGCCTAATGATGAAGTACATTAAGGGATGTTATTTGTTTTCTTGCTGTGGTGGATATTGACCATTGATTTAAGACAGGAGCTCAGTACTCGCCATCTGATTACAAAGTTGTTATGGAAGGAAAAGGCTGAATGTTGAGTTAAGCTAGTGACAATTAACTGTGTTTCCTAGTAATATTTTGAGACGTGGCATTTGAGTAGTTAGCATCCACGTTCATCGTGTAACTGTTAAGATGTTGGCTTGATGCTGGAAGGTGCTGAGAGCTTGAGATGGGCAGTTGACAGCTTTCAAAGTACTACATATGGACTTCTATAGCCTTGCTGGAAAAACTGCCCTTGACTTGAATGGAGTAGGACAAGGTCCAGGGTAGGGTGTTGTTCATGTTCTTCACAGGCAGAGATGTGTGAGAAGGTCAGTGAGACGCGGGGTGTGGCTGGATGGGGATAGCAGTCAAGTGAGGAACCTGCTTGGATGAAGCGATCAGAGTATTTACTGTCTTCAGCCATATACATTGCCTTATTAAAACTATGCAAGTAGTTAGACTGTGAGGATGAAGAAGTTTATATTGAATGTGCAAATAAAAAACACTGGCTGCTTCCTGGTGCAAAAACAGATGGCACTAATATTTGTAAGTTAATTAAAATAAGTTACTGATGACTTAGTGGTGAAGGTCAAGGAAACTTAGGCAGGTTTGGATTATCCAGCAGCTGGAGAAGGTTATCTCATTTGCACTGTTTCTGCACATAACTGTAAAACGACTACCGCTGAAGTCCATAGCAGCCCTGTTTGTTTATTTTAAAAATGTAAAACTGCCATCTATATTATAGTAGGAAACAATATTTTCATGACTTCCCAGCCAGACACTAGTGTAAGAGCACATAGAGGAGCCACCACTCACATGGACAAGACTGACCTGTTTGAAATGCTGTGTGCGGAACGCCAAAGGACTCTTAAATCATCTCAGAACAGTCTCATGGATCACCCACAGATTTGAAAGGTGGGAAGAAATGACTGTGAGTAAATGTCTAGGAAGGCAGCGGGGTGTTCCCACAGCGATCTGGCCTGGAGCTTGAGCTGTTCAATGTATTCATAAATGATCCTGATACTGAGTGACTGGCAGATGAAATTCCATATAAATAAATACAAAGCAATGTATACAGAGAGAAACATTCTTGCTATACACAAGGCTTGCTCTGAATTAGCTGTTACCACTCAGGGAAGAGATGAGGAGTCCCTGTAGATTAAAACTTGCATTCACTCCCCAAATGCTGTATAGAGAATAATCGGGAATGGCACAAAGAATGAAACAAGCATTTTATACATAATAAATATCTTATTAATATAATACAGAACAAATGTAGATTTCCAAAGCAGTGACGTGGTGCAAGGGCACAAGCCCTGCTTTATCAAGTGTTTGAGTACCTGCACTGCAGACAGACCAGGGCTTTGAGCCGCGGTGCCTGTAGTGACAGGGAAATGTCCCTGGAGTGGCACAGTGCTCCCTTCTGCCTACTTTGCTGTAAGACCAACGACTTCACCTAGAGGGGTCAGTTAGGGGTAGTATCTTCTTGTATCACCATAGCAACACCTGTCAGCAACCTCCATCCAAAAGGGTTTTGATAATATGTACGATCTGCAGTGCTTGAGTCCATTTAGGTAACGGTACATGGGCTCCTGAGCAGCTCTTATCTTGTATTTTAGATGATGCATTTATATAAGTTTCACTTTCAGATACCAGTTTTATTTTAAAATATAGATTAAAGTATTTTACAAATACATTTTACATGTGCATCACATACATTTCTATTCTTTGCATATTGAACAGATGACAGTGTACTGAACTATCTCAAGAGATGCTCTTACTGAGCCCGTGCCCAGCACAGCGCTGCCCAGGGCCTTGAACAGCAGAGCAGCAAACCGAGGTCCCACAGAGTATTCAGCACTACCCCTTATCTTGTGCTGGAACACCTCTTACTTGGAAAACATTTTTCTCAACAAAATTTCTCAATTACTTCTACTTAAATCTAATTTTTTGTGTAGGTGTAACCAGAAGCCCCTGGTGTCCTACCTGCCTTTCTGTGTAATGCTGTTCTGCCAGCTTTGCAACCCCACCTAACTCTGCTTACACCGTCTCTCCTCATTTGTGCTTTTCTAAGCCTTGATTAGCCCTCTGGCAACACCAAGTTTGGTGAGAGTTGAAATGGTCCTTGTGGGTGTGCGCACGTGAGTACGTGTAGGTGTGGAGGGGAAAGGGGTCCCAAGTTTATTCACTCAACAAAAGCAGCCTTCGGACACTCCTGGAGATTTTCTTCAAGCATACCGGACATGATCAGGTCCATAGCTAGTAGCTACAGGAGTTTCTAACATTGCTGGTGTGTTTATAGTACAGTGTAGAAGGTGCTGTATAAATATCAATTACTCTATTAGTACTAGTAATTAGTTTTTATACCCTACATTCATTTTATGCTCTTCATAAGAAAATGCAACCAATGCAGACTACCTTAACCTTCAAGCATCTAAATGTGGTTCATTCCAAGGGTTAACTGTACTTGTAGTTTACTGTATTAGTCCCAGTTGTATTTGACATAAAAATGTTTTTATAGCACAACCAAATACCAGCATATTTGCGGTTGCAGTCAGATGTTTTTAACTATATTGGATATAACCCACAATGGTTTCAGAAGATATTTCCATTGTTTTAGCCAGATTTAGAGAGGCTGGATTAAGCTATGGCACACCAAGCCCAGTGGTGTTTATAAATGTGAGTATCAGTCTTAAAGGGCAAAGAATATGATGTTCCATAAACCTTTTTACAGAAATAAATACCTCACAGCAAAAATGTTTTTCTAAGATCACTTACTATTTCAACTATAATGACCTGCTTGGAGAAGGTCAGGGGACAAATTCTTCTCTCATTTACACTGGCGTAAATCCACAGTAATATAAGTGTAGGATTTGGGTGCAGGAGTGTAATACTTTGGAGTTAATTCTCCCCTGACCTGCAATATTTTAATGCAATCTGTTCTGTTTAAGCTGTTAATTTAGCAGACTAGTCCATGGATAAGATCCTGGTAAGCTATGTAGCATGAAAAATTAATTCAGTTAGAGCTTCAGGGCAGAATGTAGTCCTGAGCAGCACTTGTTTTAATTGTCTCTTTCTAAAAACAAAACCGTGCCGGTGTTGATCTGCCAAAAGGCTTGTTCGGGTTGGAGATGTTACTGTTTTAACTGAATATATATATAGGTCAGTAATGCACTGAAGTTCCGATCCAACTTTACAAGTGTACCAGTCCCCAGAAGTCCTCAACTCATAACTGCCAGTGCAAACACCCCTCACTCTTTGTTCATCTTCTAAATGGTTGAACCAAAGCTCCAGTTCATATATGTTCCTAATTTTTGCAGTTCAGTTCCAGTTTTAAACTTTGTGGACTCCTCCCACGTCATCTTTAACTTTTGATTGCAATTAGTATCAGTGAACAGCTCGTTGATGAAAGATGATTTAGTACCAATTTAAGCATCAACAGCTGTTGTAATAGATATTATGTAAACATGAAGGATAATTTTTTAAAACTGCATACCTGACTTCTGCATGTGCAATGCAAATCCAGTGTGTGTACACAAGGCATTCCACGTTGCTCTTGAAAAAAAGTAGCAAACCTTTTATTGGCTTAAAATAGTAAATTGTTTCACGTAGCCAAACTCAAAAGCACATTAACAGATCCTGTGTTATCAGCATCTCTTCTAGCAACCAGCTACCTAGGACTCTGGACCCTACCCAAATTATATAGGCCAGGCTGCACGTATACAGAAAACGAAGGGCCAAATTATTTCAAGGAGCCTATAAACTCCTCCACGTATCTTCTAACCATGGCTCTTTTGCAACTCAGTCCCATATCCATTAATATGACACTGCTCAGGAACCTGAGTTGGGATCCTCCTTCCAGATTTCAGATGTTTCTGCTTCTGGTAACACACGTCTGTAACTCTTGCGTAGCCCAGCTACCTCCTAACAATTCACCTCTCGGGTGCCAGGACTCCCATCGTGAACGTGAAGGCAGCCGACTGATCATTTGAAGCGCAAACTCATGTTATGCTGTCATCCCTCCTAGAAGATTGTCACACTGTTCATTTATATGAACTCATGTTGTTCTCCTGGACAGTGGGGGAGATGATAGTCAGAAGGGCCAGTTTTACTGGTATGTGACATTGAGTAAAACAGATCTGGCTGAACTTCCCCGCTTGACCATGCAGAGTGTTAGTAGATAGCTTCTATATTAAAACCTGATGTGGTTTTGGCTATGCATTGGATTAGTTTCTCTCAAATAACTGTTCCTGTCTAATTTGAACATTACACAAATACAGTAACAAGTGAGAGGACTTTTATTGTAGTTTTAATTCAACACAGAGCACAGTATATATAACCATTGAAAACAGAACCACAACTTGACAGAGTCAGATCTGGCTCTTCTCTAATCCTGCGGGCTCTGTGCAAAACCTTAATGGAAAAATACCCAGGAAAGGATGGGATGAGATGGAATCAAACTCTCTAGAGTTCTTTGGAGATGCTGCTGCCTTCGGGGAGGACTTGGGGTGGAGGGAGTACCTAGTCACACGCTTGTCCCTGGGACTCTGTAGGGAATCAGGACTTTTTCTGTTAGTATCTGAAGCTCCACGTTGAAAGCTGCCTTGTTTTCACAGCTCCCCATGTCCCATCCTGGAAGCAGAACTTAATTCAGAGCCCTGCTGCTGGTTCACGTTCATGTAACTGTGCAAAAGGAAGGGGACTCTGAGAGTCTATGGTGCCATTTGCTATGCTAAGCACCAGATGGATTCCTGTCCAGATGTCCTAACAGCTGCTGAAAAGGCACGCTGTAGAAAATGATTACTTCCCAGTTACACATGCCATTCTGACACATAGAAAAGACATGGAAAGGCATTGGTAGTGTTAGGGGTAAAAGGAAGCACGTGTTTTACTTGCCTCATTTCTCACCTACTGTGAGAAACTTGGGCTTTTTTTCTTGTTCTTCTTCAGATCACTATAGATTACAGAGTTCCCTGTTTCTTGTTTTCTGACCCCCTATTCTGAAGCCCAGGTTCGAGGTCAGACATGGCAGGGGATGCTGTGTGTGGAACCAGCTTCTGCATTTCAGACTCATTTCCATGTGCTGTTTTGCAAAATGCGCCGGTCACACTTCCACACCTTTGATTTCTGTTACTCCCATTTTGTGAAAAACTGCAAAGCACAGATTGGGAGATGAAATGTAAGTCAATTAAGTTGATGAAAAAATTCCTTTAACTTCAGTTAGACCAGGATTTTACTCTTACCCCTTTCTCAAAAGAAACGATGGCAGGATTGTGCAAGAGTTAGCATCTGTGGTAGATGCGAAGGCCCAAAGCTACAGAGAATTTGGCAGACAGTGACTCACGCCCAAAGAGCTATAGGAGGTCTTCTGGTCCCCACCCAACTGTGCCCATGTACCTACTCTCACTGTTGCCTTCCATTGGAGAAGTTCTGGTTTTATGCATGCGCATCTGAGGAGAATATCTAATGATTCCCATCTCAAAAAAACATGGCCAGCTGGCCTGTTTCCAAGTTGGCTGTCTAGAACTGTACCCTTGTGTGCATTCCAGCATGCTGAGCAGTACTAGCAGTTTTCCTCTGTAGTTGGTGAGATTGCTCACAGAATAAGGTGCTTGAGGTAGAATTAAAAGCTCTGGGAAAGGCTACTTCACCATGGTATGGGCTAGAGAAAGTTGATACTGGAGGTGTCTTCTTTCTGGAAAGGAAAATATTTAAGGAATGTGGTTTTAGCTGCTAACGAGATGCAAGCTGTACGTGAAATGGGCATGAGAGTAGGACTTTCTTCCATCTTGCAGTGTGAGTGTGGTTTTGAAGCAGATCCTTGTAATCAAATAGATTCAGATATTTAGTCTTGGTTTGGTTTTTTTTTTTTCCTGGGGGGGGGTGTGTGTGTGTCTTTTTTCTCTAGGATCCAGTCAGCATCAGGAGCCCGTTGTATTAGGAGTTACTTAAAGGCACAGAAGGCAGCTATCCTGCCTGAAGAAGCTCAAAGACCATAGCGCACAGAAAGCTGTCGTACATGTAAGAGAAAGAGTCTGCTCTGTTAGCACAATGGCTTTTCCCTTTCAGAGTAAGCACTTGTTTCCTGGAAGTAGTCTGAACAGATAACCAGTTACTTTTCTTAACCAAATATTCAGCTACAACCATACAACTAGGTTAAAAACTCTGTAGATATTTTGCATTTTTAATTTTTTCCCCTCAAAGTAAGTAAGAATTAGCGGCTATACTTAAAGTGTATTCTGTTCAATGTGTGCTGTAATTGCTGTTGTTCCCCATCCCATCAAGTTTTTTAAAAAAACAACTATTCCAGTGAAAATTCAGCCTCTTTAACAGATGGTATATTTCTCTCTTGCTCCATTAGGAAGCTGATGCAGCTTCAGTTTCTGAATGTCCTAGTAGTGTCAGTGCACACGTCTTCTGTCAAGTTCAATTAAGAACACCTCACATAGCAGTTGAGTATTTTTCCATAGCAAATCATAACTTCTTCACCTTCTCAAAACTTGTTCTGCAGATGTTTCTACGACAGAGTATCAGTCTGCATTTAGGCATCATTCCCTCATTAATGTAAAATAGTGCAACTGTGTCTTCTCTTACATGAGAAGCTTTGTTTCATTTTCTCTACTGTTATTTGAGTGTTATTTTAGAGTGTGCATACGCTCAATTTTCCCGTCTCACAGCACAGCTGGCTATACCCAAGAGCATGCAGACTCGAGTTTACAACTAACACTGCTGAGGGGGATAGTGCACAGATGAGGAAAAAGGAAGGGATGCAGTAGTACAATCTTTATAATGTGAAGATCATGGATTTATTTTATTTAGACATATATATCTCAATAGCTTGGTCAGAGTAATAAGAGAAGGCTATTGCTATGTTGCAGCTAAGGTGTAATTGTGCTGTTTCCAATATGTAATTACAACTTATTTATGAACTGCCAAACCTAACCAATTTGCTTGCTGAGGCCCCTTTGGCAGAAGTAGTCACACATGTATTGTCAGGTATATTAACTTCTGCTGTACAATGTAATTATTCTGGGCTGTGTACTATATTTTCTGGTTATAGGTGTTAATAAGTATTGATATTAAAAAGCAAAACTTCACTGTAGCTGAGCTGAGTCCAGGCTCAGCTCTGTGCAGGAGAACGTTAACAGCTGGCAAATGACAATATGTCTCCAGGATTCTTCCGTCACAGAAATTACCCTGTGTCACGTTTGCCACAATATGCTTCCTGGTATGCATTGCTCCCGCATGCCTTCTGCTTTGGGGAAGAGATGTCCAAGTCCTGCTCGCATGGGGGGCTGCTGGGGATCCTGGGGCACCCGCTCCTGGGGGCTCCTGTTGTCCCCAGCCTATTGAGCCTGATCCGAGTAGCCAGGATATAGAAGCACACAAAGCCTTTTGCAGAAAGACTAATGATCAAAGTCTTGATTTTGGAGAGCAACCAAAATGATGTGTGGGGCCTGATCTTCAAATCTGGAAAGCTGTGGCAGTCCTTTACTTTCGTGCACAGAAAAGACCTATGTGATATGTAGCTCTCTCAGGTTTTAAAAACAGGACAAAAAAGACAAACCCCCAAACCCTGTCTGCATGTTCTGGCAACAGCTCATTTACAAGGCATTTGACCATTTAGCCCCATTTAAGATGTCTTTGAATTCACGGTCTAACTTCCCATTGCCTGGATTTTCTCTGAGTCCCCAGTCTCAGCTGTTGATGGAAGACATGGTGAATAAAGTTGGACACTTGAAAAATGCAGATTAATTGTATGAAAACGTCATACAGGTCAAGGGACATTGCGTTTCATGTTATTTACTGATACAGGGCAGCATTACCAATGGTGATTGTACACCCTATACTCTAACATACTCATTCATTTGGCACTCCTTAATGGAAAACACGGAGCAATTATATGCAGACAATGCTGTAATGGAAAATAATTGAAGACAGCCACAGTTTGGGTTTTTGTTTTGTTTTTTCTTCTTTAAACAATGCATGCCAGGTCCTGCATGCAAGCATCCTTTTTTTTTTTTTCCCCCAGCATAAATGCATCCAACACTTCAACCACATATGAAACCACAGTTCTGGGGCTCTAACTTCACAGCCAGCTAGAAATGACCAAAACAACATCTGCTACAGTTAGAATTTGAAAATACTTTTTCACTTTGTTCAGTTCCTTTCTCTGCTCAAATCACCTTCAGTAGAGTTAATGTTTTGTAACTGTTTTATCTGAGTAAATGCAAAACTTGATGGTTTTCTGAATTTCAGCAAAGGATTTGTGTGAAAATCCATCACGCAAAAATGGATAAAGTATATGTGTGCATAAATCTCTGTGTATGTAGTATCTGAAGCATTTCTTGTTATGTCTTCCACAGTGCTGTAACAGTGCAAGCAAGCTCCTTTTAAGTCAGCATACACTTAAGTTTCCCTTGCTTTTTATGATTTTAAACATCAGTGTTTACCTCTGCATAAGTGAAGCTGTCAACATAGCGCTTCTAATATTAATGTGACATATATGCCTATTCTTGTTGCTCTTGTTATTATTAATACTAACCATAATATTTAAATTATGGTAGTACCTCAAGGCCCAGCCTTCTTCTCACAAATCTTTTACAAAAAAGAGTGATGAGAGGGCCCCGTCCCAGACAAAAGATCAGTTGGAAACCAGGTGTGCAGAGGAGGAACAGTGAGCTGCAGCACATCAGGAAAATTGCTGAACCGATGGTGGTGATGCCACACGTGTCAGAGGAATCAGAAATCATGAAGTTTGATTTGGAGAATCAAATACATTTGAATGCTCTTGCACATGTTGTAGCAATGCAGCTGAACCTCTGGTACTTGTATTGACCTCAGCTCAGTACCTCAGGCTTTTCAGCCACAGCCAAGAAGCAATTAAGTAGGTCAGCAGCTTTTAGGAGTCTTGACTGGCAGTGGAAGCAGAGAGGAGGTTTGTAGGAATGAGAAGCTGTCAAGAGTGCATGAAAAACAGGATGAGTCTTAACCCCTTATATGTTGGCTTAAGGAGGAGTTACACTGATCCCTGCTAAAGATCTGATCTTGTATGCCTTACTGCAGCAACTGATACTGAATTGTTCAGTAATCCCCCTATCAGTACAGAGGACAAGCGCACTCTTCCCAGCCTACGCCTGCTCTGCTGTCGCTGCTGACATTGGAGCTCCTTCCCTGTTCCAGCCCTGGGGTCCCCACTGCAGCCCTGGGGTCCTTGCTCCAGCCCTGGGGTCCCCGCTGCAGCCCTGGGGTCCCCGCTCCAGCCCATCTCCCCTCCCTGCCGGCAGGATTCCCTGCAGCACCCAGCAACCCACCCTTGCACCTCATGTCCCTCCACTCCCCTTGGAAGGACTCTGTTTCCAGGGCTTATTCGAAGAAGCCCCTGCAAGTCTGGTTTGGGTTTACCAACCTGAAATCAAAAAGGACTGGTTTGATGCATTAAGCCTCAGGCTTGAAGCATGCGGTGTTGAATTCAAATCAGATGTAATTGGGGATATACCATATGCAAGTAAATCTGTGTTAGTGACTGTAAGTTAGTATTGGTTTGTACACCAGAAGCAGACAACAAGGAAATGCAACCAGCATCAAGACATAAGATGGAACAGCCCCACTTTTTTATTTCTGGACATACTGGACCTTAGCCAATGTGACTGCAAAGCACGTTCTTGCAGATCGCTTTGCTTGCTACAGCACCACCATTTCCAGTGTCTTCCCAGTAAACCTGGTCCACAGAAGCCCTGAAACCATGAGGCTGACATAAAAAGCGAGCAAAATGTGGCTTCTCATGTTTTACTAATCACATTTCCTAATCACATAAATATACATGTTACAGTGGAACAGAAATGAACTCATGGATCAGCAGCGACACATGATGCTTAGTGGTGTTCTTCAGCATCAGGGAAGTGAAGGTTTGAGTGGAGAGATGTTCTGTATGAGGATCTTTTTTTCTAGGAGTTTGTTCACATGACTACAAAGCTAGAAAGGCTCCATCTTCTAAAGAGTTGGTGGATATAAACAAGTAGATTCTTTTAAAGCAAGAATGGGGATTTTCTTAAGAGTATTTATTTCAGGAGTGGCAAATTTTTACATATGAGAAGTAGTTTATTTTATATTGGAATTTATATTGTGTAATGTTTTTACTCAGTTTATGAAGATAACTCTGACGTTTTTGCAAACTGTGCTGATAGTGATAACCTTGTTCATGGAATAGAAGTAAGTGTTCACATTCATGTACATCAGCCTCTCTTCTGTATCTTAGCCATCCATGAAAGCACTCGATCATCTTGCAGGGTCCTATGTGGCGATTTTTATGCTCATGGTGTTATGAGAAGGTTAACAACCCGTTCTTTTTCCAAGTACCAAAAATACAGAATTGTATCAGAACCAGAGCACTAAAAGACCTCTTCTGGCATAAAGAAAGGCCTTAGAAGAAGTAGCTGTTGGTGTAGTTTTTCTACCTGTTTTCAATAGCTTAAAGCTGTATGTTTCCATGAACGACTCTAGAAAGTAGCTTCAGCATTGTAAACTGTTGCATGAAGACAGAGAATTTGTTGTGTAATACTGGCAATAATAGTCAAATAATTAAAACATGTCCATACAGTCCATAAAGTATTCTTTACATGCTTAAAGAAAAGGATCAGTAGCAGTAAGGCATGGCAATCACACAGCACTTTGCATCAGAGCCTTTCATATTGTATTTTTTCCATGGTTTCTGAGCTCAACGTGGAACTACTCATATTTTATCAATAAGGAAAAAGATACAGAAATTTTTCCAATGTGACGACTTTTCCTACATGATAATGAATGACTTAGTACAAGAAAGAAAATCTAGTATGTCTCAACTCTCAGTCCTCTGCTCTTTGCTTTCCACTCTGTCACTCCATGCCCATAGCCATAACTTAATGAACATTTTACTCTTAGAATCATAGAATCATAGAATGGGTTGGGTTGGAAGGGACATTAAAGATCATCTAGTTCCAACCCCCCTGCCATGGGCACGGACACCTTCCACTAGACCAGGTCATTCAAAGCCTCATCCAACCTGGCCTTGAACACTGCCAGGGATGGGCATCCACAGCCTCTCTGGGTAACCTGTTCCAGTGCCTTCACTTCAACCTTCCAGAAGTGAAGAACTTCTCCCTACATCTAATCTAAATCTACTCTCTTTCAGTTCAAAGCCATTACCCCTTGCCCTATCACTACATGCCCTTGTAAAAAGTCCCTCTCTGGCTTTCTTGTAGACCCCCTTTAGGTACTGGAAGGCTGCTGTAAGGTGTTCCCAGAGCTTTGTCTTCTCCAGGCTGAACAACCCCAACTCTCTCAGCCTGTTCTCATAGGAGAGGTGCTCCAGCACTCTGATCATCTTCCTGGCCCTCCTCTGGACCTGCTCCAACAGGTCCTTGACCTTCTTATGTTGGGGGCCCCAGAGCTGAAGGCAGTACTGCAGGTGGGGTCTCATGAG
>JAVJGG010000021.1:12598791-12621469 GCA_035590195.1 Aviceda cuculoides
TAAATTGCTTGTTTTCATTTGAAATAATTCAAAATAGTCTTTTTTTTTTTTACCCCAAAAGTCTAGCCTTGACCATTAAAAAATTAATCATTAAACTATTCACCACAGAGAATTTAGAATTCAAGGACAGGAAATATGCAGTAATGCTGCAAATGATAATGTTATACAAATCTTGCCCTAGGTTACAGTCAAGAGCAAAATTATATGTGATAAAGGAAGAACTGCAGATATCAAAAGCTACTGTGAAGAACAAACAAATCAGTAATTCTCTGGGTTTTTTATTATGTGCTGCAGCTTACAGTTCTATTAAATGATACCACGAATACCTGACACAGAGCGTGAGGTGGCTGCATGGCAGTTTTTATAGTATTCCACTATTGTAGTATTTTGTCCCTTTGTTATTAAAAAGTTCTCACACTATCTTGCTCCCCCTTTGTCCAAGAAAGGGGTGAATACACAACTCTCTCTGGGACAAAGGTACATTGGTGTTCTCTTAGCAACATGGAAAATTATAATCATTGAATACAAGATGTCAGAATAAGGCAGTTTTATTTGGCTGCCAATGTGCTTATCTAGAAATCAGACCACTTAATTTGGCCATCTATTCATGGCAGGCACTGTGTTTAAATCTTTCCTCTTTGGGTTCTTTTTTTCCCTACAAACAAACAGAATACAGCTTTTCACCCCAGAAATCCTTGCATGCTGAAGTAATACAATATACTCACCTCATTTGTTTTAAACAACCCACTGCATATTCTCTGACATACTGGTCTGGATAATTGAAATCCAACAATTCTAATGCTTCTCTAGGCAGCAGCTTGGGCCATATCTGAAGTAGAGCCTGAAGCTGTTTTAAAAAGAAGACTATTAGGTTACAGGTAAAGTAACTATTTTAAGAAAACAGATGGGTATAACTGCCTATAAAAGCATTCACACTAACAGAAGGAGATTACAGACTAGGGGCGGGGGCAGGAAAGGAGAGAAATAATTCTGGGAAAATGGGCCCATTTTCTGATTAAGTTTCTTACCTTTTACAATTATCTATATTATTTTTTTGGCACCAGGTCTCATTTACACTTAGTCTGAAAAATCTGTTTCTTCACACATAGACACAATGCACAGTTGTCGTGGTTTAACCCCAGCCAGCAACTAAGCACCACACAGCCACTCACTCACTTCCCCCCCACCCAGTGGGATGGGGCAGAAAATCAGGGGGAAAAAAAAGTAAATCTCATGGGTTGAGATAAGAACAATTTAATAGAACAGAAAAGAAGAAACTAATAATGATAATAACACTAATAAAATGACAACAGTAACAATAAAAGGACTGGAATATGCAAGTGATGCACAGTGCCATTGCTCACCACCTGCCAATCGATGCCTAGTTAGTCCCCAAGCAGCGATCCCCCCGCCCCCACTCTCCCCAGTTTATATACTAGATGTGACATCACATGGTATGGAATACCCCATTGGCCAGTTTGGGTCAGCTGCCCTGGCTGTGTCCCCTCTCAACATCTTGTCCCCCTGCAGCCTTCTCGCTGGCTGGGCATCAGAAGCTGAAAGATCCTTGACTTCAGACTAAACATTACTTAACAGCAACTGAAAACCTCAGTGTAATCAACCTTCTTCTCATACCAAACTCAAAAACATAGCACTGCACAAGCTACTAGGAAGAAAATTAACTCTATCCCAGCTGAAACCAGGACAACAGTAAACGAAAATTAGGTAACCTCAGATATGTATATTTTAGAAACAGTTTCAATAAAATTTAGATAATGTTTTGTAAATTCATTTATAAATATAAACATTTTGGTAATGGTGAAGATTTTCCATTACAAAAAAATTGAAGAAGGTTTTTGTTGAGAGAGATTTTTACCAAAAATATTTATCCAGCTTAACTGATAGAGCCTTTTCCCACATGCACTGTGAATAGCAATGAGCTTAAATTGCAAAAAGGGTGATTCAGGTTAGGTATGTTTAAAAATGCCTAATACTGAAGACAATGATGTGCTGGAAAGAATTACAGAAAACACTAGAGTATCATTTTGGACTACCAAGAACAACAACATCTAGAGGTCTCCTAAAATAAACTGGGTTTATTGCATTTTAATGAAGCTACCCACTGAGAGTATATTTTTAATATATAGAGAGAGTATATAGTTGTATGACTGTAACAGTATACTATTACTTGAAATAAATAAGGTAGAATGTGTAAACGCAGTATATCAACAGCACAAGATTTTTCCTCTCCAAATGAGTCATAACTCATGATAAAAACACCCTTTCCTACAAATTAGATAATACAGGTATTTCATATTTAAATAGCAACTTATAAAGTCTGAATAATTACATCTTATTTTCCTCCTGATTTACTAATCCTTTTACACCAACGGGGAAAAAAAATCTCTATTCCTACTATATGTCATAGTTCAACTAAATGCTTCCGGTTCAAGTATGACAAACATCTGTAAGTTCATAGTCTCAGTCTGCATTTAACAGGCATGCTCATAACACTATTTAAACACCTACGGGGCCAGATTCTGAACTGGTTCATCCGTGCAGTTTTGTGAAATTCACAAGGCAAGAAATGGGGACAGATCAATCACAATGCAAAGCCAGTGGCCATGCTACAATTCCAGAAGTGGAGGAAAGAATCAATTAAACTACTTTCATGGGCAAATACTGGTATGAAACACGCAAGGTTCATAATGATATAAAGTAAAATTAAAGATGTGTTTAAATATAGATGTCATAATCCTACAGAAATAAACATACAAAAAATCTGTTCAATCCACAGCCCAGTAAGGGTCAATGACACCAGTCCTTATGTCAAGAAGAACTACAGCCATCAACACTTGCACATCATGGAATACTTGTATTGAAATTCTGAAAGAAATACTAACACTGAGCAGATACTTACTACCACAAAAGCATGTTGAAAGTGCAAGCAGCAGCTATGCTTGTTAGACACAGAATAAGAAACTTGAGAACAAATTTAACAGAACTTTTAGAAAACCTACTTTAAATCAGGTGCAGAATCAACAAAATATAGAAACATTTTGTTAATAATGAATGATCAAAATGAATGGAGAACCTGAAATACAGTCTGAAAAGATAAGTCAAAGTGGCCTTACATGCCTCACATATCAGGCCGTGAATTTTGAAAATCATGGTCTACAGCATGTACATTAACTGAGAAGTTTATTTGAAGATACAGACCTCCTCACTTTGACTGCTGAAATTATTTCAGATGTTATTACAATGAGAAAATGTTAAGTGATATGAGCTTAGAGAAAGCAAGATCTAAATGACCTATGAAACAGCCAAGAAAATTCCCCTCTGTTCATATTCTGCCTTGGAACTTCTATTAAGAGAGAAGTGCCATCCAACTAGCTCCACATCCAGGTACGCTGCACGCTTCTCAAAAATGCAGGTGAAAGGATATCAGAAATATTTGTTGCATTTGGACAAAAGAAACTTGCACAAAGAAATGCCCTCATCTGGTTTGGCAAGAGGGAGGTAACTGAAGCAGCTCCAAGTACATCTCATTTGTAAAGAAATTTAACATTTCAAAATATGTTTCAAGGTCTTAAAATTTCTCTGCAATATCAAACACGTTAAAATGCTGCACGCATGAAATACTGCATACTTCTCTCACACGGTTTGCAACTCCTGACAAGTTGTGAGAAAACGAGGAGCTCTGCTGTTGAGGTATTCTCAACAACAACCTAAAGCTATAGAGAAAACTCAAATGTGGCCTTTGTCTCTAACAAGACAAGTTTACTATAAGAGACAATACAATTAAGCACAGGCCAGCGTTTTTATTCTGGTTATTTCAAGCATTTAATAAATTAGCTGTCCTTTCTCTAGTTCTCATTAATGATGGTGTCACTTCACTGGAAGCAGGTAGATTACTTTTTTCTTAATAATGGCTAAATTCTGCTTCAAGAATAAATACTGCCTGTGAATTCTGCTAACCAGTTCTGCCATCCTACTATGCTGAGCGAGGAGGTTATGGCAACAGTGAGGGCAAACACTTTCTTAATTCCTTCAGTGCAACTATTCTACTAAAATATTGCAATACAAGAGCTTGGGTGAAGTTTACATGGTAATACAAGAAAGTTGCAATAATCCATTGTACATTGGACCACTGAACTAATAGATTAAAGATGGTCTACAATCAAGTATAATACTCCACTTCTGAAAAACCTTACTACTTTTGAGCTGCATTAATAGAAAGAAGAATATATTTATTTAGTTAATTTTTCTTGTAACAGCTGGCGTTTGGTTGTTTTGAGGGGTTTGGTTGTTTTTTTTGTTTTGTGTTTGTTTGGGTTTTTTAAAGTTTTTACCTTAAGTGTTTACTGAAATACTTACAAGCTAAAAATAGGCATTTAAAAAACTTCTAGTACCACGGCATGCATGTTGCAGCAGCACAAATATTGCAACATACAGCTAGTACTATATATATTTAATTTTAATGAGAGGTAAATTACGAGTCCTGCTAATTTTCGAACTCGCAAAATTCATGAGGCTGCCTTGCCTTACTTGAAAAGGTAAGTCATTGGGAATACTTACACGTCTATGTATTACAGAAACATTTGGCATGTTTAAGGATAAGATATCATTTTGCAGACAGACTATTCTTGCTGCCAAAACCAATATTATAACATAAATCACACTGCTGTCTATCCATAAACAAACATAAATACTACGTACCGTCCAGAAAGTACACAGTAACAAGCAAGATGACTTGTATTTTCAGCCATCTGTTTAAATAAAGTGCTTTATACATTTTTTTAATATTCCCAAATTTAAAGGACTTTGAGCTGTCAGCGAATATCCATACTCCAAATAACTTTTCAAAACTCTGCTACCAAAGACTGTATTTCAAAGGTCCTAGCAAGCAGTAAAAATGCCTTTTCCTTCACATATTTTAATGAGTAAACAAATACCTGCTTATATTTGATAGAATCATGGAACAGTTTGGGGTGGAAGGGACCTTAAAGATCATCTAGTTCCAGCCCCCCTGCCATAAGCAGGGACGCCTTCCACCAGACCAGGTTGCTCAAAGCCCCATCCAACCTGGCCTTGGACACTTCCAGGCATGGGGCATCCACAACTTCCCTGGGCATCCTGTTCCAGTGCCTCACCACCTTCCCAGGGAAGAACTTCTTCCTTACATGTAATCTAAAGCTACCCTCTTTCAGTTTAAAGCATTACCCCTTGTCCTATCACTACACACCCTTGTAAAAAGTCCCTCTCTGGCTTTCTTGTAGGCCCCCTTTAGGTGCTGCAAGGCTGTTATAAGGTCTCCCCAGAGCCTTCTCTTCTCCAGGCTGAACAGGTGCTCCAGCCCCCTGATCATCTTCGTGGCCCTCCTCTGGACTCGCTCCCACAGGTCCATGTCCTTCTTATGTTGGGGTCCCCAGAGCTGGACACAGTACTGCAGGTGGGGTCTCACAAGAGCAGAGTAGAGGGGGAGAATGGCCTCCCTCAACCTGCTGGTCATGCTGCTTTTGATGCAGCCCAGGACATGGTTGGCTTTCTGAGCTGCAAGTGCACATTGCCAGGTTGAGCTTCTCATCAACCAACACCCCCAAGTCCTTCCCCTCAGGGCTGCTCTCAATCCAATCATCACCCAGCCTGTATTTGTGCTTGGGATTGACCCAGACCATGTGCAGGACCTTGCACTTGGCCTTCCTGAACTTCATGAGGTTTGCACAGGCCCACCTCTCAAGCCTGTCAAGGTCGCTCTGGATGGCATCCCTTCTTTCCAGCATGTCGACTGCACAACACAGCTTGGTGTTGTCAGCAAACTTGCCAAGGGTGCAGTCAATCCCACTGTCCACGTCGCCAACAAAGACGTTAAACAGTGCCAGTCCCAATATTGATCCCTGAGGGAACTCCACTCATCACTGGTCTTGGACATCGAGCTGTTGACTGCAACTCTGAGTGCAGCCATCCAGCCAATTCCTTATCCACCCAGTGGTCCATCCATCAAATCCATGTCTCTCCAATTTAGAGACAAGGAAGTTGTGTGGGACAGTGTCAAATGCTTTGCACAAGTCCAGGTAGATGACATCCGTTGCTCCTCCCTTACCCACCAACGCTGTAACCCTGTCACAGAAGGCCAACAAATTTTTCAGGCACGATTTGCCCTTAGTGAAGCCATATTGGCTGGCAACAATCACCTCCTCATTTTCCATGTACCCCAGCATAGTTTCCAGGAGGATCTGCTCCATGGTCTTGCCGGGCACAGAGGTGTGACTGACTGGCCTGTAGTTCCTGGGTCTTCCTTTTTTCCCTTTTTAAAAATGGGGCTTATGTTTCACCTTTCCCAGTGAGTAGGAACTTCCCCAGACTGCCATGACTTCTCAAATATGATGGATAGTGGCTTAGCCACTTCATCTGCCAGTTCCCTCAGGACCCACAGATGCATCTCATCAGGTCCCATGGTCTTGTGCACCTTCAGGTTCCTTAGATGGTCTCAAACCTGATCTTCTACAGTGGGCAGTTCTTCATCCTCCCAGTCCCTGCCTTTGCCTTCTGTGACTTGAGCAGTGTGGCTGGAGCACTTGCTGGTGAAGACTGAGGCAAAAAAGTCAGTGAGTACCTCAGCTTTCTCCATGTCCAGGGTAACCAGGTCTCCTGTTCCCTTCCAGAGAGGGTCCACAGTTTCTCTAGTCTTCCTTTTTTCACCAATGTACCTACAGAAGCTTTTCTTGTTACCCTTGACATCCTTGGCCAGATTTAATTCTATCAGGGCTTTGGCTTTCCTAACCTTGTCCCTTGCTGCTCGGACAATTTCTCTGTATTCCAAATCTATCAGCTCTTCATTGTTATGAGATTATAGGAATTGTGAGCAAGCAAGCATTAAGAAAGCTTCAAGTGCTTTACTTGCATTGCTATGTATTGGTGGAAATGAAGGCAGGAAATCCGACCTCCTACGGTGGCAGAGTAATAAATTACAGTATAATTTTGAGCTGGTGAATTTATGGATTGTTTTTTTTCTCTTCAAAAGCTGAGTTGCACCCAACTATTGAAGGGAAAAATGAGGCTTTGTCATGCCTGTCTAACTGGCACAGATCCAATGTGCTAATGATGCAGTTTTAAATTCTGCGTAAGCCAAAGATGCAAACAAGAAAAGATGGGTTATGTTAAAAGTTTTTGGAAATAGTTGTGTGTGGAAACTGATCACAGTTTGCAGCTGACTCAGGAGTGCTACGTCCATCTGTCCTCCTCGCCGGAGTGATAATGGAAGCGATTAGTGAATTGCCAACATGGCAAGTAACAGCCTCCCTGGTGGCATTGGCTTTGACTAATTTTATGCAGCAGTGAGAGGCTCCATGTTTCATGCCCAGAGACTCCACATCCAGGATCAGAGGTTATGGGGATGGGAGGGCAGAAGCAGTATGATGTCTTCATTACTCAGAGGAAAAAAGCCAAATGTGCTGAACACCAGTGCTGCTCCCCCAACTGCCATTGGCATCAGCTCCTGAGACGCAGGGTTGCCAAGTGTCTTGGCTCATATCTGCCATTCTGGCAATTGGAGCCATCAAGGAAGGGGGGGCGGGGGGGTGGGGGATGGGGTGAAGATTAAAAGAATTTTAGGAGTGATGAAGACAGACAATTTTAGGGTCTGGTTGTCCGGCTAATATCAACTCACTGTGAACAGCAATGACTTCAACATGTCAGCAGGATTATTTATGGCTTGGGAGGACATTGATTGCTATTAAACAAATATACATATGGATATTTGTATGTATATATAGCCAAATTACAACCTGGGGGTGCATGGGATTAGCCAAATATATAGAATAGGAAATATGTCTGCAGATATCATGAGATTATAGCTGTACACAACAATGTCTCCGTGGTGTCCGGGTGTACTTCTGTGCTCACTGGGGTGAAGATCGCATCTTTCTTGTTTTCCTTGCTGGTTCTTTCCACAGTACAAAGCAATGGCTCTAGCCTACAGCTGTCTGAAGCTTTTTTCTCTCTGTCCTTCCCCTTCCTTGTTATTCAACCCTTCTCAAGGTTTCTGAGGACATATATGTGATGGTCAAAACCTGCAGGAACCAGGTGTTTTCAGAGCCTGACTTACAGCTGTGATATCCATGTCCCTTCCTCCCAGAAACAGGGTAATCCTGAATCTGCCCAGTTTTTATCGAAATGTCTTCCCATAACAACCACTGAAAAAAGACCCTGCTCTCACTCCTTAAAAATAAGGCGTTAACACTTCTGAAGGTCTCTTTAGCAGCGTAATAAGCTTGGTACGTTTCAGGCTTGGAAATTATTTACAGAATTTTTATGGGAAGCCAAATACATCAATAAACGCATTGAAAATACCTACTGGGGCAGCAGATTATAGGGAAACTGAGAGTGCTGAGTTTCAGAATTATGAAAATAATTTGAACGGAGCAAATTATGAATGTGATGCCCTATTATGCAGTTTAAGCTAAGGAATACATTTACATGAGCTCATTTAATATGGTAGCATTTAATACAGTATGGTGAAAATAACCAAGTAAATAATTTTGCTTTATATAAGTGAAAGTGCTCTATGTTCTTTTCACAATCGTGTTACCAGAGCAGATTATACATTGTTGATGTAAATGATTAAAATTTTTAAAATATAATTAAAAATAAGACGAAAAAAATCTTGAAGAGATTCAAGTGCTGAAGGTATTTTTCTAAACTTTCTATGTTATTTTAATTTAAAAGGAAAATACTTGTTATTTTTCCTGTTCAAATTTTCCCCTTATTCAAAAGAAAATAAAATGAGATTGTTTCTCTCTCTCTCTCCCCCCACTCCTTCTGATGTAAGGGAAAACAGAGCGGAGAATAAACAGCGCTCTCATTTTTTACACCCCCCCCGCCTTCAAGAAGTCAGCCTTATCTGGTTGCACTTTCTTTCGCTTCATGCTGAAAAGTGAGCGTGTGTTCTTTCAGCACCCGACATGGCCCAGGGAAAGGTCTGGTTTCCCTGGAAGGGTTTTCTTCCTGACTTGCCCACAGCAGGATCCAGCCGCTGTCTCCAGGGATCCTTGTGCAGGGGGACGAGGGGGACAGACCGTGTCCCCTGGGACACGTGTCAGGCTGAGCTCACCCCGAACCGCCTCGGCTCGGGACTGAAGGGTGGCCAAGAGCAGGGTTTGAGCCAGGCGGCTCCTCGGGGATATCTCTAACCACTGTAGGATGTTTCCCATCTCCTCTGCCAGTGGGGCAATACTGTCTATTTAAAGATCTGAAGTGCTCTCCATCATAATGAGAGCAGAAGCATCCAGACAAACTGGAGTTGGTTTTGTGGCTGATGGTGTTTTCAAATTAGAAAAATAGTCAAGGGCTTTTGGATAAGATGTGCATGTCAAAAGGCAATAAAGAAAACAACTGGTCTAAAAAGCTAATCGCCATGCACCGTTGTGATTGGGACCAAAAAATGTTAGCTAATATTTTAAATGTGAGTGAAGGGTCAACAGATGAACCGTATTGTAAACATACATGTCAGCAGGAGGGCAGGGTTGAAGATAAAATTAGAACCATGTGCTTCTCCATTTCTCATAAGGCACAGAGGTCATGACCCTAACGGATTAAAAGTCCCTCAACAGGGAAAAATATAATAATGTCATGTGTCACGCAGGGAGATGCTGTGCTTATTAATTTTGTAAGGTACATACAATTGCTAAGAATAATGTTTTGTACTGTGAAGGAGAGAGTCTCTTTTAAGAACATCTGGTTTTTATCAAATAAAACTACTCTTGAATCAGGTCTTAACACAATACATGGAAATACAGTTAGAACTTACAATGAACTGTAACTAATCCCACAAACTGAAGAATCAGCACAAATCACTAAATATGATATTTAGAGCAAGTGAATACAGTCATCTGATAAACTTTGGAACTGCCTCATTACTGCTATTTATTCAGTCGTTAAAGAGCTGTACCCAAGTTAGCATCTACCCCATTTCCACCCTAATACCTGAGGAAGCTACAGGCTTTTTCTTTCCTTTTTCTTTCCCCATTAATAAATTCTAAACGTTTCTTTCTGTGGTGCAATTATGTGGCCATTGTGCTGGTTTTTAAGTCAGAAAGGGGAGCACAGAGGAAGGACCGACCAGTGCACCCAACCCAATCCCCCTCAAATAAAGACCAGGATGGCGAGGTGGTGCCTGAAGGAGAAGGCACCACTGTATATATGGCGGCTCCAGGGATGGTTTAGTGATGGCAATGGCAGCGTGCTGTTACAGAGAGGTGAACCCCAGAGAAGCTCCTACCCAGAGCTTCAGCAAGTTCATATGCCCAAGAAAACATATATGTGCGCTGCAGAAATCATTCGGGATGATAATTTCCTGGAATACCAGACAGTCATGGGTCTTGTCTCTTGAAAGAAAAAAAAGAAAAGGTGTTTTTTAGCATTTGCTCTGCATCTGGTCTTATACAACAGTGTCCTCTAGAGGAGTAAATATGGGACGGAGAGAAAAAGGTCCTGAGTTCTGATCTTCACGTTGGGTGATTTTTCACGTCTTGGTAGGAAAATCTCTCTGTTGGTTTCTCCTAACACTAAAATGAAACGTGCCTGTTTCAAAGCATATCTCTGAGTATAAACTAGCTGCAGCTTCTCTGGTTCTTTGAAGATCCAGAAGGTGTATTTCTGTAGTAGAGGCACATCCCAAAATGGCGGGGTCCTCCTGGCCTTTCCATTCCTCGAGGTACTGCAGTTCCAAACTCATTGCCTTCTCTTCCCAAGCCAGACTTCTTTTGTCCTTTTCTACTTCCTACCACCGTTCCACTTGTTGTATTTCTTGCCTGCCAGATAGCTCTGTGTTTTATCTCCCTTTATGTGCATTTCAAAGCTGAGGTCCTGAAATGTCTGGGATGAAAATTGCCCTCAGAGGGGCCAAACTGAGGAAGGAACTGGGTGTTCTACTTAATTCAGATGAATCTTGAAACTTGTTTTCAGCTGTTTTCTCAGATGCAATTATTGAATGCCACCCAAGCCAAAAAGACTTGTCTGTTGACTTTTTTCCAATCCCTGTGTTCATGGATATGAAGGTCTTTTATAATAGGTTGTAATGGTATTCAGGAACATGGGGCTGGAAAGAACCACCTTAGCCTTTGAGGCTAATCTCCCACAGTTGCAGCCATGAGAGAGATGCCAAGTTCAGGACTGCACAGACCTTGTGTTCCTGTCAATCATAGCACACAAAATACTTCTTATTAGCTTCTAAAAATACAGATTTATAGTGGAAGGTCAAAAGTCATGCTATAATGTGTCATAGAACATAACAGGAGAGAACAAGGGCATTGCAAAATGAAGTTGTGTGTGAAATGCAACTCCCCTGTGACAAAAAAGCTGACTAATAACCTTTGCTCCTGAGGAAAGAGGGAAACCCAGTAAGGTACCTGCCAGTATGACCTGAAGGAAAAATCTGTGCTGTTCTGTGAGTGCCGGTGGGACGTGCCAACTAGACACTAAAGGGAATGTAATGGTATGAAGCATGAGTGTGTCTGCATCTCTTACTGCCAGTCTCCAGTTGTTCAGTGGAGGACTATCAGAAACAAGGGCAGAAGGGTGAATAATTCTTCCTGGCCACCACAAGGTATGAAAGCTTAAAGTTAATTTGGTATAAATGCACTACAAACAGAGATACATTCCCCTTTCGAACTTCCTTGTATGTACCAATACACTGGATACCTACAGATGTGCATCAGAAACATATTTTCTGGGAAATTTTTTCTATAAATTAATCACGCCCTTCCCTAACCCCCTCAAAATCCATCTGAAAGCCATTTAGGCATCCTGTCACTACAAGCCTCATGTGGAAACAGGTTACAGAATTTCACTCTTTAGGCAGCTAAAAACCTTTCTCTAGCTAAACTACATTTAGTAATGATAAACTACATTTATTCATGACCAGTTTATTGCAAATTTATCTTATGTTCTACGAACATAGTTATATAGGGCCATGATATCTTTTCTCTGCCTTTTCTTTATGAGGCTGAACAAGCCAACTTCTATTTTCCTATCACAGGATGCGTTCTTTTTCCCTTAATCTCTGTGATCCTCCTTTGAAACAGTGTTTCTTCTCAAATGCCATGATTGTCCTTAAGATATTTGGGAAAAGGGTACCTGGAAAACTTGAGACCATGAATGTTCAGGAAGTTGTGTGTGTGCATGTGTTAAAACATACAATGATGCACTCTCACATATATCTACACATGTATTTTAAAACGAAAGAAGAAATATCAAGGTTCAGGGTCTTGCCAAGCTGTTACCCCTGTGCTCGGGCTGCACAGACCTTTTGGAGTCCTCATTTTCTCAGATTAAGTAGCGAGACGGAAGGTGCAGCACAAAGACAATCAAAGCAAATCTAAATACAATAAACAATAACCACCTCTTCTTCTCTTCTGAGAATTGTGTAACCTGACCTAGTTACATTTTTAGAAAGTTGGCATGTGCCCCTACATGTATGGCTTCCAGCATAAAGAAACCCGAGAACCAGGCATGTTGTTATCATGTCACTTTTCATACTCTAGTCATCTTAAGGGATTTCATATATCATAAGGATCTTATTAATATTTTAAACATTGTCAAAAACATTAAACTTTGTCTGTTATGCCATTCTAGTTTTAATTTTCCTTATTTAAGCCTCCTATAAATGCATATGGCTTAAATGCTCATATAGCTGTCAGTACTTTCCCCTGATTTCATTACCTGCAAATTCTTGATAGAAAGCTGTGCACTGAAACTACTATGTTGTAGAAGACTTAAAATGGTATTTTGGATGGCTTCTCCTGGGTCACTTTGTGAAGGCAGTCAGCACTTACTTCAGCTACCAGTCTTGTATTTTAGTAAGTGTGACCATATTCTGTTCTGTATGTACTTAAAGGCTATCCAAATTCTGGGCCTGATTCTGCAGTCACATCTGCACAAACCTAGATTTATACATGTGCAGAGCGTCATTAACTCTAGCAGTGCTTTGAGCAACCAGCAGTTCTATAATCTTGATTAATAACCAAAAGAAGAGGCTAACCACGAATCAGCGATGGTGAAATATAAACCTTGCCCACCCCCCAGAAATAAGAGGGCTCTGTGTTCTTGTATCCTACCCCAATCATACTTAGATCTGTTTGAAAGCCAAACCAAATTGTAAATAAATCCAAAACCAAACCGTAAATTAGCTTCTGGCACTTTAGATGCTTTTATTTAGGTGCCACCCAGTTTTGGAGGTTCCACAAAACCAAATCGGTGTTATTATCATCATTTATTCTACTTCTAAGACTGCTTCTGGCACCATCTAGGGCAATTTGAAGCATAATTAACAGAGTGAAAGGCAATGAAATTTTGTTTGAAAATGGTCTGTTACTGTGATCCCATAGCTTCTCCTTCCTGATTAGTGTGTCAAACTTTTTCATTAGAAAACCATTTTCTCTTCTTCTGACTCTCTTTAGGTTTTTTCCTTAGACAACATTCTTCAAAAATTTCTTATGTTCAACCCCATCCACATAAGCTTTGATAATGAAATTTGGGGAGAATAAGAAAAGTTATTTTTGATTTGAGAAAAATGAGTATGTCTTCACAGTTTTTTTGGAAGGCTGTCACAAAAATGGCTCAGCTTTAAAAGTCCACCTTTGTTTCTTTCACTGCTGGGTTTAAGATGCTCCAGTTAAGGAACTACCAAAAGCCAGATTCTTGTAGATATTAGAAAGTTGTGTTGGTGAATGTTCCTGTAATGGGGAAGGAAATAGATGAGCACTGCGAGCTTCCTGGGTGTGCAGTCCCAGCTGAGGTGTAAAGGTTTGGGTTACTGCTGCTGGGAGCTGTGATGTTTAACATAGGCACTGACTCCCTATTCTTGCCTCTCTGAGCTCCAGGTCCGTAGGACCTGCCACTGCCTTAGCCGAGGCAAGTTATTATTGCTAAGCAGCTTATCCCTGTTCCCATCAGGTTTTGGCCAACATACTTAGCTTCTAAACTGGAAAAGGCCACGCCCACAGCCTCAAAAGGTTGTTGACTTTTGGCCTGTTGACTGTAATATGGCACGGTATGGCAGTACGGCTGAAATGGAGACAGAGCAATGATAAGTGAGATTCTGGTTTCATCAGAGTCAATAGCAGAACCTTATTCACTGCAGCGGGGCAAAGGTTTCAACCCAGAGGGAGAGTGATTCATCTTGACTCTTCGGGTATTTTATTCTAAGTGTTGACCTCTGATCTATAAGTCTAGACTTAATGGTCAGGGGAGGGAAAAAGGCATATCTAGATCATGATGCATCTCATCCTAAAATAAACATCTGAAATAAACTGCGTGGACTATGTCCTAGCTGCCCGTTTCTGTCTGCTGACCATAAAAAGCATCAGTACGCCTGGCTCCAAAACACACATCAGTGTTGATACCTACGGAAAGATCATTTGCTGGAGAGGACTGAATTGACATGGAAAAAGGTCCCACTGTGGTATTTAGGTGGAAAGTCACCCCATCAGTGTTGTTACATTATGGACAACAATACAGTTGATACAGCAATATTCGACAACATTCCTCCATGTGAGACTCAGGAGTGACTCAGGGATCGGGATTGTTTGTTCGTGGTTCCCAAGCCCTCCGTTTGCACACTCCCCTGTGTCTGCGAGGGGGAGGAGATGAGAAGGAGGAAGGCGTGTTGAACTGGTCTTCATGCTTCTTGCTTTGTTTCTAGCTATTTGTTTTCATTTAACACTTACTTTAATTTCATGTTTCCCCATTTTCAAATGTTTGTAATTTAACATTGCAGCTTCCACCAAAGAGTGCCATTCCCTCCGTCAATTCAAAATAAATGAATGAAAAGAATCAATAATCTGTATGTAATGTGCAGGATAGCTGCAAAGTTGTACTAGAATATCCATTTGGACATTCACTTTCAACAGTTTTTAAGCAATTGGGTTTAGGTGCCATGGTTTTACAGTGATGGGCTTTTGTACAAAACGTCATGACTCATGAAAATAGTATTTTTTTCACATTTATAATTCTGTTTTGCTCAACTTGTTAGAAACTTTATTTTTTCTGTGTGCCAGATGAAAAGTTGATACTAGTTTACCATCCCCAAGGCTTCAGGAGAGATCAGGATATTTCAATGATGGGATGCCTGCGGATGCAGAGAGACACTTTGCTGTTACTTCTGAGACTTTCTGGTTCACAAGAAGTGCTTGTCACAGCACCATCAGGTGCCCTCCAAGTTTCACCTCTAAGTTCCCTGATGTCTCTTTATTTAAAAAAAAATGAACTTTTAGTTCTGAGATCTCTTATGGGATGAGGGAGGAAGATGCCTGTTGTTCTGTCTGCTCTGCACGCCATCATTTGGGGGGATATTGCCAGATTCAGCATACTTAAGGCCTGTGCACAGCAGTTGTGCTGCTCAAATTTGCTCTGCATTTAGAAGGAGAATATCTGCAAAAGCAGGCTGACAGAAAAGAATTTTTTTAAGTAAATAAAGGGGTGATTTAAATTATACCATGCATACAATAGTATAGTTTGCAACAGAATTTTTGCTTCCTCTGTGCATTTGCAAAAGCTCAAGGCTGCTGTATTTCTAGTGCACTGCACCCAGGCTTTGCTGCCGGTAAGCACAGAGATTATTTTCTGGTTTGATTTTCAAACCATAGTGAAACTGAAAAAGCGATGAGGGCTGGATATGAGTGCAAATTATGAAGAACAGAAAATACTCCCAGCATAGAGCTCTGTATGGCAGAACTGATGGTTCACATCACTTGATAAATACTTCGTACTACTACTACAAAACAAACACTGGGATTAATCATAGGAAAAGTCTGCAGGTTGAAAACCTTGAATGAGCAACTGTAGAAGGATTTTTCAGAACCGCTTCAGTCTGTTGATGTATCTCGCCATAAAATCTTTCCATATTCGTATTTGTTTTTTGGCTGAAGAAGTTAAACAGTGGTCTGGCTGCTGGTACAAAGTGTTCTGTCTCCCTTCCCCTCCTGCCTTCCTGTACTGCCGTGGCTCCAAAGTGAGGGAGGAGTCCGGAGACTGAGCAGAATCAAATGCAGGTGGGGACTGTGTGCTACCCAGCCAAGACAAACAGCGCTCGTGCTGTCTTCTATCTTTTCTCTTTTTTTTTCCCTTCCCCTGAAGTGTCCTACATTTGAAGCTATCAGCCTGTTTGCAGCTGCTGGTGCGTGCAGTGGTACCGATTGCTGCAGTGTTGCACCTCCCTGCCGCAGGCAAACACACGCTCTTGTTTCTTTTACATTCTCTCCTCCCCCCCCATCCCTTTTTCCCCCAATAGTTCAGTTTTAAAAGAAAAAAAAAAAATTAATGCCGTGAATAATAGATCTGTGCAAAAAGCCCGGTAACAAAGCCAGGAGAAACTTGGCCGGCTTTCAGCTTTGTTACAGACTCAAAGCTCAGTCCAGGTGTGTGGAAAATTTTGCGACTGTTCTCCAGACTGCTCAGCAAAACTGGGCCCTCTTGCACTCGGGCTGGAGCTGATTTCTGGTTTCACATGGCAACATGAGGAAAATCCAGTTCCCACATGGTTTGTGGGTCAAAACCTCGGACTGAAACTGAGGGATGCCTAACCCTCAGCCCACAAGCCCAACCAAAGAAAAAAGAGTTATACAAAGGCTGTGTCCTACAGTGCTGAATTTGACAGATCACTGAGCGTTTTCCCTTTAAGCCTCAATTTTTAATTATAAAAATCTGATTATTAAACTTTTTGTCAGAAAATTATACTGAAATTTTACACCTGGGATACAGTTAATCTCTCTTACCTCATCCAAAGACATATGGTGAAAAAGTTATACTACAGTAGAAGAAACTAAAACTGATTTCATCTTCTGTTGGCTAATTTGTTCCTTTAGGCAGCATTTTGCCACCTGATCTTTCTCCTGGGTCCAGCTCTGCCCCTGCAAGGTCTTTCCAGTTTTTTAGTATAACCACACACTACAGAAAGTAGTTTCCCTGGGTCCCAACAGCAGTGGACACAGAAGCACAACTCCTGGAGTGGTATGTGTGCATGTAACAAGTACAACCTTGCAGTCACTTTTCATATGCTATAATATAAACGTCAGCGAGTGGCCCGGGTATTCTCCAAGGCAGCACAAGGTGACTGCTGTTGGAGAGACTTGCCATGCTTTATCACGAAGGATGGTTGTTCTTTATGTCTTTGTTGGCTCCTTAAATTTAAAATGCAAGTCATAAATTCTGAAAATACAAAATCTCGTCCTGGCAGCTTCCTTGTTTCAATGGCACAGGATGGAAGTAGAGTCACTCGGACACGAGCCGTGAGTGGTACCTCCCGTCAGACATCCTGCCCACCCAGCCGCTCCCCGCTCCCATCAGGAGCTCTGCACAACTCCCTGCCAGCTCACCATCGTATCTCCTTCACTCCCCAAACAAGGTTACGTGAAGCTGAGGATCACCTTAGAGAAACAGAAGGCATTATCAGGTTGGGTTTTTTTTCCTCTGATCCTCGAAAAGCCTCGCAGGCTTTCTTGTCATCAGCTAGGAAGAAAAGCCTTCTGCCACCGTTATGTACTCATTGAGAGGTGAGAGAGGATTTAACTTCTGTGGGTTCAGAGGAAAGCTTTTGCCAGCATTGAATCAACACCCAGCTCCCACGCCAGCAAGAAACCACTCCCCAAAGCCAGCACCCACAATCTGCTCAACATTTCTTGCTAGGACTCAGATCCCAGCTGCCTTTAGGGCTGCAGGCAATTATGGAACATGGTGGTTCCTCCCCTTTTTCTCTTAGCTGCGTAGCGATTTATAGATCAAAATCTGTATCTTTAACGTTTTGGTCTGTGAAATACTGCTTAATGCACAACCAGTCATTTTCGCATTATTAGAGGTATCCAGATGCTTTAAAAGCACGTCTCAGTATTTGCACGAGGCGAATACTGGTGCACTCCATCTGCACCAGTGTCCTCACGCAAAGAGGGTCTTGCTGCCTTCTAGCCAAGTGCCAAAACCAGTCATCCTAGTCATCCTTTGTGATCCGTCTGCTTCAGGAAAGTCTAGCAATAGCCTAAGGTGCTGCAAAGGTTGCAACACTCACTAGCAAAGAGTAGAAGAAAAAACATACTGTTAACTGAGAGAGCCAAAGATTCTTCTGTAAACTCTTGCTGTTGCTTTCGCCGCACTCCATGGGACATTAGGATGGGCAGTCAAGTATATGGTGACATGGAGACATAAACTTCCCAATGAAAGCTGCTACCAGTACCCATCACTGTTTACTCCAATAATTTTTAAGGATAGTTATCAAGATTTTTTTTTAAGTTCTTTCTTTGTTCTTTTTTTTTTCTTGTTTAACTTTGTTCTGCTTGGTAAATTTGGGAGAATTTAACTTGTCAGACTTTATGATAGTGAAGATCCTCTTTCCTGCTTCACAATTTAGTGCAGTGGGACTGCAAAAGCTGTAGGGGAAAAGTGAATTAAATGGGTGATGAAAACACTCCTAAGGATATTAAGAATTTGGATTTTGTTTGCTTTTTGGTTTTAACAAAACCTAATGTCAATCTGAATGCTAAATTACTTGATATTGTTTGGTTTAAAAAAATAATGGTAATACTGCAGTGTAGGTCTCACTGGTTGCCTTGGAGCTTTAGCTCAGAGCAGGAATGCACTTTTGAAGCGATCCTCTGACAATGCCCGTTTCTTACGGCTTTGGTTTTGTCGAGAGCAGCCTCAGAACATGAGAGAGTTACGAATGAAATCAAACTGCACACACGCCCCAGGAGTACACTTAGCGCACCCCCATGCCTGAGGGGCATTCCCTCCCTGGGTCCAGCCTAGAGCTAGTCCGGAGCGAACCCAGCTCCAGAGGCGAGTGGCGGGGACGGCGGCTCTGCCGCACCAGCCGCTCTGCTGCAGAGATCCCCCTCGCCTGCACTGCCTCGCTTGCCGATGCAGAGAGAGACACTGGCTCCCAAACTGGGAAAACTCTCTCCCCTTACCTTTTATTCTGCACCAAATGGGAATGCCCAGCCTGAAGGGTAAGAGGGAGAGGGTGCGCATATCCATGACTCGTTTTGTGATTGTGCTTTTTTTAGTTGTTATTTTACCTAACAAAGATAGCTCTGTGGTTAGAACCCCTTGGACTCAGCTGGCCTAGTTTCAGTTTCTTATCTTGTGTATTTTCCTGCATCATTTTAGGCAAAGTTATATAGTCATACAGCCTGGACTCACTCCATATGAATTTACCCTCCTGTCACCCGAAGTCCTCTAGAAATAGGGACCTCCAAAGTGTGTCGCATTGGCCACACCAGGAATCTAAACCAATTCCACTTCTGACATGAAGCACTTTGTGGTAGGATGAGTCCAGGCCTTGGTGCCATCATGCCTCAGGTCCCTATTTATCATGAGACGTGAGCAGGGATGTATTGATCAGAAGGGAAATCCATCTAGCTGGCTGTCCTGCCCACAGCAGTGAACAGCATGGAACAGAGCAAGCCTACAGTGAAACATTTGAACTACATTTGAACTTATTAGAATATATGTATTTTTTCATGAGGTTCTGGGAAAGCAGTTGTTAATTGGCCTCTACTAAAATTCTTGTGAAAAATCATTATTTTTTTCAGCCTGAGGAGAGCACACATCTCGTGGAATACAATAGACATCCTTGCAGTTCGGTAGTTGTGGCCTCCCATCAGATTACATTTCAGTTATTCCACATGAAAAATAATGCCTCATTGTAAGACAGTTCTTTTAACCTTTAAAAGATGGAAACTTTACACACACCGCTCCTGTATCTGCTGAGTATTTTTATGAACACATGATACAAAAGGGACTAAAGTGCACTCAGTCTCTCTAGTGATCCTGGTGTAAGAGCAGAACACCGGAGGGATGCCTCAGCCTTTGGCCAGCTGAGGTTGATGGTATTTTGGGTCTACTGGAAGTGAGCGTTTTCTCTAGTCCTTGGTGTCAGTGTATTTTAATGTAACTTTCTGCATAGAGCTGCTCTGATGTGAAAATCCCCCTTTGCTCAGCACTTTGCTACTGCACACCCCACATTCTGGGGTTGATTGTGTCCTTGGGGAGTACAGCAATGATGATGCTGTGCTGGTGAACTTCTCCTGGTATCTTTGCAGGAAAAACTACACGGGGTAGTTACAGAGTGGTGAGTTGTGTTAAAAGTTCTTGGAGGCTCAGCGAGTGATTTAATGGTCACAGCCGTTTGTTTGCAGAGGGGCTTTGGACAAGTAGAAATACATTGACCTGCGATCTGAGACCTGCTCCTAGTTCTGCGAGCTCTTCCTATGTGACCTTGGGCAAACCACTTCTCTGCTTTTCCTCCCTCCTTTATCTGTCTTGTCTATTTAGTCTCTCAGGAAGCTCTTAAGAGCAGAGACTGTACCTTACTCTCTGTTTGTACAGGGCCCCAGGCTTCCTGAAGTCCCAAAGATGCTGTTGCAATACAAGTCGTAAATGTTAAAGAGGTGTAAGAATCTGGCCCAGCTCACCACCATCACCATCTGTTTTTCTATGACAAATTAGTAGTATGAAAGCACGCAGCTGAGTGATTAGAGCTGTGACTGTTCACTAGACTCCCTAGGTTCTGCTCCTGGGTTTGGCACCGCCGTGCTTTGTAACAAGAGCTGTTTAAAAATTTTCCAGCAACATGCTGTTGGTTTTTCTTCCTTAGAGAGTGTCAAATTAGTAAAAACTGAAAATAAGGGGGGGATCAAGAGCATGCCAGTTTCAACAAAGTTTTAATGGGAAGATGATTCAGGGGCCCAGGTTGGAATTCCTGGAAAACCAGAAAGCAAGCGACCTCCTCCTCTCGCCTCTTCTAGAGGAGCCAGTAGTGTTCACATGCACTGGAGGAGGCTGTGGTTGAAATCTCTGCTCCGGCGAATGTTTTGCATAAAGAGGAGGTTGTGGGACTTGGTAATGTCATGGTGGCTGGGGCCATCACCTGGGGGGCGAAAGGCTGGTTCTTGGTTTGAATTGTACAGAGCACCGATGTGGGCCTGGCTTTCCCCTTCCCAATAACTTCCTCACCACTAGACTCTGCTGTCCCAGGGAGGAAGAAGTTGAGATTGTCTCTGTGGCTTTACGCTCACAGATTTGAAAGGTTTTGAGGTTGTGCCCAGGGGAAAGGGAACAATAAAAAATATTTTATGTTTTGAACAGGTAGGGAAGCCATTTTCTACCCAGCTCCTTGTGAAAGCAACTTAATTTCTTATGGTCTCCGTGTGTCCTCTAGTAAGTAGGTACACTGGTGCTTTAAAATAACTTTTGTAATACACTTTGTGGTGTTTGACCAGCATTATCACTTCTCCTTTGGGGCTGGTACTTCATCTGATCTGGCTAGAAGTGTGGAAAGGCAGCTTTGAATAGGTGGTCTGTCCCCTAGAGCTGGGGCATTACAAGGAGCAGCCTTCAGGCAGTTGTCATCTAACCTCAGTTGCAGCAGCAGCTAAGGAGCGTTTTGCTCCCCAAATAAGCATGGGCTTTTGGTTGTGCTTCCTTCACACAGAACTTCCCTATAGTGATATAACCAGCTATGCTAACTTTCTCCACCAGCCAGGACTCTCCTGGAGAAAGGAGAAGAAGAAAAAGAAAAGAATCCTCCGGCTGGGCAGGGAATGCAAGCAGCAAGCAAGTGTGCACAGCTGCTCCAGAATTTAATTCTGTCAGGATGAAATATTCTTAAATCTTATGAATTTGATTAATTCTTTGCACTGGGAATTTTAAAATACACCCTGCTTTAAGTCAAATTGTCCTTGGCTTCTTTTTAGTAATTCCCTGTTAATTGTTGGAAGTTATGTCATCCAAAGGACTTAAACAAATAGGTCGTGGGGAGTCTATATTTAGCCATAAAACTACCATGTTTGAGCTTCTGTCTGACATATTGGATGAATCAATGACTGGTGATGGCGCTTGTTGTGTTAATCAAGCCATTGAACTACTAAATGATTTCTATGTTTTTATTCTACTTTTCTTGGGAGAGGCTTCCTTGACAAGCAGGTGTTTCTTTCCAAGATCATAATCAGTGCAGAAACATAGGCTAGCTTGGAGCTGTCACATTTCCACCAAAAGTATTTCATTACTATTATGTTTATGTCTACGTCCACTTAATGATATTTCTATAGATCATGAGACCCACTTAGTATGTCCTTAACCCCATAATGATAGGAAATGCTACTCTCGACTGCCAGACTGATTTCCCTCATGAGGGTTATAATGTTAAAATTTCCTTTCCAAAACTAAGAGCCATATGTTGCCACATGGAACTGCCATCGGTTGCTTGAATGAGTCAGTGCCCTGAATTTTATGACAACTGGAATGACTACTGTGGTTGAAACGAAACTTTTTGACTTCAGGTGTTGCAATCGCAAAGGAGGCTAGTGTCTGAAGTGGAGTGGAGCGTGCCGGTGCAGAAGTGAGCTCATTTCCTAGCTCAGATCTGTTGTTTCTTCAGAAGCAAAAGGAAGAGGATTTTGCATCTATTCTTTCTTGTCTAGAGGAAAGCACACTTATTAACAGATGACAAAAGACTTAGAAACCTTGAGTTCCAATGATGCCCCAGTCACTTCAGCCACTGAATCTTGCAAGATGCAGTTTCATAAAACCTGCCACTACTGCGAAGATTTGCAGGGAGATTAAAGAAAAAAATCTATTAATGGGAGAGACTTATCTCCCTTTATTTGCATTATTATCAAACTGAGATATT
>JAVJGG010000021.1:12625948-12640923 GCA_035590195.1 Aviceda cuculoides
CCCCATCCCACTGGGGGGGGGAGTGAGTGAGCGGCTGCGTGGTGCTTAGTTGCTGGCTGGGGTTAAACCACGACATTGCCTCTGTGTCCTTTAGAAATTATATACACTGTTGTATGTGTGTGTTACCTTGCTTAATGTATGTGCTCACTGTGATGTTTTCTACCTACATAGTGGTTTCAATTCAACTGGTATTGACTTCATTGGAAGCTGGATCGGACCCTATAAAATGGTCAGTTAAAGGTTCTTTGATAAAAGGAAAAATAAATTTACTGTCAGGCAAGTTGAAGATGTAAGTGGAAGGGACAGCTGGCTCAGGCTTGTATGAGGTTGTTGCCTTCTGTATGGTTTCAGGAAGAGATTAGCTGGAGGCTATTACTTATCTGAATAACTCCCTTCATAAAGTCTAGCCATTAGCTATGTGAGCAGGGAACTTACAGTTTTATTTCCCTCTGTTGTATTTAGTTAATGCAAAAATTTACACTCTCCAAGCGCTGGTTTACAAAGCGGCTTGTTCATGACATATAAGTATGTCAAAGGTGGAATTCAGTGTGAAATACGTGAGCGTTGTTGGGGTAGTATACAGTATGTAAGTCTCAGGACTCAGCCCCTGTATCAGTCACTTCTCTGCTCCTGGAATAGCAGCGTTTTCTGATGCTCTTGTCCTATGCCATAATTAAACAGGAATCTGTTTACTGAAGGTTTTCTAAGCTGTAAAACTAAGCAGATCACATGTCCAGAGAAGTGAACGACACACCATAAATAAAGAACAGTTTATTCACAATCTCTCCAGCAGCTGATGAACCTATCAGGCACAGGAGGCCTTTCAGGACAGGAGACTTCTGTGAAGGACAGAAGCTAGTTTGGGATCAGTGATTTATCATTGCATGTTGTGTAAAAACAGCAGTGTGCTTACACATCCGCAGAGCTCGATATATGAAGCTGTTGTACAATTATCCCCAGAAAACCTAAGAATAAGAAAATATTGATCTTTAGTTGAGTTCTGCTGGCCTCTGAATAGCGTTTAGGTAAGAGAGAAGTCTGCTGGCCCAAGAGATGTCAAGGGAGGGAGGTCTGGTCTGAAGCCAGGACCCCAGGCTGCATTTGGAAACAAAAGCAATCTTCCCTGCCCTCAAGAAATGTTTGTCAGCTGCATACTATCTGACCTGCTCATTAGATCAGCGTAAAGGGATAGGGACATTATTCCTCTCCCATGTCCCTTACAGAAGTTGCAAGGAGGAAGCTGGTAGCAGCAGCAGTAGAAACTTCGGCATTCCTTTGGCTCCATCAGTGCCAAAGGTTCTTGTTGTCGTTACTGTCTGTGTTTGTGGAGAAAGGTCTGTGTGCATCAGATGTCCAAAAAAAGCCCCTGAAGTTGTTTGTGGCTATTCCTCAAAGCCATGAACATTTTGGGGGTGGGGGGGGTGGGGGGGTGTGTGTGTCTGAGTTTCAAAAAAAAAGCACATGAAAATTGTTAGTAATTTTGAAGAAAATGAAAGTAAAACCTTTTCAAATGGAACATCTGATTTTCCAGATGTCCCCAGACTATTGAGACATACTTTGTAAAGGAAGAACATGTCAAGTTTCTTCATGATGTGATAGACACTTTCGTCTACATGAGCTCCTATCCCAGCCTGCCTATTTTTCCTTAAGTTACTAATCCATAGAAGTAACTGATTCATTTCATTAGGACTGGTGAGAGAAGTATCCTCTAGGCATATTTTCCTCCCTACCACACAAGGAAAGCTGAAGACTGCCTCATACCTGTTTTTAACCATGTAGAAAGGCAAAACTCTGTCCTTGAGGTACAGAGGAGAGAAAGTCTAAACATTTTCCTTTTCTTTTCAAAGTTAGTACGGGCAGGTTTGACTGCACTGAGGATAAACTCCAGTCAATTCAAGCCTCTCCGTGTATTTTAGCAGAGTTCATCAATCCAGACAACATGTCCAAGGTCGAGCTGAGCATAAGCTCTGCTGCTGACACCTGAGCCAGGGAGCCCTGCACTGAGACTCCAAACTCCTGTGTGTGTTAAGGCTTGTCATGGAAGATACCCGGGTCAACACTGCCTAGCATTGGGTTCAGACGAGCACTCCAAAGGTGAAAAGCTTTCCACAGCCTAGAGGAAACAAGCCATCCTGCCTTTGTGAACAACGTTTTTCACCTGGACCAGAAAGACAGAGTAACACATATGCAGTGAATTTTCATTTTAAACAGTGAGACAGTGCAACCTGGCAGAGGCTTGGTGAAAATGATGATGGTCATTGCATAAACAGAGTATGCTTATTATTGGCTGCATATCCATTTAAACTAGAAAATAAACCTTTCCCCAAGCTAACTGTAGTTTTTCCTCTGATTGTTCATTCCTGTTTGTTTCTTCTCGTATGTTCTTAAAGAGGAAAGAAACCTGGTCTAACAAATTAGCCTAGTATAGCAGGATCCAGATTAGTGGCATGCGTACCTTGGAGTTTAGTTATGTCTTTTTTTCTCTGAAAAATGGCTAAAGTGGTGTATGAACAGATTCAGGGCTTGTTATGAAAGGATTAGGTCCAGCTCTTTTCTAGAACAAACTTGAACAAAGACCGATCTATTTTGTTCATCTTTCATAAAAAGATTAAGCAGACTGATTTATTATGTATTACAGTAGTCACACACTAGAAAATTCTTTCCAAAGCTAAGGTGCTTTTTTTTATTCAGTTAAAAAAAAAAAGAAATTTGTAAACAGGAATGGACAGGAACTGCTATGTTCCTAGGCTGATCCAGTGTGAACACGTTACTCTTCAGTTTTAAGGTGGTTGGCAACTTTTTGGCAAGAATATTATTTATTTAATTAATTAGTGTGGAAAGAACCATTTGGCTTGTTTTCCTGCTCTCCTTACAATCACGAACTTTTGCCTGTTGGATGTTCCATTGCTTCTTGCATACCACTTTTGCAACCTACTCCCTTTTCACTTATGCATGATGCTTTTCCATCAATTTTGTGAACCAAGTTGAATCAGCAACAAGCTAACTCTCTCTGACTCTCAGATGCTCCAGCAGATCCCATGGGTTTACTGCTAGGCCATTAAGAGATTTTTTTTTTTTTCAATTAAAACTACTTTGGGCTGGTTTCTGGCCAGCGGCAGTTTCCCCAGCTCTTAAGTTTCAGCCTCTGGATGGAAGAGAGACTGCAAATAAGCACTGGCCCTCCCCCTGCAAGCCCCACAGTCCATCAGTTTTGAGCACACCAGCCTGGTCAGCAGAGATTGTCAGATACATTGGGACACTCCATCAATTTAACGTGGAGACAGAAGGCCTTTGGGGAAGTGCCTGGTGGTGGTGCTGGGGAGAATTATAGGGACAAGATTTTTGTCAAATGTTAGAAAACCTAAAAAAAAATGTGTAGTGAATGTGTTCATCTCTGTACAGGAGGGTCTTTTCTTCAAGACTCATCTCATTCCTAATGGGCGCCAGGAGCAGAGGAGAGTGCTTGGAGGGTAGGCACAGCAGGCAGAAGGAAATCATTATGTTGGTTTTTTTCTTATCAATTCTGCAACTTAAAACTACCCTGAAGAGATGTGTTTCGACAGAGCTCTTCACACTTCCAAACAAAAGAGCTTTTCTCTCTTCCTTCCCCCTCGCCCTCCCCCCAGTTCAGATATATGGCTGGAGAAAAATGATTGCAGGCATTGTCTGGCAACAAGAACCGCAGAGTCTCTTCTGGAAACAAGTTGGGTCAGGTTCATGAGCACACACAGAAAGAAAGAGAGAAAGGAGGAAGAAAAAAAAAAAAAAAGAAAACTCCCTGGCCAGATAAATAACTTGCTTTTGGAAGATGCTTCACCAGTGTTCCTGCTGTTATATAACAGCCTCAGCCAAGTTCTAGTTATTTCATATTTGCTTAAGCAAGAGAGTCATACAGGGAAAACATTACTGTGCTGTGTTAGTTGTTTAGTCATAGGTACTGGGAGAGGTGATATGCTAACAAAAGTATGCAGTAACAAGCATTTTAAATGTAATGTTTTATTAGTTTTGCAGTAAATACAGGGAAGATACTAACAACTAATTTCTGCTCTTAATTTAATTCACGTTGTGAACATGAAAATGAGGAGAGAATTAATTTCTCAGTGGCTGGATCCTCTCACTGACCCCATGCATGTTTGCATTTAAACAAAAGAAACTAAATTTCTGCCCATGCATTGCTGGAAAAAAATATCTATAGTTTTGTCTGGGTATCATGACAAAGGGTTTTAATGTAACTTAAGGAAATTATTTGAGTATAAAATGGGGAGCTGATTAGAGCAGTAAAATAATCAGATGTTAAAAGGAGCAAATACAGTATAACGGCTAAAAGCCCAGGAGTGGGAATCAGGCCAGCTGGGGTTCTGCTTCCATTCAAGCATGCTGTGCAACTCTGAGTAAGTCAATAAACCTTGCAGTGCTTCAGTTCGACCATCTGTAGAATGGGAATAATAAAAATATTATTCCCTGTCTCCCCAAACTGCAGTGAGCCATTGAGATGAGTATTGAGTCAGAGTGCTGTGAGTTGAGAAAAGACAGATTTAAACTTTCCCAAAGTTCAGAAGTTTGCTTCCAGTTCATTTCTGTTTGGGAGGCTCAACTCCACCTTTGCAGTTGTAAATCTGTTCTCCTCCCACGTCTCTCGCTGGTAGGCATCTACTGGCCTAATGTGAACGCTCAGCAGACAAGATGCATTTATGTCCACAACACTGTCGTTATGAGTCAAAGAAGTATGTTACACTTTGGGAACTGTGGCAACAGGGAAAAGCATGCACAGCTGAGGGTGAAAAATTGAAGTGAAACCATGGGACTAGTAGTTAAATTCTTTACATACTTGCAAGATCTCCCTCTAAAACAATCCGCTCAAGATCCTACTAACCAAATCTCATGAGCCCACGCCGTATACTTTTAATTATGACAGCATCTTTCTTCTGCAGGTTGTTTTGCAGCTCTCGGATGGAGTGTGCTCTAGAGCCCAGGTATCACCAACACATACCTTTGCGCTTATCTCTCTGCACCCTGAGAAATACTGTGGAAGGGGATGAGGATATTCTCAGTGCACATAGTTGCTAACATCCATAAGTCTTAGTTAGGTCTTAAGTGTACACAGCAAAGGGACAGTTGGGACATGTGAAAGTGAAAATACAGTTTAGCCTTGCTAAATTATCTTTTAATTGTTTCTAGCTATAAATTTTCTTTCCTGTTAATTTTCATCTCTGATTCTGGGTTGTAGTTAGAAACAGAAGTGCTGAAATACAAATCCAGGCTTCCTGGTGTATTTAGCTCAACATTGGAGTCTCCAGAGGTTGAGATAAGTTCCAGAGATGATTCCAACGGTTTGTTTGCCTGTTGAAAGTAATTTCCAGATCTCCGAGTAGTTCAGAAGGTGAAACAATCAATTAAATACACTCATGTGCATACACACATGCACAGAATGTCCCTGAGGTGGGTAATGGGGCAGAATGTTTAAAAGGCACCAGGAGCCCATTTCAGTAAAGCTGGAAAGACCGCAACAGTTTGGACATTCAGTCTCTTCATAGGCTACAGCTGAAATTTCTCACATCTTTTGTGTGTTACATGCAAGCCAAAATGCAAGCAAAAGAGCAGCATAGTTATTTTGTCAGAGTAAAACGTACGTTTTCTCAGAATATAAATTCTTTTGTTTTGCACTCAAAAGTAATTGTAAACAGAAATACACACATGCAAAATGTTTTGCTTTTTCCTGGTTTTTGTTACCAGTGAGGTTTTTTTCACACAACCCTCACTAAAAGTCTGCTGTATGGGAAGGGCTTACAGTGTGTTGTAAACAGCAGGTTCAAATCAAGGCTAAACCAGTCCTCTCGGACCAGCCAAAGCCACAGGGTGCTCGAAACTCCAATCTATTGCAATATTGGAAACAAACTACTGTGCAGTAAATTGTAAAGACTATTTTTTCATGTTGCTGCTCTTATATGAACTCATTTTCTTTCAAAATAGGGTGAAAAATCTGAGACAAAACAAAAGGAGGAAGAAAAAATCTTTTCAGTTACAGAATGACCTTTTTCATGGTCTTAAGTACACAATGCTGCAAAATACTGAATTTAAAGAAATTTTAAACAAACTACTAAGTTGAGAAGATTGTTTCTTTATATGCCCTAAAATTCTTTACTTCTTGACATATATTTTATTTTACATTTGGCAAGATGGCAGCCTGAGCCCTGAAAATCATCTTGTGTTAGCTACCTCAAAGCAATTTTAAATTTCTGAAGCAATTTTAAAAATATCTGTCTTTTCTGATCTAATACTACAAGTCTGTACATGCATATTCTGTAACACTCAGTAAAATCTTTGGGAATTCTCCATGTAGTTCTGAAACCATTTCCCATGAAGTTCTGAAAGCAGAGTTTTGCCTTTCTTATCTTACTGTCAAATGATTAAATACCTTAAGAAAAAAAAATTAAAGCAGTAGGAGTTTAACACCCAGTCATCTGTGGGCCACTGAAGTTAGGAAATATTAAGGCTCACAGGTTACTCAAAGACGTTATCTTTTCTGCTTTAGATTGACAAGACTTAACTATCATCCGATTGACTGTTTGTTTTTCAGTGTATGTCTTGGTCACCGACAGAGCTCCGTGCATCTTGTGTATTACAGTGGCAGGACTCCAAGGCAGTATTTGGCTATCAGTTTATTCACTAGATTTTTCATTCAAAATCCCTCTTGAGCTTTTCAGTATGGCTCAAATAAATTATTAGTTGGCTTAGAGTGCTGGCTGTAAATGTTTGGGCCTTTATTTGAGCATTAAAAAAGGCCTGGGAACTATTTCAGGGAAAGTATTATTAACAAATTCTATGTGATAAAAATCTACTATTTATTTTGGTTTTCAACCAGGATTTTTTATTTTGGGGGAAAGGCAGGGAGGAGGTTGGTGGCCAGGAGAACCATTCATATCAGAAACAATGTCATAATTACAGAGTAGAGAGCCTTTCTAGAAAACAGGGGTTTAAAAATTATACAGAAACCTGTATAGCCAAAGCAGGAGATCCCTGTGGATGGCGGAGGAGGGACTCCAGCAGCCGAGTTGGTGGCCTGGTACAAGAGTCCTATCGGAAGCCGAGGTAAAGGTTTCATTAAGAAAGCATTTCAGACAGTCAGCAGGCACACCCTGATTCCCAGGAAATAAGTGTTACCCTTATTGACTCCTTGAATACAAATCAAGGTGCAAGCATTCCTGGGAAGTGAACAGAACATGCTGGAGCCTCCGAGCAAGGTTCCTTCAAAGGGCGATGCCCACCATGTTTTCCAGAATTGTTCTGTGCAACTGGATTTTCCACACAGCAGTCCTCAGCATCTTCCTTTTCTATGTTAAACTCCCACTAGGCAGTGTTTCTGGTGGTGCATTAGTCTCGTCAGGCGTGATTGTATTGCCAGTTGCATCATGGAGCTCGGTGTTATCCCATGCAGCTTACAGATCTCACTGTGTTTCTTTTTGAGGGGGGATATTCTTGGTAAACCCAAGTTTGATACAGTCCTCAAGAGACAATCAGGGCTCAGATTTTTGACCTGTGTCTCATAAAGCTCTTGACTAGCTCTTACTGTTTTCTTTCCCCTCTGTATTTTCCCTGGTAATCAGATCAATGTGTACAAAACTGGCTTAACAAATAGGGCTATAGGATCAAGACGGTTTCCTGTATAACTGAAACTGAACAACACCAGAGTTTAATGGAAAATTTTCAGCCCTAATAATTGGATGGATTTATATTTTCCATCTATTTCCACAACTAAAAGTCTTGGAGAGACTTTTTTATCAAAACTTGAAAAAGTAGACTGGCATGGACACTAGTTGACTGTTCAGATTGAAGCGCCTCCAGGGCCAGCCCTGACCTGAATGCTCTTAGGGCTAATCCTACAGTAAATATGTTGTCAATAAAAAATAATTATTCTCGACTGTGCTTCTGCTCCTCTTAAAGTCAATGACAAAGGTCTCACTGGCTTTAGAGGACACCCATCCTCTCGTATTTTGACACAGTGATCCCCAAACACAGTCTGCTTTGGAAGGCTCGCTGGCAGGACTTGCCACCCACTCACCTTGGGCAAAGCTGGACGTGCAAAGGTGCACTTCAGCCATCCGAGGACCATACAGAGGGGTTTGGCAGTCCTGTTACTTTGCAACATTAGCAGTTGCAATTCCATACAGGGAAGAACAATTTGCCTCTCCGGGGATTTCTGCTGGAAAGAGCTAGTTAGAGCCACTTACAGAAACAGGAAATTCTGGAGTTTTGTAAATAATTTTTAAACTGATAGCCCTCATGACAGGTGGTTCTTCAGGGGCCCGCTCCAAAGCGTTTCCCCAATGAGCAGGCACTTGTGTCAACATCTCAGAATGGCAAGCTAATGGCAAGTAAGGACTGAGAAATGGTCAGATTTTGTTGGGGAGAGGGGATGTTTTTCAAAAAGTAAGAAGTCCAAAACACCTTATTTTAGATAGAGCTGGCAAAAATTAGCCTTTTGGAAAAAAATAGAAGTCCCATTAGAAACCTCTGCGTTATCACATGTGAACAAGGCTACTTAGATAACATTTTCAGTCAAACCTTCTTGAAATCATTGATTTGGACTTTTTCATTGTGATCAGCATTTTAATCCGAGGACATTTTAATCCAAGGACATTGAAATGCTACCCTTAGTCTGTTTCATTGTCTTTTTATTCCTTTTAGGCACTTTGGGATAGTGATAGGGTTTTTACTTTTTTAATGAAATGTTTCAGTACTTTAAACATTCATTATGAAGCTGTGTTTCCAAAATAAAATAATTTTTAACTGCCACTTCTTGAAATATCTCAATATTTTGAGAGGTTAAAAAATCGTGATATGCCATAATTCCCCATAAAACTGAAACTTTTTTTGCTGACCAAGGCAAGTAATGACAGTCCTCTTTTCTGTAAAAGTAACCAAAAGTGTGGTATTGAAGCCAAGTAATCAAGCACAGTTCATCTCCCATGTAAATGTATTTTGGGATTTATTATGTGTACTCACCTGCTTGTTCTTGGGCATTGGGAGTGCTTCAGAGCCTTAACAGAATGTTGTAAGACATTTCCCACTATAAGACTTTGGTTTAGTTGAGTGCAACTTTAACCATCTGACCTGAACTTTTCCATTTTGGGCATCTCAGACTAGAATTTGTGGGAATGTTTCAGCTAAAAAGCTTAGCCATTCCAAGAAGAAAGTTAGGAAGAGACACATACATACATCCACATATCTCTCCTACATCCATACTTAGGAATGAAGACCTGAAATTTGCCTGGAAGTTGTCCTAATTTCAGGCACATTTATTCTTTCTCTCAAAAAAACCCCAAACAAACCAAGCAACAACAAAAACAAAACCTTGACTTTTTATTTGGCCAAAGTAAGAGCCTTTAAAATCACACATTCTCAGGGTAGAGGGGGGCAGCGGAGGGGGAGGTGCTGATCTCCTCTCTCTGGTGACCAGCAGTAGGACACAGGGAAATGGAACGAAACTACATCAAGGGAAGTTCACGTTGGACATTAGGAAAAGGTTCTCCACTGAGCGGGTGGTCGGTCACTGGAACAGGCTGCCCAGGGAAGTGGTCATGGCACCAAGCCTGTCACAGTTTGAGGAGCATCCAGACGATGCTTTTAGTCATATGATTTATTTTTAGGTATTCTTATGAGGAACAGGGATTTGGACTTGATGATCCTTATGGGTCCCTTCCAACTTGAGATATTCTAGGACTCTAGGATTCTAAGTAACAATTTAAAAAATAAATAAAACTGCTTGATAATAAATAAGTAAAACTACTTTACTAAAACATGTATAACTACTCTTTTTTTCCTTTTCTTTTTTTAGTAAGAATGTGTGAACTGCAGGTCAGCTGTTTAGAGAAACCCATGAAGTGATTATTTACTTTTTTCCTGAAGCATGGCACAGTTTGTTGTTTCTGTGGCCGCTTGCACAGAGAACTCTGCAGAGAAAAAGCAGAATCCAGACTTACTTCACCAAATAGGAAATCAAAATATGGGACTTTATTTCCAAAGTTTGATTTTTCTAAAGCTTCAAGAAGCAAAGCCACAAGTAACTATTGCTACATGAACATAGATATTCTCGCGAGAGGTTAGAGGCATGTTGTTCCCCTCCTGCGCTTAGGCCCTGCGTGCCCAAAGGCTCTGATGTCTCAGCTTATGAATACAGATTTGACTACAGTCTTGTAGTTAGTAAGCATAGGGTTAATGAAGGAAGACAACATTGGTTTGAACTTGAAAACTTTGGTTCAATTCCTAGCTTTTGCCCCAGATATTTTTTGTGCGAGCACAGGCAAGACGTTTAATCCCTCTGTATCTCAGTTCCATATGCATAAAACAGGAATGAAAATATGATCTTTGTCCCGCCCCTTTTTTAATCTCATCTATTCAGATCATGCATTTTTCAATGCAAGGGCTGTTTCTCTGTGTGCGCACAACTCATGGCCCATCAGGGCTCTGATCGCAGACAAGGCCCCTAAGTGCTATTAGTGTGGAGCAGTAGTAATAACAATAACAACAACAATAATAATAACAGCAGATGGAGTTCAAATTCTGACAGACAGCTCTGGGCCATTACACTTTTGGGAGTACGAAACACAGCCGAGCCCAAGACAGCTATTTTCATCAGAGACGAAAGTTAGCAGTTTGGCAGGGCGACCGAATTTGGCATTATGTAAGCTGGGCTTTGCAACTTCAAACCGTGGTTTTATTTGGGTTTTTTTTTTTCCTCCATCTCTATACGGTTCAGTCTGCGACTGGCACTGTTTTAGAGCTGGCTCGTTGTGGGATCTACCCTGCTGCAAACAACGTTTGGAAATCTGAAAAGAAGGTTTCTTTAATTAACTGAAAACCAGAGCCCATAGTCTACTTGATATGAAAAATAGACCAAATTATAGTGGTATTCATAGCCTGCTGGAATGGTTGGTTGTTTTGGAAAAAAAATGTTTTTAAAGGAGGCTTGCCAAGAAACTGTTCTCTCAGGAAATGATAAATGGCAGTTTGGAGACTTGAGTGGCCTGTACTGTATGTATGTGTCTTGGTAACTGCTGACTCAATCCTGTGTGCTCCTGATGGCTCCCACATTCGCAGCACAGGGAATTGACAGTCCTGATTCACAAACTCATTACTGTCCTGCAGTTTGGGACTCTTACACATGGCCTCAGGATTGTTTTATTCCAAAACAATGCAAACACTTTTCTTTAAATTACACTTCAGATAACCTTTTGGTTATCATTGCTTTTACAGTGTATGCTAAAAAACTTGCAATTTCTTTTCCAAAACTATAGCTTTGCTGAGTATACCCTGCCAGGTTTGGTGTTTTCTGTTTGTGGTGGTTTTTTTTTTTCTTCTAGAGTACGTTTTCTGTGAAGTTGTGAAATTTTAGGAAATTTAAATAACAGAAGAATGAAGACATGGCTAGAATTTGAATGACAGGCTTGGTTTTTAAAAAAGTAAAAGAAAGCACTCTCTGTGCACTGAAGAAAGATCTGCTTTAAACAATGCACCATTTAGTCATATGAGTTCTTTGCAGTGACACATGCTATTTACTATATACTATTACTATAGGGGATATGTTGCATGCAGGTGGACAAGCCTTTGGAGTGTACTCTTCCAAATGCTAACAGTGATACGTGTTTTCAGGCTGTTTAATATTATCTTAATCCCATTGACATCAATAAGTTTACTCCTCATTTACTCTGGGGTGAGAGAGGAGCAAATTGGGACTGTTGTGTATTTAGGAGACATTGTTGCAAAACATGTCCCCTTCTGAGTCACAGTGGAGGGAAAGAGAGAGGTTCATGGGATACACAGAGCTCAAGGGATTATTTTTTTCCTAATGTTGCCTAATGAATCTGACTGAAAAGGGTCACACAAATGGTAGGGAAAAAAAATGCATCTACATGTCCATGAAAATTTATACTGTGTGCTTGTAAACTACAAGATGAAGTATGGATTAAAGAGTTTGGAGATAATTTTATAGAAAATTAATCGATTCATTGCATTTAGCTTGAATGTTAGGGTTTCCAGGCACCTTATGAAGAATTTGTGTATTTGGTCATTTGCATCCTTGAAAGCCTTTTTAGCATTTACATAGGATGCAGTTGTGAAAATGCTGAACGCTTCAAAGATCCCTTCTCTGCCCTTGCTCCATTATTTTTCTGCCCTCGCTCCTGTTCTTTGCTCTTTTTGAGCAAATCCTTCTCCCGCTCCCCATTTACTTACACAGCTGTATGGTTCTGCGGTGTGGAGTGGCTGTGAACAGCTGGGTGGAGAACCCTGCCCGCGCCAAAGGTGCTCCTTGCCTTTGGTAGAAATGGTGTCACTTTTATACTGAGGACAGCATGACACCTTGGAGTGTATTTAATTGGAGGAAGCACCTACCTAAAGTAACTTTCTGCTCTGTGATTTCCCAGTGGGAAATCTGCTGATGGGTTTTGCGTGCAGTCTGACAGATTAGGAGAAGAGGAATGCGAAATCCAGGTATCTCTGCCCCCTCTGACCAGTTAGATGCTGGTTTTCAGATTATATACCATTGATTCTTCAAGTTTTGCATACCAAGCTGCAGGAAGTACCAGCACTGATTAACATCAGTGTAAGCAGGGTCCGACTGGGGAGATGACTTCAACTGGGGAACTACACCAGTGAGCAAAGTGAATGCTGGCCTTGGCATTTGAGTTCCAGCATAATTTTAGGTACATAAATAGCACCTGTGAATCACAAAGTGAATAAAATGAAATTATTTGACATTTCTCACATGCTTGCAAGTTTTGCTGGCTCAGGTATTAGTATACAATAAGAGATGGAAAAAAAAGTCATTTACATGAAAGTCAGAACATATGCTTAAATCTAAAAATAATGCTAAACTTCAGATTTCAACAACAGTAACTGATTACTTTCTTAATTTTCTCTATGCATTCAAACGTTCTGGAGTGTCTTCTTGTGCCCAGCAATGGGGTATTACAGTCTTTCACCTTTAGAGACTTCAGAGCATGAGTGTACTTCCAGGGTTGCCTAGTTTTGCAGCATCCAAATGACTGCTCTAGAAATATAATGATGTCTGTCTCCTGGGGTGGCTGATTTGAAACCTTTGCCATGAGCAATGACCCCTGAGTGAGTGAAGTGTGTAATTAGTACAGGTGTTCACTGTACTAACAAAAGCACTTTTAGGCTCTGGGACTGTCTGCAAAGATTGAGTTCATGTCATTTTCTACACACGGCAAGCTTCTTTGTCCGGCATAGATATACAAGCCCAAAATTAACTGTAGAATTATGAATAGACCATAATTACAATGCGTAAGGAGAGAAACCTTGTTGTGACCTCTTGTATTGTGCAATCACTGTTACGGAAAGTTATAGACTGTGTTTCATGTATACTTCTTCCCAAATACATGGATCTTCCTCACTGAAAATCTCGCTGGAAGTTGAGGGCACTCAAAGAGTAAGGGAAGTGTTGAGCACCTTGCAGCACTGCGTTGCAAACGGGCTTGACAAAGCTTGACTTATGTGAAATACTCATATATTGTCATGGAAAATGACACTTATTCCTATATGTCAGTTGTATGTGGACAAACACTGAGATTTAAACAAGGCACTTCTTTAGCCAGAGGCTTATTTTGCTATTGTACCAGATGCTCTGCTGTGCCACAGCAGGGGAAAAAAAAAGACAAAGAATCAACATAAAGTGATATTTGTGATGATGCGTCTGCACATCATCTGCAGGCTGTGGATTTATTAGTTTTTCAGTCAGTAGAACTGTTATATAAATAATGTGTATCAGGACTGGTCTCACGTGGTCTTCTCACTTGCATGTGTACGCTGCGAGGACTGTCTGAGCCAGGGAGGAATAAGTGCAACCAGACCTCCTCTGCCTTCTCTGTAAATCAGCTTTTAAAAGGCAGTGTCAGACACTTGTGTCATCATGACAGTCCATGTCCCATCTAGAAAGATGCATCAGTGTGGTTATTGTGGGGTTTTCAGGTGGTGTGGGTGCTGTTACTGACTCAGCCATCATTTTCTGCAGGACTTGAGGCAAGCCATTTCACCTTCTGGCCACTATTGTAAGAGGCAACAAAAAATATTTTTACAAATATGTTAACAATAAAAAGAGAGCCAAAGAGAATATCTATCCTCTAATGGATACAGAAGGGAACATTGCCACCAGAGATGAGGAAAAGGCTGAGGTACTTAATACCTTCTTTGCCTCAATCTTTAATAGTGAGACCAGTTATCATCAGGGTACTCTGCCCCTTGAGCTGGAAGGCAAGGACAAAGAGCAGAATGTACCTCCCTCAGTCCGGGAGGAAATAGTTAGTGACCTACTACACTGTCTGGACACTCACAAATCTATGGGACCCGATGGAAGCCATCCAAGAGTACTGAGGGAGCTGGCAGAGGTGCTTGCCAAGCCACTCTCCATCATTTGTCAGCAACCGTGGTCAACGGGGGAGGACACAGACGACTGGAGGCTTGCCAGTGTGACGCCCATTTAAAGAAGGGTTGGAGGGAGAATCTGGGGAACTACAGGCCTTTCAGCCTGACCTCAGTGCTGGGGAAGATCATGGAACGGTTTGTCTTGAGTGCGCTCACATGGCATATCCAGGACAAACAGGGGATCAGACCCAGTCAGCATGGGTTTATGAAAGGCAGGTCCTGCTTGACCAACCTGATCTCCTTCTATGACCAGGTGACCTGCCCATTGGATGAGGGAAAGGCTGTGGATGTTATCTACCTCAACTTCAGCAAGGCCTTTGACACTGTCTCTCATGGCATACTCCTTGAGAAGCTGGTGACACACGGCTTGGACAAGTGTACTCTTCATTGGGTGAAAAACTGGCTGGATGGACGAGCCCAGAGGGTTGTGGTGAATGAGGTGAAATCCAGTTGGCGGCAGGTCACAAGTGGTGTTCCCCAGGGCTTGGTGTTGGGCCCCATTCTGTTTAATATCTTTATTGATGATTTGGATGAGG
>JAVJGG010000021.1:12648760-12676286 GCA_035590195.1 Aviceda cuculoides
TGTCCCTGCCCATGTCAGGGGGGTTGGAATTAGATGATCTTTAAGGTCCCTTCCAACCCAAACCATTCTATGATTCTATGATTCTCATAAGTTTTAAGATCTTAAAGGAATTGCTCTCTTACGTAAGCACAGCATCTGTTGTTGCCACTTGTTTCATTGTAGGTCTCATTTAATAGTTCCTCTTGTACCTGAAGTTTTGCCTGCTGCCGATCTGCAGCATTTATTCGCATAAGGATTATGTATGTGAGTTGCGTGTAAGTGACTTGAAATAGTCAAAGATAGCTGTGAAGGTTTCTGTTTTATTGCATAACATCTTCAGCTACTGCTGTTCCTGAAGGCTGTATCTTCATTTTGATTTGGGGAAAAACAGCAGTATCATAAAAGAGGCAGTTATAAAAACATACTGCCAATATTCTGTGTTTGGTAACATATATGCTGGATTTTATACTATATTATTTATTTAATCACGTATTACTGAAATGGCTTTTTCATGTCAGTTTTTCAGTTTTTGACCTGTCAGAGCATGTCTCTTACTATTGTTGGTTTCAAATAGAATTCAAGGGAAACATCTAATCTGAAAAATCTGAAGAGTAATCTACACTCTTCTAAGAATCACAAAGATCCACACGAAAGAAATGGAGCTGAGTGGTTAGTTAGAGATGTCATATTTCCAGAAACTTTGAGGAAGCTTTTAGAAAAAAAATGTTTTTCTTTGGGGAAAAAGATATTTGGAAAGGAAAAATAATTCTCTGCAGTATAGTTACTTGCTTATCAAAATTGCTTTCCCAATTCTAATGGAAAGAAAGAATGCATAAATCAAGCCTGTCATTTCTCGAATTTCCTATAGCTTGAGCATCTGGTACCCTAGAGCTTGTGCTGCACAATCAGGACAAAATTCTTCAAACAAACAAAAATTACTTTTAAATGCCTCAAGTGTTATAGCCAGTAATCAAATGGCCACATGCTGGTGTTACCAGTTTGGTTTATTTCCCAACATAATTATGAAAAATATGTGACAAAACTGAGTTTCTATATGGCGCATTAAGAATTTACTATGCCAAGTCAAGCCCTTTTTAATAGCAGGTCACTGATATCAAGGTAACTTCTGGAGGATCAGAGCCAGTGACTGGCTTATAAATCCTGGTTGTTTCTGGGCTCTGACCCTGACTTAGTGACTCAGAAGTTTCTTCCCAGTCCCAGGTCATCAACCTCTGTTGAAAGCACAAGCGGCACATCCTGATTAATGGTGAATTATCAACAGCCATTTAAGGGTTAGTACTACAAAAAATAAGCAGGTTTTTTTACACTTTTGAGAAGTGTAGGAGAAATATTTTACTATAAAAATACAGAGTAAGATGAGACCAGCAACAGTCTCAGTTTACTGAAAAAAAAACAGAACAATTTTTAGTATCTCGAAGCAAAGAAGAGATTGGCACTAATAGCTTTATGCAAGAGAGATGATTTTAGGACACAGTGTGTAGCAAGTGCCTTTCTTTCCAAGGATGCTTTTTGTCTCAAAGTTATCCATTTTATTTGTTAGTTAAGACAGTGGTTACAGTGTTCATATAATATTTTCATTGACTAGAAAGTGACTTGTCACATGCAACCCTCAAAACCTGTTAATTTTGTTCCTCAGAAGCTCAGCCTTTATATTTTTCTAGCAATGAGTAATCTTATAGTCGAGTGTTTTCTCATTGGCTCCACTTCCCCTATCCTTCCCCAGACACTGCACACATACTCCCTTCTTTGGCCAACTCTCAAGAGAAAGTACAGACAGTCTGGAGAACAAATCTTCCCTCATGCAGATTACATTCTCCTATAAACACCTCAACGACGGGTATATAACCTCCAGCAAGACTGCTGCCTAATCTCTGGCAACAAAATAAACAAATCGAAGCCAGAAGCTCTGATAAGGGGATTCGCAATAATCTGGGATCTTGGGTACTGTAAATGGAAGGAAGACTCTTGCCATGATTCTTGAAGAATCATGTACTTGAAGAAAGAAACTTTTTTTAATAGTACTGAAATTGTTGCTGTCTCCTGCCACTATTATATAGAGAAATGTTTAAAATAAATCCTCTGTGAAGATTCCCATACATGTCCCTGAGCTTCTCTAGAAAGCCACTGTTTAGAAATATTGAGATAGCTAAATATGTAGGGACTTAGCAAGAAGAAGAGCCAGGGAAGTTGATCTCTGAAGCTTCCTCAGATATTCTCAAGAACTTAAATAGGATGGATCTCACCAAAGAAAAATGTGATTTATAACCACACCTTCACCTACAGAACTCACTCTGTTTTCTTAAATACCACTTGATACTGATACCTTCCTTCAGATCATTGCCATTGACAGGTATCATAAGTTCTGGCATATTTTTTGCCTCTTATCTTTTCTTCAACTTAGTCATTAGTGTGCCTGATGATGATTTTGTTAACAGAAGGGGCATTTTTGTGTGTTTTTCTGAAATATAAAGCTAGCTTATTACTGAGTATTATACTGAATAGCAAACTCATTAGGGATTCTATACCACACTGCTTATGAGGATGCACAGATGAAGAAAGCATCGTTTTCTTTCCTAGAAGTTTGCCACACTCTAGAGCAATAGGGTCCTCCTTATTAACAGGCCACCCAGAGTGATAAATACATTAAGATCTCCACAATCTTCAGTTATTTTTAAAAAGTGTCTTAAACAGTTGGCCCACTTTGAGCTAAAAAGCTGCACCTTCAGGAATGAATGCTACTCAAGATAAGTCAGGGTAACAGACTTGGGAGACTAATGTTGGAAAAGTAGCTGAAATTTTCCTTTATCACATTTTCGTTCAGCCAAGCGTTGCTTGTGTTCTGGCTTTCCTCTTCTCCTTTAGCAGCTTCACGCTCGGCTCTCTGTATTAAGAGCAAGCACAGTCCCCCTGAACCCACTGAGTGAGCACTGTGCTGATAAAAAATCTCTTGATTAAGCACAAATTATTTGTTTATTCAGTCAACTATGTTAAGAACATAGGTAGTTATAAACCGCCATTCTGTCCAAAGGGACTGTGATTTTTACCCTTAATAATATTTACTTTTGAAATCTCTGAGAATGAGAATAAAGGGGAGATGAGACAGCTTTAATTGACAGCATTAATCAACCTTGATCCCTACAGATCATGGAGCAGCGCTTGGCATAACTTATTAGCAATTTGTGGTCTTTGTGGCCTGAATTATGCCAAACTCCGAATTTTGTCCTTCTGCTTCCCCACTATCCTGAATATCCATGGCTGAAAATACCGTTCCCCTCAGGTGTGTAATTTATCTGCCCTTGCCCCTTCCCAGTAAATCCCTGTAGTTAGTTTGGGAGTGGGTCTCCAGAGTGCTGCTCTTTACTCCTCCATTACAGGAGTGCATAAAGGACACTCTCCTCCAGATGCCCCTGGAGCTGCTCAGGCTCCTGTGGGGTTGGTTTTTTTAAAAAAAGCAAGGCAAGAAATTCATTGTTACACTTTATGTTCTGAATCGTACCGTGAATTTGTTATGAATGCTTAAAATTACAGGGCATTTAAAATAAATATAATGTGAAGGTCTGCAGAATTTTAATAGATAAATTGCTCATTATTTTGTTCTCTCATCACAAGAACAGTCTCTGTCTTGTTTGCTAGCACCTCCTGGAATGCCTTTGATACCTTCATAAAAGTGGGCATGTCACTTTATATCCAGTTGTAGAGGACTGCTGCTCCTGACAACATGACCTAAGAGGACTTTGTGGTTCATAGGAACGACATCATTGCCACATTGCCTGGGTGTCAGAGTAGTCATGTGCCTCTGTGACTTTTTAGGGAGAGCAAAAATCTCTTCTGGAACGTAGCTACATTTCTTCATGTCTTCTGGAACGTAGCTACATTTCTTCATGATGTGCCATTTAAGATTTGTGCTCTAATCTTTCAGCCTTTCTGAAGAACTATTTGGTTTGGGTTTTTTTTTCTCCTCAGTGCACTGCATGGATGGGATTATTTTATTCACTTCTAAGAGCTAGGTTCGAAACTTGTTTAAATCTGCTTCTCTCCATCTGTGCTCAATCTATGATCCTTGGATATTTTTTTTTTCTTTTTTAAATTATCTCAGAGGATGGAAAAATCTTGGTTTCATACAATATTTCAGTAAGACTTAGGAATAACTGTGGCGTGTAATTTCTGTAGAGTTTCAAACAGTTTCCTCTCCCCAACAACTATAAAATACAAAGGAAATTATTTGCATATAAAGAATTCGATCATCCAAATACCATGCTTCTAATGAAACATAAATCAGCTAAAAAGAGCTTACTTAGTTTTTCCTAAAAGAAACAAATCAGTCTGAGTTATTTTTCTATGTAATTAACAGTTTGCTGTTTTAAGTAGAGGGATCAGAGTTGTCCAAAGCAGTTAAGATTATAGCAACATCAGCAGTTTTTCTGTTTGCTTTACTTTTATTCATTCTGGCATCGTAGCTAATTTCTAATCAAGTAAATGTGTTTGAAAGTATGATTCACAGGAGATGATACACTTCTCCATGCTAAGTGCATAAAGCTAGTTTAATAAAAAGGGTATTGCACATGATGCCATTTTTCTAGTGGGTATAGTTATCTCTGCAGCAAACAAGTGAACGATGTATTTCAGGATGTGTGTTTGGATGGCGACGGGCAGATTGGGCATGCTGATAAGCAAGGAAGTTCACCAGCAAGCCTCTTATTCTTGTACATCAGAGGCCTGTGATGACAGTAGATGTTGCCTTCTGCTGGCTTTTACTTCCCTCTTTAAAAAGTCTCATACTTTAAGCAGACGCCCCTTTGGCAGAACTGAGGATTGGGGCCCATCGTCCCATTGCTGTCTCATTTGCAAATGTCACCCCGAGAAGCATGGGCAGAGCAATGTACAGAAATCCAGACTGCTCCTTCTCTTGTAATATCCAAAGAATATGTTACTATTTGGGATTGACGACTAGTCCAAGGTTGATCCAGAGCCCTCTGAAGTTGCTGGAAGTCTGTCATTGCCAAAAACTACCACTGACTTCAGCGTGTCTTAGAGCAAGCCCTTCACGGGCGCAGAACGCCCTGGGAAATGGCTTGCTTTATTGGAAAGCAAAACTGATTAAACAACAATTAAACACAACCAGCCATCTGGACCTCCCTTCACAAAAGCTTTGTGGCTTTAGAGCCCTACCCCAATAAGCAGCAACATGGAAGATGAAGGTCTTTACTTTTTATCTCAGATGGCTCAGCTCAATAGCAATTAGCTTCTGCCTCTGCTTCTGTGGGCCTCCTGCAATCCACAGCTGCAGCGGCCAAACTTTGTTCCCTAGAAAAAATTAGACAATTATCTCTGGGAATTTATTTCCCAGCAAGAATATCCACATCTCACTTCGCTCCAGTACTTCATCACCAAGATGCACAGCTGTTGAAGGACTATCCAGATCTCAGTCCAATCTACTGTCATGTTCAATAGCTCATCACTGCAAGAGTTTCATAAATGCACATTTTCCAGATGTATCTTCAGTCTGTGTTTCTTCTGGAAATCCCTGCATGGAATCACAAATTAAGAAGTATATATCTAAAAATCCCGTAGTTATTTTAGAATAACTAGCAAAAGGACATTTCTTGTTAGAGGAAAAGTTGTCCTTCAGGCTCTGAAGATAGCTGGTTGTCTGCAGTCTTCCAGTACAGACCTTCCAGCACAGCTGTCTCAGAAAGCAAGTGATACCTGGGCAGTGGGGGATGGAGGAGTGAGGTATTTTCGCAGGCTTCACTAGCACCAATTTGTACTGTCACGCTTGGAGCATCACGAGTTTGCCACTTGTGATGAGCACCATTTGGGCAAAGTGTGCCTTTTTTTAAGGGAGTGAACAAATAGTGATGAAATGAAAACCTGATGATCTGCTCGATTTTCCATCTGTATTTCCTTCTAGAAATCTTGAACTGACGTGTTCTTCAGCTTCCTCATTTGAAGAATCTCATCTTTCAACAGCCATTTCCATCCAGAATTACTAGTGTTTCATGTACCATCTAGGGTGCTTTGCCTAATGTTTTCAAAACCAGCTGCAAAGTATAAATCTCTGTCACCTCATATTTTTAAATCACTGTATCTGCTTCCCTACCAGTTGTACAAAGTGTTTGAAAAAAACAGCATTTTCTCTACGGTGGAAAAACATTTTAGTCTCTGCTGAAATCCTCCAGGTTTGTTGATGTTCTGCTCAGCCTTACTGTCTTTTACTATCCTGTGTGATACTTGGATGATAGCCAGGCACATATAAATTGCTCCCACTCATGCTCTCTCTGGCGGTTTTATGTGCCTTTCACTACTTTCTAGCAGATATTTTAGGCAGCAGTTTATTCCTATCACGTTTTTTTCTGCTTACTTTCTTTTCCCTTTTTAAAACGTATTACATCTTTTTGCCTAGAATTTACTTAGTGTTTTAGGATCCCTGTGGATCGATGGGTCAGAGACTACAACAGCAAAATTGAGGCTTTCTCGTTATGCTTGTAGAAGGGAGTAGGCAGACTCTTACTCCCCAATTTCAGCAATTGCCATGCCAAGGGGCAGAGAGCCGGCAGGACTTCGAAGCTGGAAATGCCTGTCTTCCCCTCAGGACATCTCGCTCAGTCCACTGGAGCCAGCTCAGAGACGAGGCTTCCCATGCCAGATAAAAGGGGTGGTACAGGTTGCTTCTTCACTGGAAAAGGCAAGAAACCAGAGACTGAATCTGTGGTGCTCCTAGAAACATTTAGTTCTTGATTTTCCTCCAAGTACCGCAAATGTAACCAAGTAGAGTCTAAATTTTGGACAAATCCATAACCTAGCCTCTGTTAGGTAACCTGATTTTTCATTATATTTTCTCCTAAAGATTAGAAGAAAGACCAGAAAAAGCAAAAAAAGAGGAAATAAATAATTTAAGAAGCTTCTGTCCACAGGCAGAAGAAAATGAGCATTATGGATTCAGGCTGAACCTTCCCCTGCAGCCCTCCAGATGAAAAATTAGCTTTTACCCATCTTAGAAGACTTTCTGGCTTGCTATGAATCCTGTCATTCAAATGGCAATCCTAGTGAACGCTGTGTCACCGGGGGGGGAGAGTGTAAAACTGAATCATGCCCCACTCCCGACCCTTGCCGCAGACCCCAGCTGCTCTACACTCACAGCAGCAAAATACCTGTGGGCATTTTGCGGCCTGAGCTGGTAATTGGGCCCAAATGTGACAAAGAGCATTAGTCAGTCCTAGCTTAGAGTTGATTAGATCACTGCAAGTAGAGCAGATATTTACTTGAGCATATTGCTATTATTAAGGCATATAAGCATGTTAGAAGTTCATCATGTTTTCAAAAAAATATGGACACAATAGTAACAAAAAACTACAGAAACTTAGTTCTGGGACTTAGTTCTCTATCCAAGCACATCTCTTTAAAAGCCCATTTTTCATGTGTTCATCCAGGTATAAAGTGAGTGTCAAATCACATACCAGAGGTGAGTATTAACAGGCCTGTCCTCGTCCAACTTTGACCTGTTGCATTAAATTTCTAATGCTCTGTTTGATGATCTGTGGCGTCTTCATAGAGGTTGTTGTGATCCTAATTAAGAAAGCTCTCATTTTAATATTGCATCTATATCACACGATTTGTTGCAATTTTCTCACACACTGCTACTAAACAAACCTTCCCTTTGCCTTTGCAGGTTACACAAATGGACCAGAAACTGAACCTCATTACAGATATGCTGCATCATCTGGTTTCCCATCAGCAGGGGGATCAAGGAAACAACAGATCATCTCAGAGAGGCAACAATGTCAATTCAGATCTTTTCCTCCCTAATAACACCCTGCCGACCTATGAGCAACTGACAGTACCGAGAAGAAACGAAGATGATGTATCCTGATGTGGTATAAGTCTGGGGTGGGTTCTTCCCACCTTTCTCCTTTAAATGGGACTGAATGTTGAGAACCTGGAAGGAATTAAGTTCACCAGCCATCCAAGAAAACATGTTCAAACTCTATCTGTACCACTAGTCTCAAACACGCTCTTCTAAAGCCGCTCGTAATAGCCAAAGGATTGCCAGGCTGTCTTCTACCAGGCAAAACTTACTGAAGCTCCACATTGATTTTGTTCATTAGCAAATAATCACAACCTGTTATTTCTCACAAAGACCAAAACAATGTGAAGACAGGCAAAATGGCAAGGATTTAGAGCTCCTTTAATAATAATAATAGTAATAATAATACTCTAATAATACTTGAACTTAGATGGAAAAAGTGCATTCTGTTTATGAATCTGCAGATAGCAATATATTTCTACTACTAAGGTTTTTAAAACAAACTAGGATAACTTATGTTGTTTTTATTGCATAAACATACACTAACATTCTAGAGAATGACAAACCACATACTGAATGATTTGCTTTTTTTCTGTTTTATTTTAACATTGCTACATAAACAGTTATCAGATAATGACCAGGTTTTTTAAATCTGTTTTTCTTCAGGGAGGAACTAATCCTTAATCTGGAACAATACTATTTATAGTGGAAAGTGCTATAGATTTTTTAAGATATCAGTTTTTCATGGGGAGACAATAAAGTATTACATAGAAAAAATGATTCTGCTTTCTAGAAAATTGTTGCCAAAGAATTTATATATAAATAGAAAACACAGTGGTCTGAATGTACTTGTCCTGAAATAGCTTTTTAAAAAGAAGGCCCACTACTTCATAAATCTGCTTTTTAGCTTACAGTCGCCAAGAATAGTACAAGAGGCTGAAGTGACTGGACTTGCTGGTCAAGTGCTTGAGCTGGCCACTTCCTGAGCATCCATAATCCTCGCAGAAATTGAGGCCCCAGTTCGGGAAAGCACCTCTCATCCAGACAGCATGTATGACAATTTGAATAGTTTCCTGAATAACATCTGGAGAAATTCAACTCCCTACAAGAGTCATTTGGTATTGAAAAGTGCCAGCTCTAATTTCAAGGACTGAGGGCCTCTGCTACAACCCATGGAGCTGAACCCCATTACCCCACATGATAGTTCCAATAAAGCCAGTGGTGTTTGGCTCACTGTGATTTTTCGCATACACAACATGAGCAGGATTTGGGCTTTGATTACCAAGGTTGAAATTTAGCCCTTGCAGGTAGTCATCACCTGTACCATATCAGCCCTGCTTTGAACGTGGAACATCTTTAAAGCGGACAGAGTGTCAGGAAAATCTGTTTAGTCCAATGTGGTGGTGGTGTAGCCTGTACCGCTGGCAAAAGAGGGAGATGCGGACAGATTTATCAGCTCTTGCACTTTGAGCATCACACACATCCAGTGCGCCCTATTCCCCCCACCGCACAGCCTGTGCCCCGCGGTGGTCCTCCTCCCTCTCCTGGAAAACTGATGCCCTAAAGCCTCGTAACTTTGCACAGCAGTTAACGTCACCAGTCTTTAATCTCGTTGAGCAGTCTGAAATACTGATGTGTGATGAACCGAGATCGCAGGGAACCTTCTCATAGTGCTGCTCATATTCTGGGATTTCTTTTCAACATTTCATCTCTTTCACTTGTACTGCAGAGAAAAGTATACTGTATTTAACTTTACAGATTATGTTACAATTATCCAGCCTTGCTGCTGTACAGCAGATAAATGTTAAGGGTATAGAAATTTACAGGCATAAACAGGAATTGTATCTGGGCATTATGTTTTATAGAAATCAAAATTATTGTCATGATTTTGAACATTTTTTAAATGAGATTCACGATGTAATTTCAGGTTATCAATCAGCCTGTTAATTTCCTAATAAAATACAGGACAAGAATGCCATGTCTTTTGGTTATTCTAAAATCCAGACACTTGATACACAAAGGAAAGCTGTTGGCTTTGCTTTTCTTTTTTCTTTTAACCCACTGTACAGTGTAAAGATGCCTTATTTGCAATGCACGACTGGAAACCTTCTGCTGATTCTTTACTAGAGAAATAAAAGAAAAACAGGACTTAATCAGCTGGGGTGGCTTTGGGGAGAAAGGTGTGTCTTGTAGCCCTTGCTGAAAGCAGCCACATCTGTGCTTTTCTATGGGTGTTGTGTTAACCAGAAAATGCATCCATTCCTACCTGTTTGTCCCCAAGACCATACCTACCTATTCTGTTTGGCAGCTAATCTCGATGATAACAGTCTGGCATAGCAAACATTTCATGTGAACAATAATTTCCCTTTCCTGATGTGTTAGTTGCTCTATATCCATCCGAAAAGCACTGTTACCAGAATCCCGGGTATAACCAGGTTTTACAGATTCTCAAGGCTGGTGGCAGGTTGTCGAGAGGTCCCTGATTCCTCCCAGCTGATCTTTTCAGAAAGAGCACCAGCTAGAAGACGTGCTACTTCAAATCTGATAATCCACCTGGCCCTAAGAAAAAGCAGATGATCCGTTTTCCCAGCTGAAAAGGGATGTCATAAAATGGGCCATCCAAATTTGCTGTGCAGCTGCCTGGGGCTAGCCATCCCCAAGTGGTCACCAGAGTCAGGTCTGACCTCTCTGCCCGGAGGACCGGACTGGATTTATCTTGCCTGCTTGGGCTTCATACCTCAACGACTTCTCCTGGAAGTAAGTACCTCAGCATCTTTCTTTCGCAGAGCATTATGGAATGGCAGAAGCAGGAAGATGAGCTGAACACTGGACCAGCCTGAAGCAATCAGCCTGCAGTGTTTCTGCTGAAACCTTATCTGCTGGTGTCTACTGTTCATCCAAACTGCCCAGAGTGGTAGAAAATGTTTGTAAATAGCTTGAAGGGGGAGCAAAGAAAACTGTAAGGTAGGCAAAGCCTTGACTTTATAATTTTCTACCTTGGTTTTGTAAACTGTGTTAAAATAAAGGCATCTGAGGCTGCAGAAAGGAGACTCTTAGAGCAGCTCAATGGCAGTTTGCATTTTAAGACTGGTGTAAGCTAGGCCTGGACCCCCATCCCTGCCTAAAAAAATAAAGGTCAGCTAAAAAAAAGTCCTCTAAAAGAATGTGAGCTGACTCAGCTTCCCCAGTCTACCAGGGTCTGGGTGCTATGCCAGATATGGAAAATAGGAAGCCAGTGACTAGGAGAGGAGGAGAAATGGGGGGCTGCCCAGCCAAAGGTGATGATGAAAGCTCACCCTGTTTCAGTCCGCAGCAGAGGCAGGCGACCATGCAAGTTTGCAAAAAGAAAGATTAATGGGAGGAGGTGGGGGATGTGTGCAAGGGAGGGAGTTTAGGAGGTGAGCAAAAGCATGGGCTCCTGCTTAGGGGGCTGTGCTGGGATTCAGGAGACAGAAGCACCGTGCTTGGCATCGGCATTAATCTGCAGCGTGACCTCAGGGTGAGTGACTTCACCTGTTTGGCCACATCTGTTGCCCCCTCTCCTCCGCTCAGCCCACTTGTCTATTTAGACCACAAATTCCTCGGGACAGGGACGGCCCCTTTCTGTATGTTTGCTCAGCACCTAGCACAAAGGGACTTGCACTCCAGGGACTTGAGGTACCACTCGTATAAATAATTACTCAGGAGGTAAAAGCCACCCTGGAGCCCTGCTATATGCAAAGCCTTTATTATTCCGAGCCCAAGGAGTTTCAGAGCTGGAAGCGCCTGCTGCCAAACTGACAATTAGAGGATGTTGGGGTTTAGATCCCTTTTGACACAGTGTCTAACAAAAGAATACCAGAAGTCTGGCCATCACTCATTTTCACTCTTGTATTTTAAAACAGGTTTGCTTCAAATAATGTAATGGGTCAGCGCTATGCTTGAATACTAGCTGAGGCAGAAATCTCTGGATGTCAACGGATTAGCCATTTTACTGCAGCAAGTTAAGGGCTGTTGTTGCTAGCAGACACCTCTGGGCTGATCTATAACCCATCAGTTCTGAGGAAGGTGGAAATATTCCAGGGCACTGAGCTGAAAAGATCTGGGCACAAAACAAATTTCTTTTTGAAATATAAAAAAGTAAAATACAGGAAGATTTTCTTTTCTGGGAGTTTAAAGGAGAAAAAGTAAAAACAATTTTAAGCTAATCCTCGTGTACCCTGCTGAGATGCATATTACTGTTCTCATTTTACTGATGAGGTAGTAGTTTGGGAAGAGGAGGGGCATTGAGAAGAAAAGGAAAAAGATTAAAGGTCTGATGCAACTCTCATTTAGTCCTACTCCTGTGAAAATTTCCTTCTATGCTTCATTTATGCACAGGAGTTGGGTTATTGCCTGCAGTGGGACTACTCAGCCCCTGCGGGTCAATGTAAGCCTTTGCAAGTTCAAAATATGTAGTAAAGATGCCTTTCCATCATCTTTCATTGGAAGCTGAGCTCTGCTGGGTGTGCAGTGTTGCTTTCCTCGTGGTCACAGAGCCATGTGAATTCACAAGTTTCTGTTTCCCATTTCTGTTTTCAAATCATTGGTTTATAATACTCTTGCATGCCACTAGCGTTTTCAAGCCACAGCAATCAGAGGTATTTCTTTCCACCTCAGTGATATGAATTTCCTTACCTACCACACTCGAACACATGCAATGCAATGTTTCTGCACATAGAGCAAAGGCTTTTTAAATGCCTTCCAATTTCATTTAAAATAGCTTGTGTAACGTTTTGCATCCTGGGCTCCCTGAGCAGCGGCAGCTGTGATGAAGGTGCACGAAAGGCAGCAAGTTGTTACACCAGTGCAATGTGGAGGTGACACTTAGCTACGTCCCAAGAAGCATTTACTCCCATGCAATAACCAAAAGCTGTTAAGTTCAAATCAAAATTAGCAAGTGATTCTATGAACACTGGCTTTTTTCTGTCTTGTCCACGGGCTGATTTTGATGTCTAAGAAGGGCAAATTTCAGCTGAAGCTTTTTTTTTGCGGTTGTGATGTTGAGCAAGTTTTTCTGTGTCATTCCCCTGGTACCCAATGGGATTTGCACTTGTGCTCAGCCTTTCCTCAGCAAGGATGTTGATATCAGGCCACTCTCTCTTCTACCCAGTGTCTATTTTCATGAAACTTCTAAGAACTTAATTATTTTGTAGACCTCTACCCTTCTGACAAGCTGAGTTGAACAAGGCCGATGGGTTCAAAAGTTATTAAGGGGAGGCAAAACAAACACAGTGTGAGTGCATAAACCTTGTTTCCACAGGAACTAGGCCAAAAGTCCTCTCTTGCCCTCCAAAGCCAGAGCTCTGGAAGAGATATAACCCCTCACATTGCAGCAGAAGACAACCTCTAAGTCCTGGGGTGAGGAGGAGACTTGCAGAAGACATGTTCTTGGGAGTTGGTGGCTCCTGCAAGGCTTAGTGCACCTTGCCTTTGGATCAGCTACTGAAAGATGCTGGAAAATAGTGTTTTTCTTATATTGCTCCCAGTGACAGAGACCTAAAAGCTAATACAACAAAATGCTTGGCACCACAACAAAGAAAACGCAGGTGCCAGAGAGGCATATTATGAAACACGTCCATGCGTGTTATTGTAATATGGCATGGTGTCCGGTGAAAAGATGTCTACGTAGCTGGCGAGGGAGTGCTGCCGGGGAAGGGCTGGCCCAAAAGAAACAGCATTGTCGAAGTTCACATCGCTCCCGCATGGGCCGGCAACTGCTGCCTGTGGGGAGAGGCTTCCCGGGGCCCTGACAGAGGCATTATGCTCTCTGCCCGTGGATTTGTGCCTAAGAACTGATCTATAAAGCCGGTCTTGAAACCATCCTGGAGCTGCGTTTGCTTCAGAGCTAGCATTGCTCTGGCGAGCTGCCCAGGGATTTAGGCTCGGTTAATCCAGGCTTGGCTCTCCATGGCAGACACCCGTGGAACAAAGGAAATAAAGCTTCCACGACCCTGTCGAGTTGCTGGTCAATCACTCGGCCAGGTGCAGAAAGTGGGCTAGGCAGCCTTCAGTGAGCTCTCTGGGATCAGAGAGGGGCAAATCCCCGGCGGGGGTGAGCAGATGAATCTTTAGAGATTTTCTTGACATAATTTCCTAAGTCTGGGAGTGTCGCGCTCCGAGCCCCCAGTGCCTGTATGTTTCACACAGCCTTTAAAGCCAGCTGTGCTGAAAGGCATCGCCGCTGCTGTCTGTTCTGGCAGTCTTACAGGGAAATAAAAAATAAGAAGTTGAGGAGGAAAATAAATTCAATTTTCAGTCCTGCTGTATGTTATATCCTTAGGAGCATATTGATCATTAATTTGTAAAGATTAATACGATAGAGTTGTTACAAGCACTACCAGTGCTGTAAGAATGATAAGCACCTACGAAGTATTAGGATTACAAGCAGCTTGTGAGATGCTATCATCTGCAACTGGTGTTTAAGCATTGCCTAATAATTTGTTAGTCCTAGTGATTACCTAATGGAGTTACTAACTGAGCTGTCTATAAATGGAACCTAAATGTAAATGTGATTCAGATTTTACTCCTTTTGCATCCTTGGCCCTTATTCTGCATGTAAATCATCTGCTTTGATTCCATCCCTTTTCCTTGATTTCCCTTGGTTTTTCCTTCTAAGTATTAATTGAAACACTGGATGCGGGTTTAATGGGCAGAGGGATACGTGCCCTTCAGATCATTTTTGGGAACCATCAGGTAAGTTACCCACATGAGGACTGATTGCAACTGCGTGAGGGAGTTATCTGCAAGCCATAACATCTTCTTAATCATAGTTTGTCTTTTAAAATCTGCATGACAGAAGATGTGCTTGCCCAGCTGAAACTCTCCTCTGCCCGAGCTGCAGGAGCTGTGGACTCACAGCCAGTGAGACGTGTGCTCACTTGCAGCCATTATAGAGCAGATTTTAAATTACACATTTGCTTAAATGGTTGCAAATGTTTCTCTGTTATTCCAGTCGGCAATCAAGCAAGTATTTTATTTTCCATGTATTTTCTCTCCTGTGCTGTGAGGTGGGGGGATCCTCAGCAGCCACAGGATAGAAACCAGAAGCAGGGGAGCAGAAGGGTGCACCAGAAGACAGGTCCTGTCATTAAGAAAAAAGTGCTGCTCCAGGCACACACACTTCACCTCTGTTTCTTGCAACCCGAGCATCGCTTTTACTAACCTGTCTGATCTTCCTGCACCCATGTGCTAAACCTTAATACACCTTTAAAGTACCCTGAAGCGTCCTGAGCCTTAATTTCCCTCCAGCTCTCCCACTCCCACAAGTTGATTTGGGGCTTGATCGGGGCCGGCGGAAGGCAGCGAGGCTTGTGGCTGGCTCCGGTGGCACTTGGGACAGACCCGGGATGTTTCCTGGTGCCTGCACCTCAGAGGCGCGTTAGTCATTGCTCCTTGGCATTGCACAGCCTGTGATTAACATTTCCTTCCTACGCCAGTCCTTCTGACTGACGCTTCAACTCCGATTTTTTTGTTTTCCTCCTTGCCCCCTTCCTGGCCGAAGGGGAGAACAATTCCTGGAAAAGAAAAATGCTCTTTCCCCCGCGTTGCCGAAACCTTCGCAGGGACCTTCGGGGAGGAGAGAGGAGACTTTGGAGAACATATGGCTAAAAGCGTTTGGGGGTTTTCAGATGGTAAATGACCGATGAGGTCTCAAAGGGGTTTTATTTATAAATGATAGACTCCTGAGAGAGAAATAATTGCTGCTCTCCCAGGCGTAAAAAAGCAATTCACCTGACATAAAACCCAGGGATAAAATTAGCTAAATGAAAGCTAGATATGGCAACTGTATTAAGCTTTTTTTTTTTTTCCCCCCTGCTGAATGGTGAATCATTTTAATTTTGTTTTCTCCTCCTTTCTTGGAAGGAGGAAAAAAAAAAGCCAAAGCCAAAGCAGTGCCTTGGGTCTGAAAGAACAGATGGTGCCCTGGGCGGCCCTCCGGAGCACTCTGCGGCGTGCATTCCTCCACTCCGCCGCTCAGATAACTGAGTTATACAGCACACGACCATCTGGTGTATGACACATCTTGTGTCCCCCGGACAATGCCCCAGCAAACCTCTTCAGGGGAGAGGTTAGTTTCTAGGGTAACAGCAGCATGTGCAGCTCCAGGCCTTATTGAGATTCAGGGCTCCTCACTTGTCCCTATTCTTCTCCTCCCTATTGTTGTCACTTGAGCTTTTGCTGCTTGGTTACTCTGAGACTGACAATATCCATCAGTATTTTGTCCCCGGCCCAGAAACCATTGTCTCCAAATTTTGTTTCATTATTTATGTTTTCAATATCCAATGGTTGGCTGAAGCATCTGCTGTAGAGTGATAAGGCAAGTGCCTATTGAGGAGGACCGCGCCGCTGCCTGACAACGATGGTTTGAATTATTTAGGTTGTGGTTGGACAAGCCTTTGCAAAAGCCGGGGTATCCATGAAGCGCTGAGGTGACTTTATTTATTTGTCTGACTCAGTTTTTTTAGGTGCTCACATCTTTTAATCCAGACCAAAAAAAATCTTACAGCCTCCATAGATAAGTCAGCCCTTGAAGAAGTAGGACTCTTATTGACTGGAGGTCTCTGGATTTTTCCTTGCTGGGAACTATTCAGAAAAAAAAAAGGGGGGGATTGCCTTCCTTTTGGATTTTCAAGGGGTTTCTTCTGAAGTGACTTTTTTTTTTGAGTGCTGATATTCTCTGCTTATTTAAAGAGCCAAGGACTGGACTATAACCATGATCGGGCACAGAGACTATGTGTAGTACTCTGAAATTCAGTTTTAGCAACCTAAGTCAGAAAGTTTAATCAGCAAACAGAAGTAGTAGATAGATATTTTCTCCACCAATAAAAGACATGTGTCCCACCAAATCCTTTACTCTGTTGCAGAATAATTATATTAGCAGTATTACCTTGCTCAGATACCTGTAATTGTCACAGCCAGGCAAAATCCCCCAAAATTATTCTTATATGTGCATGGAGTAGATTGTTCATTCAATGGAGTTGAAAATACTTGTTTAAAAAATCAAAACATCAGACATGAGGTTTAAATAAGTATTAAAAACACACAACTAAGGAAATACCAGTGATGTCTAAGCACAAATGTGCTGAACTGCAGGCCTCAGTCAAGGTATGAGTAAATTTAAAATATTGCATCGTATCTCAGGTAAAGGTCAAGTATTAGAGAACAAGCAATAACAGTTAAGAGAGGTTCTGTATCCATGTACCAAATAATAATAACAACATATATATATCTATTCATAGTGTGGTAAGTTTGCTATAATGTCATGTCTGATTCATTATTTTCACTCACTTATAACCTTCTGGAGTTTTTACTTTCAAGCTAACACTTGTAAAATACAGATATGACCTAAAGGCAATTTTTAAAAATATTTGCCTAAAACATTTCAGATCTACTATGAAGAAAAGAGGAAGAAAATGTTAGGGTTTTCCCAGCATGAAACAACCATTGTTTTGTAGACCTCAGAGCTGGTGGCAGAAAATGATGATGAGATGTAACCCTGAGCCAGAAGATTGTTTTTAAATATTCTAGCGAAATTCAGTTTTGAGTTGCAGCATGGTTTGCCCCTGACCTGTTCATTAGGCGTGCCATGGCAGTAAGCGTTTTTACTTCATCACATGATTGAGATGGCAAGTGATCATAAAAGTAGAGACCATGCTAGAGTACATACGCAAGAGGAGATAGAGCTGATCGTGGGCAAGGCTTGCTTAGCTGTGTTTTGCTTGGCAGCTTTCAATAATGAGGAGGAGGGGCTGGCAATATCCTCGCTTTGTTATAGATTTGGACAGAGTTCCTATTTTTCTGTCTAACTATTGAAAGTTATCAGCAGTTTGCTCCACCAGAGCCTCCGCGTTATCTTTGCAGGTGTGAAGCCCTCCGTCTTGGCCAGCTGGGAAGGTCCGGGCAAAGCACCTAGGCTTGGGGTGTTTGTGAGCGCACAAGAAAGGTCCATACATTGATACCACATAGACTGGAAACTGGGTCTCGGTCGTGCAGCCTTTCTCCCCGTCTCACAGCCCTCCCTACCTCCCCTCTTCCAACCTTGGGGGGGGGGCTGCAGCCCTGGGGTCCCTCAGCATCTCTTGAGCTTCAGAGCATGAGAACAACTGAAAGTGAACCAGAGCAAGCAGTCACCTCCTGCAAAAGGTAGTCTTGGTCTCAGAATAGTATCGGGTGAGGTATTTCTTTAGAAATTGTGGAAGCTGCAAGCATACTGCACAGCTTAGTGCTGTGTAGTAGACTAGTTACCTGAGCTGGATGAGTCTTTCCTGAAAGTGGCATGGAGCAGAAGAAGGGCAACGAGGGCGGTCAGAGGAATTGAGAGCCTGTATTAGGAGTTTCTCTGTCTAACCTAGCAAAGCAAGAGGCTAAGGTTGCTCTCCATAAATAGGTACAGGAAGGAGAAGTGCTGTTTCACACAAAGGACAGTGTTACCACAAGAACAAATACCTAAGTTGTCCACAAATACATTCCTGAAGGTTTCTAAACATCAGAGAAGGGGCTTTCTGCAGCAGCACCCCAGTGTAAATATGGGGGGCCAAAACTCCCAGCTTTAAGATGTCGCTTGATTAATTTGTGAAAGAGATCATAGGCTATGATCGCCTGCAAGGGCAAGGAACTGGTCCACATGACTCAGGACATCCCTGCTGCTCTGGTATTTTGTAGGTTTTAAAGGCAGAAGAACCCATTAGACCATCTGGTCTGAACTTCTGTACGACACAGGCCATAGATCTCGCCCAGTTACTCTTTGCTGAGCCCAGCAATTTGTCTGACTTAAGCGTTATCTTACAAAAAGCCATTCAGTCTTGACATGAAGACACCAAGATCCACTTGTTTCCCTGAGGTTTGTCACAGCCTTAATCCCGCCACTATTAAAATGAACAGCTTTTCTTGTTTTGGTCTGAATTTGTCCACTAGTATCTTCGATTCTTACTAGGCTTTCCACAGACAAATTAAAAAGCCTTCTAGTGTAGGAAATGATCCCGCCTTCGCAAAGATTACAATGAGCATGGTCTGTGAGCAAAGACTAGGGTAAATACACTAACTGACCCAGAAAAGTTGAGGTTTTTAGCCATTCCTTCTATGCTGTACCTTGCAGGTTTAGCCATCCTTCTGACACCATGCCTTAGTATTTTAGCAGCTTTTTCGAAAGCAGTAAAATCGCCTCAGTGCCTCGTTGCAGCGGAATCACCCAGGTTTGCCTGGTGACTGTGGGGTTTTGTACAATTCAGTGGGAAGGCTTTGGGATCCTTAAATATTCTCCATGTGCATTGTGGGGGCAGAGGAAAGGGAGAGGCAGGTAGAAAAGGAGATACTGAGTATGTCTAGACATGCCAGCTGCCCAGGTTATCTGCAGGCGGTGCCCAGAGGACCTCAGTTACGATGGCTGTCAGTCCATACCTACGACAGCACTGAGTGTATTTGAAATTACTTTAAAAATACTTAGGAAAGGAAACTATGCAGGACAACAAGCAACAGAGTTGGACTCCTGAATGAGGAAAGGGGTCCCTACATCTTTTTAAAGAAAAGTAAAATGGGATCTGTGCTTTCATTTTTTTTTTTCACTGGCCAGAGCGTAGTGCTGCCTAATGGGCAAGACTGGCCCTGCTTTCTTTCCTGTATAGTATTATGGGGAGTTCCCTGTCCTGTGCTGATCCAAGCTGTTTTAACGAGTGTCAGTCAGACTGGCATAAGCTTCATCATCTGAGAAAGTGAGGAGAGCGTGCATATATGGATGTATGTGTGTGCATATAGTATTCATCACCAGAGAAGGAAAGATTATATGTATATGTTATTGTTGAACATTATTTAGAAAAACATGAAGCCACACAGGCAGAGGCACAAGTGATACATGCAGTAATGGAAAGACGTCACAGAATTCACTTCATTTCTAGAAGAAATTATCGCTTGCAGGCTCAGCCTAGAAGGGTTTGTCCAAATGAGCTATTTTTATTTCTCTTGGGGAAAAAAGGAGATGCCATTTTCTTGCCTCTGATAAATCCAGAGTGAGGAAGGTAAACCAGGCAGACACTGCATCTAGCAATATCCCTGTTTTTACTGCCCTGTCACTTCAGGGCAGCTAATTAGGAGCAAATAGGGGCAAAAAGAGTTGTGATGGTACGGCTAAGCACAGGAGGTCTCATCCGTAAAAGCAAAGGCTGCTTATAGGAACAATCTTAACGGAATCAGGAGGGAATTACAATCTTTCCTATTTTACAGAGTGGAAGGACAAGCCACAGAGGACAAAGCTCTGCTCAGTTACATGAAGAGGCCAGCATTTTGCTAGGTTTGTTCTAAGACATCTCTGTACTGTATGAGGGCCACACTTGACGATGCCGCTATGCCTTTGTCCAGACCTCTGAGACCCAGATGAAGTCAACCAGTTGTTCATAACATCTGCCTCTGTTGAGAGCACAGCAAATGGCTTCTTAGCAAAGAGATTTCTCTTTGGAAAGGAGCACTGAAGAGTCAGAAAGGCAAATTAAATTAGGAAGCATAAAGCAGAATGCCGTGAGCAGAGGGCAGAAGAATATACTGCCATTCACATGTGAAGCAGATCACTTGCTGAGAAGTCAAATGTACTCTGTTTTTTCAGGAACATCTGAATATTTTTATACTTTATAAAAAGAATAATGGCATAGTCTGTTTAGAGGAAAAAGCAAAACAAAACAAGTAGGGCCATGGACATGATGCGATTTGCATCTAAATACATTTTAGAGATAAGAACGTGTTCAGAGGAAAACACAGTATCGCCAGTTCATGAGACCTACTTTCTGGTATCTTTGTGGGAACCAAATGAATTGCAAAACATCTGCATGGTCCAAAGTGTCAATTATGCCTTTATGTACATGGAGGAAATGTCACATGATGGAGGCAGTCATTGGACATGGTCAATTGTAGGGTTTTATCCTCTGCTTAGCCTTAAAGCCTCCCTCAACAGTCAGGTTAGACAATGGCACTGTCAGAGCGGGAGATGGATCAGTTTGGCCACTCAGAGGAGTTGCTTATCAGCACAGAAAGTGTCCCCGGCCTTGGACAGCACTGACATTTCCTTTGCAAATCCTGGCTCAGGGCTGCTTCGACGAAGTCTGCTTCCAGATTTGCGCATCTAGAAGCAGCCAAACAAAAAACTGAACACAAAGCACAGATATCAGCTAAGATTTGCAAAAGTAATCATGCAAATGAAGTAGGTTTCCAAAGTTTCCCTTAGACTGGATCTGTGTTTCTTAGTCAGATTTCTTCTCTGCAACTTTCTAAAAAAATGCCAACTTTGCAGAAGCATCTTATAGGAACATATAAAAGGAGGTTGTGCATCATTCAAGGACCGTAGGAGCTGCCAAACCAGAAGAATGGTTTTGAAAGGCCCATATGTGTGACTCCGAATGCCAAATATCTTCATTTTAATGGCTTGCATGTTACAGTTTATATTGAGCACTTCGACAAGTTCCAACAATATTCTTTCTGGATTTGCAAACTTGCATTGCTTCTCCAGGAAACTTTTAAATCCAGCAACATTTGTAATATACAATTTGTGTGTGTTTTACTGCAGTCAATGTCTGCAGCAAAACAGCATCTATAGTCTGTAAAATTGCAGAGAAATGCCATTGGCACCATTTCCAGCTGCTCTCTGGGCTGGGGTCCGATCTCCAGTTTTCACCATCTTTCATCACTCTCTAGCCAACGCTAGCAATGTGCGAGACAAAACGCTTAGGTCCTTCAAAGACCACACAGATGCTGTCAGAACCTGTGTGCAACACTAATGTGTAAGAGGGGAGCTCTAGGTGACATTTTTGTGGCAGTTAATGAAGGACATTTCTGCAGAACCATCAGAGAATGCTGCAAAACTTGATAGTTTCTCCAAAGTCCTGTTTCTAGGTTTGTGGAAAGAAAACCAACAGCTTGAACTGCATCAGCCTTGTCACCTCCACAGCTGCAACCAGCATTCTCTTACTCTTTAATTACACATCATCTGATGCAGATTATTGGCATTGGAAAGTGCTGTTGGACTTGATACAGCTCCCCTCACATCAAGGGAGGTTTGGATTGGGCTTGTAATCATTATTATATTTAATTATTATATTATTGCATCACTACGGATGCTCTTGTAAAGTCTGACATCTGCATGACTGGGCAAACATGTCTGGATTCACTCTGAGCGGGTGTCCCACCCAGTGAGATGCCATTCGCAAGACACAAGCCAGACTGGGTAAGAAAATGAGGAGCAAATGAGGAGAAGGGGGAAGGCAGGGGGAGGAAATGTTTGATAACTAGCAACTAACTCTTTATGACTGTGTGTGTTTCTGCTGTCAGACTATGGTGGTGGCAGTGTTGACACTGTATAACACAGCCCTATAAGCTAGAGGGAAAAAACAGAAGCTCAAATGACATCATTTGTAAACAGTCTGGTGCATCCTTTGGGTTTGTTTTTTTCCTCATTAAGCATTGAGTGGTCTCCACATCATACCGGTCCGAGTGCTCATACGTGGCGTCTCCCAGCGGTACTGTCAGCCCAGGATAATACCAACATTAACGATTCTGAGGCCGATCGTAACACTAGGATTACCCAACTAACATGCTCGTGACACAAGTCCTGGGCTTCGCTGCATGCCCCAACAGTCCCGGCTCAATCACCTGGACCTCCTCCTGCTGCGTGCCCAGGTGCCGATACTGCAAAACCATGCAGCTCGCTGGGAAACCGGAGGAGAGTATGCAAAGTAAGTCACTGGCAGAGACTGTAAATTATTTTATTCTTTCTCTTCATCTTGAGATCACAGAAATCCTCCTGCAGAACTTCATTGCTGCCAGACCGAAAGAAATCCAGGGAGCCTGGTACGGAGTTTGAGACCAACTTGTTGCAGCGTAAGCGGGGCCGTGATTACAACACATCCAGAAGCAGCCACTGGCTGGTGTAGAAATGGAGCCAAAGCAGGATGTTCACTCAAAAAAGAACTCTCTAGGGTCAAACGAGACCTTAAAGAGTTTACTGAGCAGACCCTGAGCTGCCCGCTCCCTGCATCCTCCTGCCCTTGGCCTGCAGAGGCTGTTAAGTGCTTGTTCTGTCTAAAACACTGCTCAAAAGCCTGTCTTTAACTAATATACCCCAAAAATGAGAATGAGAGTTTTGCTCTGGTTGTGGCTAGTTGTCATAACCAACAAGTTATGACAAGGTAACCCATACACCTAAAGAAGAAAAACAACTGAAAGAGGGATGGGGTTTGCTCTGTTGTGGAGGAGCAAGTTGCCTAGTAACCAAAATGAAGGTATTTATTTAAAGTTGTTAGATAAGCCTACTGATACAGGTATTCCAGGAAAGGATGGAGTTTGTTTCATAATTCCAGGAATGTAAAGGAGTTTTATGAAGTGAGCAGATGTGCATCACGTGCACCATGAGATAAACCCACTGGACAGATCTGAAACGCAGCATGGGTGGGGATGGCTTACATCGACATGAGTTTGGCTCCGTGTTTTGTAGGGGAGCACGAGGGAAGAGAGCTATATGAGACCGTTCCAGCAGTAAGATTACTTGAAGAGATGATTCCCTGGAAACTGCTTTTTGTCCAAATTTTAGGGTAACAGTTTCACTGTGCCAGTGAAGCTTGTATAAGCATCAGCTCTGCAAAAGAGAACATTTAATGAGAATGGTGCAAAATCCAGTAGCTGATGGTGAATGGGTCAGGTTCCAGCCTGCAAAACTTCTCTATAGAAAAACAGTAATTGCCAGGAGGAGTCAGACTGTTGTCCATCATCCCTGCAGTAGACAGTGGCTTATATTTTGGGAAAACAAGCGTAGAAAACCCTATAGTTCCTAACTGGAGAATAAGCTATCCATAAGAATTTCTCATTTCTGTGTTGGTTAATGTCCTTTCATGTGTTTAGAAGAATTACCTGCCTTCTGAACTGTAACTTAAAATAGAAGTGTCCAGTTCCTCCTCTTCTAAGCTCTTGTTGTCAGAAAAAGAGCATGAGAAAGTGTTCTGGGTTCTTGAGAAGCTGATGAGTAACTGATAGGGGTAGGATTCCTCCAAAGCCAGTGGTGCATGGGAAAATGCAGGTGTAACAGGAGAACGATTTGTATTTCTTCAAAACGTTACACAGCAGGGCTGGCTAGTGCGTTCTTCCTGTCCTCCGCACAGGGTGAGGGGGATGCCGATGACCCCTCTCAGTAGCTTCTGTCTTTTTTTTTCCCTGAAAAGTTTTTGCTTAACGTGTGTTATAAATCCAAATATAAAAGATGGACGTTCTGTCATGTGCTTATCTTGAACACTGGACCCTCCCTATAGCAAAATATGTTGTCTTTTACTAAGCATACTGAGAAAATGCCAGATACGAGGACTATCCAGATGGTAGTGTCCTCTGGACTTATTTTGAGAGTATTGGCAGCACGTCCAGCTTTACCCTGCCTTAAAGGTTAGGATAGAAAGCTACAAACATGTTGGTAGTTCCTGTTAGCTAACATGCTGTCTGCAAAACAAAAAGGACTGTTTCTCCTCCAGCTGCCTTGTGCCTTGTCTCCGACACATTCACTGCTCACAGGTAAAATACAAAGGTGTTTTCTGCTATCATCGTGATGAGGATTTATTGAGATTGTGTAAATGCACTGTTCCTCCAGGCCTGATGTACCTGCTGCTGGAGTTGGTGAAAATACTGTAAGGGGATGCAGTGGGAGCTGAGTCAGGCGTAGTGCTCTTCTGGCTACACAAATCGTAGGTAAAGGTTGATGTCTCCCAGGAAACCGGCCTGCCACACCAATTCACTGCTAGATATCATGCTATGGCTTGAAATGAATGTACTTAGGGTATGAACAGGGAAGACATAGCTACTTAAAATAGCAGCATTACCATTACTTTTGACCAATGATCATCTGGTGATTTGTTTTCTGAGAGTCACAGCTTCTGAACCCAAAGGAGTACAAGAAAGTCTAAGGGGTTTTGTTACAACAAGGAGCTGCTTAGCTCTCTATTTGGGGGAAAAAAAAAAAAAAGCTAGGAAGTGTGATCAGATTGCAAAGCATCCTGAAAGCCAGCAGAACCTGATTTCTATGCACCTGGCACATAATTGACTTCAGCTTGCAGCCTCTGAGCACTGCTGTGCCCTTTGCTAGATCCAGGATGCTCACAGATGTGGGAGAGCCAGCAATTTGAGAAGGAGGAATAGCCCTATGAATAAAGCTCCCTTTCTCCCTGCTGATCTTTTGCTGACCCTGCTTACCTAATTCTCTCTGCAGGGAGCCTTGGAAAAGACCATGTCCCAGGTGAGTAGCACCACTGAGCTGTTCTCAAGGAGGGTGGAGAGACATCTATCTACTTACTGCTTTAACCTTTCTGTATTTACCTATGTGGAGTCTACAAAACACCTCATCAGCTCCTTTTTCTGTTAAATGCAAGTAAGGAAATCTTGGGATGGTATTTTCCTTGTGGTGTATTTTGGAGTTGTTAGCCAAGCAGGTTTGCCCCTAGTTGCGAAACCTACTCCGTGCTGTTTATCGGGCAAAGATCAAGAGCAGAAAAGGTACACTGAGCTGTTAAAAAAGCCCCATCATCTCTGATGTTATCCTCAGACATACCGCTAGGGTTTAACCAGGTATACTGTACTGTACAGTACATGCAATATGCCATTTGGCAGGTATACAAATGCTACAAGCTACTACTGATGGAGAAACATTTCAGGTGTTAGACAAGGTCTCAGTTGCTCAGCTGAGGGTGGCTGTCTGCTAGGAAAGAGCCAAGGCAGATCACATTGGGACAGTTTGGGTTGTGTTTATTTCTTCACAGCACAATGACTTGATCCCTAGTCTATCCATTTATAACCTGTGTGCTCCTTCTCCAGCTCAGGGCTCCCTGCTTACCCTGGGGCTGCTGCCTCTTCCACAGCCCCATTCACTGCAATTCCCTTTGCTTATTTTTTCCTCCCTCTCCATATTCAACAGCAAAAAAACCAAGTTAAGGCAAGTTTTCCATACATAATCAGCAATGATAGGTTCCTGTGTTGCAATGAACCTAGCCTGAACCCTCTTGAAGATGGATTTTGGCAAGAACAAAGCACCAGCCAGCTGAAAATCAGACCACTTGAGATCTCCTCCGTGAGGCACCCAAATTTTCCAAACATGGTCACAATCCTGTCCTTTAGTTGTTCACTACTTGGATTAAACCTTCTTTTTCTTTACACTCCTAACGTTGGCCTCACTAGTTGTCTTATATTTTTTTAGATCTCTAATATGTTTATTGAAATGGCTTTTGTTACAATTTGAGCTTTGTCTCCCCTTTTTGGATACTCCTCCCATCCCTTTTTTTTTCCCCGTTTGCCAGTTTGGGATTCTGTATGCTTTGTTACCTCTTCCTTTTACTAAATACTCCCCTTAAAAATACTGCATTTGATTTTGTATAGTGGTATGTTTTGCTCCTGGAACAACTCTGCCACCTTTCTTTGGCCAAATTACATGTACATCAGTTCTTAATAATGAAACATTATCTAATGTGACACAGTATTTAAAATCTATCAAAAACTTGGCATTTAAATGCTTTAATTTTACCATCACTGACATGGCTATTGTGAAAAAGCATTATCCTTATTTTAAAATCACTTCAGGCATTTTCTTTGTGCAATAAATTAAAACTGTATGTACTGGTCTTAAAAAAAAAAAAAAATCATGGTTACTCATTATGTTCTCTGTGCTATCATTAGAGATTTAAATGTGCCACATACTCTGTGGTCAATTAAAACACTGTGCTGTGATTTCTATTCTAATTGCAGCAGTCAGATTGGAGTCTGGGTTTGGAGGGGTTTGGGATGGGCGGAGCAGGTGGGAAGTGGGATGGCAACAACGGCAAAAATTTCTCTGTTTATTCCCACATGAAATATAGAAATAGACTTCAGTGAAAGAGAAAAAAAAATTTTAAGAAACCGAAGCTTCTAGCCTGAACACACGGATAAACATCTTAAATATCAAATGAGTCGACTTTTTAATTATTGCTTTCTTTGATCTGAGAAGACGGACAAAACTGTCAAGGCTTTGAAAGTGTACCTGAGGACCTCAACTGGTAATCTTAAAGTTGATGCAATTTGCTCCCTTTATCTCAAAGACAGGTTAATTCTGAAGTGCTGTGTTAAAAAGGTAATATTAGATACTAACTGTTCAGCGCCAAACATCTTGGTTGAAAAGTCCAACTGCTGTGAGAAGAGCAGTACAAATGTTTAAATTTTCCCACTCCAGTATCGTTAGCTCTCCCCCACAACTTCTTGTAGCTGTTATGAAAATCTGCTGCGTTAGGCTCAGCACTGACAATGGAGTTGTATCTCACTGGGGTTAGGCAAGTGACTTTCAGTCCTGGTGGGTGGCATTGGACAGGTGCCTCGGTCCCAAAATGCATTTGCTTATTTGAGCCCTTTTTCACCTGCTACCCCGTTGCTTCCCTTGTAACCAGAGACAGCACGGGTTGTCTCTGCAGTCCAGCTTGGCTGGTCTGGAGTCGCAGCTCCAGTTCTCGCTCAGCGTTAAGGCCTCCACAACAGGAGCAGAAGTGGGGCTCCACGTGCGCCTCTTCACCCAGAAAACAGGCAGCACCTGGGAGGATGTACCGTGGTGCCTCTGTTTGTCTTCCCCCTCGCTCCGTTTGGGCTTATCTACCCAAAGGGTGAGCTGAGATTGCAGCGAGACATGGGGTGAGCTGAGATTGCAGCGAGACATGGGGTGAGCTGACAATGGAG
>JAVJGG010000021.1:12682918-12693120 GCA_035590195.1 Aviceda cuculoides
TTTTTTGCATTTAATTGCGGCCCTTTGCAGATGGGGGCTGCGGAGTGTGTGCTTCATTCAAACGAGGTTTGCTTTTTGGTTTCCAGGCACGTTTCTAAAAGTCCGATCTGAGTCAGGCAGGGATTAGTTTGACAGGGAAGTGATCAGATTAAAATCCGTGCATGAGCTTGGCCTCCTCGCTCCCTCCTTTAAAGCTCTCCTCCTTCCCTGCCTTGCCCACCGCTTTCCTCCCAGGAAAAAGGCAAATCCTTCTCTTTCCTGAGCTGGCACGAGCGGTTTGGGGTGGGAGGCAGGGTGGATTTTCCCTGAATCCAGGGAAAATTCATCTTCTTGGGGCAATGGGAAAATAACCTTCCTTTAGCTAGCATCTTGGCATCAGTAGGGTCATGAAGCTGGATTTGGGGTGAAACTAAGTGTTTTCTTTCTATTTAAAACTTCCTTTCAAAAAGGCAAGTGTGGGTGTTGATGGGAAGAGGGGAGCGGGTGACACCGCAGGTCTGGGGAGCTGAGGGTGGGGATGGGGACCGGGACATACGGAAGGGCAGCTGCCAGCACCGTGGCATGCAAAACCGGTTGGGGAGAGATGCTGGGAGAGGTGTACCCTCCTCCTTGGGGGTCTCCAGATTCTCTCTCAGTTTTAGTAGGATGAGCTTGTCCCCACATGGGGGCTGCAGCCTTTGAAATGCCTTAAAAGTGATCACACTTAAATGCTTGATCTCAACAAGGAAAAAAATGCCAAAAGAACAAAAGTGGGGGTTTTTTCCCTCTTGAAAGACAGCTAGACAGTGCTTGCAGCAATTGCACGGGATGAAACCCAGACTCCTTCCCACCTCCTTTTTATCGGGGCACGAGTTAACGTGTCCCACCGCATGCTGGCAGTCAATCAGCCGCACAGGGGTAACTCAGGGCAGAGCCGTGGGCTCGAGCCACCCCTCTCGTGGGTACCTCAGCACCCCACTCAAGGCTTTGTAACTTGAGGGGGAGGAGGAGAGGCCGTGCTCCTCTTCTTCACCCAATGGCAGGATGGTTTTGCCCCTGGGGTTGGAGGTGCGGGTTTGGCTCCTGGATTTTCAGCTACAAGGAGGGTTATTCAAGGCAGGTCAGCCAGGTAAGCATCCCAACTGCTGTGCTGCTAATGCAGCAAGCAAAACCCTCAATTCCTTTCCCCTCAGTCCTATTTTTAAGGCGTTTCTCCATTTTGGGTGGCACTGGGTTTGGAAGCGGGCTCTACAGTAAATCCCTCAGCAGTAGGAGAGGCCCAAGGGTCTGCCCCTGTTGCCGATGGGGCTGGACATGGCTTAGGCAGCACCAAGATTTTCAGCTGGTCCAAGGCTGGGGCTCTGGGGGCGAGCGCAGGCAGAGCTATGGGATGGCTCCTACTGACATCCGAGGTGGCACCTTCACAGAGCAGTAGTAGCTTGGCAGGGGAGAGTTGCAATCTGGGCTCACTGAGGTGCCCAGGCCTCTTAAAAGATGCTAAGAGCCTGTTCCCAGGACAGAGAAGTGGGAAAAATATATCGATGAACGAAAAGTCTTCAAAACTATTTAACAGTGCAAAGAGACAAACTTATCAGACAGCTTATCATTTTCTGTTCAGTCACAAACCCATATTTTTTCCTGTACGGCTTTTTTTTGTTAGAGCAAGATGCTGATGTTTTCTTGATGACTTTGGAGCATATTAGCTAACTGCTTTGCCTGAGTTCTTAGTTTTCTGGCTTGATTAAAGCCAGCCTGCAAATGCTGACCCAGGTGTTATGCATGCTGGCAAATTACGGACACAGACACCTGGATCCGTGTCTGCAGGTTGGGGGAGCTGCTCTGGAGCAATGGCTGTTAGGCAATACAAAATGTTATGTGTATATATATATATACATACATTTTCAACTTTTGGATTTTGAGTGTTCTGTTTATTGTGATTTTTGGAGCTTAAGAAAAATACCCATTAAAAAAGTCATCACCCACTGTGATTTGATTGTGCCCTGTGAGAGAAACTGCAGGCTTCTGCTTTGGGATTTGTGTGTATGAAGGAATTAAGCAATGCCTTTGCTTACCAGGTAGGACTCTGAACCAGGGGGCGGGGAGTGCATGCAGTCTGCTTTTTGCCTCTCTCACTGCTGGGGAATCACAGCTCTGGATTGAATTGATCTGTTAAAAATGAACCATTGCACTACACTGGATATTAGGGCTTAATAACTCATTGTGAATATGGTCTAATGTGGAAACAGACATTCCCTTTGGGATAACTAGCAAAAATAAAAGCAAAATTACAGTAGACAAAGATTTAACTCTAGTACTCCTTAAATCTTCAGTAGTTATTTCTCTCTTTTTAAATTTGGGGAGGGGCAAATCCCATATATTCTGAGGTTTTTTTTGTTTAAATTAGGTTTGTTTCTCTAAGAATTCAAGAACATTTATTTGCTTAAAGGCTTGCCAGTAAAAAGGCCCCAGGTCTAATCCCCTTTCTGCTACACACCAATGAAACTTAGGAAACTCTTTGACTATTGACTTTTTCACGGGGAAACCGATCTGCTGAAAGTGAAAAGAAACCATTTCTTGAAGGGGGGAAGAAAAACCTCTGTGAAACTCTGTTTTGAAGAAGTCGTCGTCCTTGGCCTGTGGAGTAGCAGCAGAAGCAAAGGCTTTTTGATCCTCAGATTTGTAAACTTGTAGACATAATAATGCCATTTCTCTAGTGTTAGCAGGTGTCCTGTCTGGAAGTTGCTGCCTCAGCCTCCAGCAGAGCTGGGAATTAGAAAATTGTCTGTCTTTCCTGAACCGTGAAGTGCTGCTCTTAAATAAAGGCCAGGTCAGATGTTAAAGGGACATTCTTGTCTCCTGAAGCCGAAATAATCTACAGTCACGTCGAGAAATGAAGGCATCCTCCTCCCAAAATGGTCAATCTCTTTATCTCCCATTATAGTCCACAGGGTCAAGAAAAAAAACCCTTCCATGCTGACGTTTTGCAGTATTTCTCCTCAGCCTGTAATTATCCTGGTTCCATATAGTTGAATTTCAGGGAAATATGATAATTGGGAAAGTTTTATTCTCTTCCGTTTTTTTTTTCTCCCCCCTGCTGTCCTTCCTCTGACAGAACAGTTCAGTGAACACAGATCAAGCTTCAAATATAAATTCTATATTTTCTCTCTGATTGTTAATAGCTCTTAAATGGCATCAGGATTTTTTTTTTCATTTAATATGGTTAAAGAGAATTTTTGCACCAAATCCTCAAAATCCTGCAGACAGGCACAAAACCAAAACCAACAAGCACATCTTTTAATTTGCAGCTAATTCCCTCTGATAAGGTGTCTTTGCACACTCTTTTATGGGGGTTTGGTAACAGTGGTTATTACGGATACTATCCCTAAATCTCCTGCTGTATCCCTCTGCAGACGCGGCTGCTGCTGCTGCTTGGAACTGTGCTGTCCCGCGCTACACACCCGACAGCAAATGCAAACTACTGCTTTTATTTTTATTTTATTTTTATTTTAGCTGTGGAAAGGCTGCGCCTGGCCATTTCTCGGAGGAGCACCCCAGCTCAGGAGTTGTGCTGATGGGGAGAAGGGGTTCCCACTAGCGGCTGCGGGGTGTCCCCCCTCTCCCCCCAGCCGTGCCCTGCTGCCCCGCTTGTGCCCCGCAGGTGCTGGAGGGGGAACGTGAAATTTGGCAGGGGGGTGGTCTTTGTGTCGGGGAGGTGCCTTTTGCCATCCCAGCGCAAATTAAACACGTGTGTTCCCCCAGTGCTGCCAAAGCCCTGTACCATCCAGTAACCCGCTGCGCTCCCAGGGCTCCTCGCCTGCCCGGCATGGGACAGCAATCCCGCCTGGCAGCCAGCGGAGAGGAGGGGTGAGAGTCTGGGGGTGTGGAGGGGGCGTCAGGTGCCACCGTACCCTCTCCAACAGCAATCTGGGCTGAAAAGCCTGGTCGTAGCAGCTCCAGAAGTTTTGGTCTTGGCACAAAAGGAGGGCTTCCCCCTTTGGAAGGATACGCAGCCAGACTCCCTTGGTTAGAGGGACAAAGAAACAGATTTGGCCTGACTATGTGCAGAAGAAAATGGAGAACCAGGTGCCAGTGTTCTCAGTCCTGTTTACTCATCTGAGAGAGAGCAAAACCTAAAAAAAAATTTAAAAACCCAAAGCTTTTGGGACCACCAACCAGCGGATGGGATGTTGTACAGTCACAGAAAAACTGAAGCTATGTTAACTAGAGCCACGTTTGAAAACTTAAGGTCCTAGGAAAACCGGGCTTTGCTAAACCAATTACCACTGGATGTATGAAAACAACTTAATTCATACCCATTGTTTTCCAGAGCAAATTGCTGTAGACCTCAGGTCCCAGTAAGTCTCAAGCTGCTTAATGTGACCCAAACAGGGACTTTTCCATGTAAAAACAGATGAGATGGTGGTGTATTCTTGGGGAAGGGTGGTTTTGCTTTCGTTTGTTTAGGGTGGCTGGTTTGCACGTGTATTGCCACCAGCCCTCGCAGAGAGTGGCGGGCAAGAGGAGCGGCATGCTCGTGTCCCTCTAATCCAGTGTCACTCAAAAACGGCCCCGATCAAAGCATCTTCCAGCTGTGAAAAACTCTTCTTCCCCCTACCTCGTAGCCAGGCACAGCGGTGATTTCCTAGGCTTGCTGTGACGGCAAGGATGGAGAGCGCGGTTTGGGGTGCTGCGGGGTTCAGGGTGCTGCGGGGTTCGAGGTGCTGCGTCCACAGGAGTCTGGGAGGTCGTCCTGTCCCTCCTCTCCTGGAGAGGCGGCAGGGTGAGGGTGGGACCGACGGGTGACACACAGGGGAAAAAAAGATGTGGTGAGGTGAAAAGACTTGTCAAAGCTCAGGTAGTGGTCTCTGTTACTCTAGGGCTTGGGGAAAAAAAAAAAAAAAAGGAATGTTTTTTAGGTTCCTGTTCTAGGTTACATCCAAGAAATACTCTGGTGTGTTTGATGCGGAGCAGGCAAGGATGAGGGAAGACGGGACCTTGGCTCTGCCCCCTTGTGTCTGTGCACGATGATAAAAATCTTTTAATTAAATGATCACATTGAGTGCACAGAGTGAACGGTGCTCGCTTAATGAGCAGTTGCTCAATTTTGCTTTTCTTGCCGTTCAATGGACGGTGCTATGTCTTATTAACCACGTACTATTCAAACCCTGCTCAAAGACATTAATTTCCCCGCTGGATTTATGCAGTGCTGCTCATGGTAGTATCCAAGCACTTTCCAAACATTAATGGATTAAAATATAAATGATGAGTGTTATTATCCCTGTTTAATGATGGGAAGCCAACAGAAAAAGAGATGGGAGCCAATAATTAATTCGAAGTACTGGTCCAAGGTACCCCGTAGCTATCCCCTTCAAAGCCCTGGGCTTTATCTGGCCAAAACCGCGGGCAGAGCCCGGTGCTCAGCGACCCTGGCTGCAGCTGTGGCCGCCCAACACTTTCGCAAGTCGGACCCAAGCATCTCTTATTGGATGCCCAGCAAAGGTGGGCACGACTACTGGCTGCTTGTGAAAACTTCAAGCACCTTGTCCAGGACTGCACAAAGCCTCTGTCGCAGGAACAGAGCCAGCTGTCCTCCAGAGAATAAAAAACCTGTACCCAACTCTCGTGTGTGCCAGAGCATTGAGTATGCTACAGGAAATCTGGTAGGAGAGAGTGAGTAATCCTGGGGCGATGTGAAGCCCACAACTCCTCAGCGGGGCTGGGGCATTTTAGATTGTTGGCATTGGATTAGGTGCAAAAGCATCCTGCAGGCCCTCGCTTCACTTTCTCAGCTTCTCTGGCAGGAGCTTACCCAGCAGTTTCCCCTTTGCCGCACAGCCTGGATTCATTCTGCAGGGGAAAGCGCTGCGTGAAGCGGGTAGCATGTGCCCTGGGGGAAGAAATGGTGTGCGTGCCTGTGAAAATGCACCGTTAGCGAAGGGCCTGGGATGAAATCGTACAGACAGCTCAGGCACCTCCAAAACCTGAGTGTTTCCTTCCCGGTCCTCATTCTGCCTGTAATACAAGTGTAGTGCACGTGCGAGAGAGAGCGCTGAGTATGCTAAAGGAAATCTGGTAGGGGAGAGTGAGTAATCCTGGGGTGATGCGGAGCCCAGTGGCTCCTCAGCAGGGCTGGGGCATTTTAGATCCCACACTGACCTGGGCCACAGGGATAAAAAATAGCAGATTATCCTTAGCACCCATCTGTAGATGAGTCGAGGGGAGGGACGGGATGTTACCGGATGAGTTTAATGGGTATTCGCGGGCAGCAGAGGTTTGTTGGGGTCAGGCAGCCTCTGAAAGGATGCACAAAATACGAATATAAATGAATATATAATGCAGAATATAAATGTTGTGGCCTGTTCCCTTCTCTCCCTCCTCTCCTGCATACCAGCAGAGTCTGGTGCCCACTGCCCAGCCTCTTCCAGCATACCCCAGCCTCAGCTGTGCTTCTGCTACACCTGCACCCTGCTATCCCCAGATGTTTTCTGGTGCTGCCTCCTGTTCCCTCTCCCTGCATCCCTGTCCCCGTCCTATAGATTGGGACCCCATGACACCACAGATGCAGATGTGAGGCTGCACAACCACCGCCGGCCACTGGTTTTCCTGGAGCAGAAGCTTGGCTGTGAGGACTGGGGAAAGTGGCTCCAAAATGTAATTTGTCCTGTGTTTAAGAGAGTTTGGGCTATTTTTTTATCTCATAGCAGGTCCTCCTTTGGGGCTTTTACGTTTGTACAGCTCATCTAACTGTTTAGCACTTTTCTTTTTCCCTCAAAATCTTTCCCAACAAAAGTTTCTTGGAAATATACGGCTAAAAATTCCCCTTGGTTTAAAAAACAAACAAACAAAACCATTACATTCTTTTCATTGGGAATTTCACCACTGACACAAAAAGAGATTGTGTAGTCTTTAGTACTAGATACTGTGTGATGGGGAGAGGAGATGCTTGATTCTCCTCCTTTCTCTGTGAGTCAGAATAACAGATATAATCCCATCCTTTCATCTTACAAAAAGACTTTTGGTTTGTGTTTGGTCTGCTTTATTCCAAAAATGCTTGTCGAGAAGAACATTTCTGAGAGGGTACAGGCTAGTTGGGGGGAAAGGCATTGGAAAACCATTGTGAGTTTATTCTGTAGCAATAGGTGACGAGGTAGCTAAAAAAAAATCCAGGTCCCTGATTAATTATTTTATACTCTCTGATGAGTTATTTCATGTACATATATGTGTATGTTAGTATATGCACACGCACTCTTTCTCTTCCTATCTGTTTCTCTGCTTAAACACGGTCAATTCAATTTCTGTCTCCCCGCATGCATCCTTTGCACGCACCTCCCGGTGTAACCATCCCACCAAGCCATCACAACTTGTTGCAAGTCAGTTGGGCATTTAGTGAATTTATTTTATTTCTGTACCCAAATGTAGGAAATTATTCTTTAAAAATGATGGTTTTTTTCCCCATCCTGTTACCTACACCTCCTGCTCATTAGCAACAAATATTTGCTCAAGAAGTGGAAAGCAGCTTTTTGTTTATTTTAAGCAATAATAGAACAAGTTTTGGCCCAGAAAGAAAAGTTGCAGTTAGGAAGGAGAATGATTCCCAGCGTCAACCATATGCTGCATTCATCTAACTGAAGTGGCTTAATTACTGGTAGATGTTGCTGTGCTCATAAAGATAGCACTAACCTTTTTGCCAAGATTGTTTGCTCATGATTGCATTTGCTAAACCAAAAACCAAAAAAAAAAAAAAAAAAAAAGTCTGAGAGACTTTCTCCGGCCAAGCTTCCCTTCCAGTCTTCCTGCAGTGTCCTTTCCCTTTAGATACCCACCACAGGATTCACATTGAAAGGTGCTCGTATGAAACAAATCTCTGGAGGTCCAGCAACGTTAACGCTCCCGTCTCGGTCTCTCTCGGGGCAGGGGAGGAACCGCAGTGGCCATCCCCCAAATGCGCGGCTCTGCTCCTTGGGAGAAGGAGCGGTGGTGATGTGGGGTAGATTATTCCTCTAATTGTGTAGCTGGCTTCAGCCTGGGATTAAGGCGGCTCAAATAACAACCTGACTTTTTGTAGCTGTAATGAGCGGCAAGCTTGGTCCTTCAAGATCTCTGATATTTTGAATCCTTTCCAAAAATATTCCTGTCCTCAAATCCAAAGTGGAATTTGGGATTTACCGCTAAGGGGTAAGTGGGTTGGCGGTAACAACCGTCAGCCTCCCTCCGCTTCTGCCTATGCATTCTCATGATAAAGGGCACTTTAAAGCCCCTCTGACAATGAATGAGTCCTAGTTAAATATTTCAAGAACTTCTTTACATGGTTTCCTCTGATGCATGTACTGTTGAGACATCTGTCTTCCGTACTAATAAAGTAGTCTAGATTTAAAATGAACTTCATTGGATTGCTTTGAAACTATAGGCACATATGGTTCATAATTAGCTGGATATCTCTTATAGTTAAATGATTTTTTTTCTCTCTCTCTCTCTCTCTGTCGCCCATTCGCATCAATAATAGAAGCAAACAAAGTTCCAATTGTTCCCTGTTGCGGGACATTATGTGCCTGAATAAATGGATGTTGGCTGTGTCTACATGGATTTGCCATATGGCTACAAAGGCCGAAAGAATAGGGGCAGTGTGCTTTGTGCCGGGGCGAGGAGGGCCGGCCGGGCTGGGTGGGGCAGGGCGCGGGGGTGGCCGCACCCCTTCCCCTTCCCGCACCCCTTCCCGCACCCCCGGGACCTCAAGGAGAGCAGAGCCCAGGGGCCTGCGGGACGTGGCCCTCCCCGCCACAGGCTGGAAACCCGCCGGCTCCTCTCGAGCGATGCCCGAGAGCTGGAATTAGTCGCTTTAGTGAAGAGCCCTGGGCCTAAACTCTGCCGGGGGTGGGAGCTTTCCTCCCGGGCCGGGCTGGGCACACCTCGGGGCAGGCGGCAGCTCCTCCAGCCAAGGTATTCGGGAGCCCGGAGCAGGGATCTTTCATTGCAGAAAGTCCTATTATGAGTTGGGGGCTGGGACAATGGAGGTCCCAAAGGCACCTGCTTTCATGAAAGCGAGAGAAAAGCCCATAAATCCTGGAGGATCCAGCTGCCTCTCTCCGGGTATTGTTGGCTTTCATAAGGAAAGGGAAAAGCTATTTTTCTTTTCAAAGAGGGGGGAAAATCGTATTGAGTCAGCGGCCACTGATGCGGGTGCGTAAAATAATCCCGTTCTGATTAAGCGATCACGGAGCTGGAGGTAATCAATGTTACTTTTACAGCCAGGAGCGTTTGGCGGCCGTGACGGGGGGGGCAGAGAGGAGCGCTGCAGGGGCCGGGGGAAGACGATGTGGATAAACCCCGAGCCTTATTCTCTCGACTCCCTCCTCGCTCCGTGAAAGAGCATTGTTGCAGAGCTCAGAGGGCCAGGGAGTGATGCCCTCGCACCCCCCGCCCCACCGCCGCGTCCAGCACGGGGGGTGCAGCACTCCATGGAGGTGACAGTGTGGGGAGTGGGGTCTGGAAGGGACAAATCTGGCCAGCCAGTCCCCACACCTCTAAAAGCCCCGTCCCCCTCCCCATTTGTACTCTCTAGCACCCCAATTCTTGTACCACCTGCAGCTGGGACCAGACCTGGTCTGTCCCCCCCCCCGCCAGCACAGGGTTTGGCATCCTGAGCTGGGGACGTGCCCTGAGCCCGTCGGGCTTCGTGCAGATCCCACGGCTTTAACCTGCCATGGGGACGGGGTGCCCCCCCGCGCACCGCCTGGGGTGCGTGGTTGTGACAGCACTGCCACAGAAGCATTAACGCCAAAATGCTGGGTATTTTGTCTGTCAGGAGGGGTTTGGCTGTTTGTTTTCCTTTTTCGCTCCGTCACGGCGAGCTGGCATTGCTGCCTTTCCCAGCACTGTTGTGTGTTTGCCCTGTAAATCATTGCTGGGCTTGGGCAAGAGGTCCCGGGAAGTCTCTCCCTGCAGTAGCCACGACTAGGAGCTCCGGGTCAGGGTCTGAGGGCCCATGGCTGGGGAGGGGTGGGGGGAATTTGTATGCCCCCCCCAAGGCAGCAGCATCTCCCCAGTGCTGAGCCTGCCTAGGGCACTGTGGGACTGTGGTCTGCATGCACCAGTCACACACCCCCCCCCCCCCAGGCTCTTCCTAAGTGAGGGAGGCAGCAGCCCCAGCACAGCCAGGTTCTCAAGGCAGGGAGGTAGATACAGCTTTGGTAAGAAAAGAAACAAAAAAAAAACAAAACACCGGG
>JAVJGG010000021.1:12702052-12715584 GCA_035590195.1 Aviceda cuculoides
CCTTGACCTTCTTATGTTGGGGGCCCCAGAGCTGAAGGCAGTACTGCAGGTGGGGTCTCATGAGAGTGGAGTAGAGGGGGAGAATCACCTCCCTCGACCTGCTGGTCATGTTTCTCTTGATGCAGCCCAGGATACGGTTGGCTTTCTGGGCTGCCAATGCACATTGCTGGGTCACATTATGCTTCTCGTCAACCAACACTCCCAAGTTCTTCTCTGCAGGGCTGCTCTCAATCCACTCATCACCCAGCCTGTATCCATGTTTGGGATTGCCCCAATGCAGATGCAGGATCTCACACTTGGCCTTGTTGAACTTTGTGAAGTTCTCACAGGCCCACCTCTCAAGCCTGTCAAGGTCCCCTCTGGATGGCATCCCTTCCCTCTAGAGTATCAGCCACACCACACAGCTTGGTGTCATCTGCAAACTTTCTGAGGGTGCACTCAGTCCCACTGTCCATGTCCCCAACAAAAAATGTTAAATAATACTGGTCCCAGTAAGGACCCCTGAGGAACACCACTCATCACTAGTCTCTACTTGGACATTGAGCTGTTGACCGCAACTCTTTCAGTGTGACCATCCAGCCAATTCCTTATCCACTGAGTAGTCCACCCATTAAATCCCTGTATCTCCATTTTAGAGACAAGGGTGTTGTGTGAGACAGTATTAAATGCTTTGCACAAGTCCAGGTAGATGCCATCCATTGCTCTTCCCTTATCCACCAGTGCTGGAACCCCGTTGTAGAAGGCCACCAAATTTGTCAGGCACGATTTGCCCTTAGTGAAGCCACATTGGCTGTCACCAGTCACCTCGCTATTTTCCGTGTATGCCCTAGCATAGTTTCCAGGAGGGTTCGCTCCATGATCTTGCCGGGCACAGAGGTGAGACTGGCCTGTAGTTTGCCAGGTCTTCCTTTTTGCCCTTTTTAAAAATGGTGGCAAGTTTTTTCCCCGTTTCCAGTAAGTGACAACTTCACTAGTCTGCCACAACTTTTCAAATACAATGGATAGTGGCTTAGCTCAATGGTAGCTCAAACCCTGGAAGTCCAAGAGAAGGAGATGCAGTTGTAGAGGATGTGGCCTTTGAGACACATACCTGGATTCATGCAGGGCTGGCATGCCTTGGGGAGCCCCGGGAGCTTTGTCTCCTCTGCATCCTTCTGTGGCTGATTCCCTCCCTTGGAGCGGGTGGCAAAGTAATACGGTGCTGTGGGATCTGGCTGTTCCTTCTCTCACTCCCCAAGTTGGATTCCCTTTTCTCATTTGCCTTTCCCTCAGGGCTTGCTCCCTCCTTTCCCTGCGATGGGGTGCTGAGATATCATGTGATGACGCAGCATGATGAGATAATTTCTCCCCCCTCCCCACCTCCTGGCTTCTTGTTTGTATTCTTTAATTAATTTATCTTCTTGCCTAAAGCTTTAAATTTGCTTTTGGCATAGTAACTTTCTGAAGACACAGCACTAAAATTTTATTTGCTCTTAATCTTGAGAAGCAATCGTTTCATAATCTCCCTGCTAGATTCATTGCATTAATTTTGCTGCAAGCTTTGAATGTGGACCAAACATAACCCAGCCAGTGGTGAACCTGCAAAGGGAGTGGTTCGATGAGCTCCCTTGGGGGAGTCCATCATGTTTGTTTTACAGCAGTTTAGCTATAGTAAGGCTTCCCTGCCCAGCAGTTTAGCTATAGTAAGGCTTCCCTGCCCACAATACGGAACGTATTCCTACAGAGCAGGGAGTTAATTGTATGTGGATCCAGCAGCGCACTATAAACATGTTTATGTCATACAGAACAATTAGTGCTGTGACTCCTTGCTGAGAGCTCAGCCTATGTTATATGTGGGGCAGCATTTAAGCATTTGTATGTGCCATCCGCAACAGCGGTCAGCACAAATCCTGCTCGGGTTCAGCATCCTGCAGATCCAAAGAGAAGCCAAGTGCCATATCCCCTAACAGGGCAGAGGAGGTGGAAGACCATGGGTAACACTCGCTTAAAGGTTTTTTAATGGTTTGCATTACATCCACAAACATGTCTAATTTCTTAATGAGCCAGTTCTCAAGTTTTGGACAGAAGCTGAAAGGCCCTACTACTTCGGGCCATGGTCAGAAATGTTGCTAAATACTCTGATTACACGTGTTTGTAATGTCCTTTGGTAGACGGTGGAGGCCAGGAGAAAGCGACGGTTTTTCCTGTGCTGTGACTAGGTTGAAAAATCGTCAGGTCCTTCTGTAGCCTTGAAAGATACCCTTACCAGCTGCTCTGCCACTTCTTGCAGGAGCTATTGCTAAAACAAGTTTGTAGGGCAGCGAGCTCCACATGCCCGACCCTCAGTTTCAAGTAGGGTGAGTTCTGGACTGAGTGAGGACAGGAGGATCAGGCACGAAGAGATGCACTTGTACCTGACTCTTGACTAAACTTTAATTTCATAAAGGTGCAATTAAAGACACACCCTGATACTGTGAAGGATAGCAGGTATCTCACTGTCCCCCAGCAAGCATGCAGTCACGCATGAAGGCATTTCAAAATGACAATGGTACAAATTCTTCTACTGTGAACCATGAGCCACATTCTCAAACACGGTCATGACCGAACGAGTCTGAAACAAATGTTTTCCTAACAGTAAAAGCAGAAGAGGAGCTGGATGGAAGACCTGAAGATTAATTCCTGGCAGCATAGAAATCAGAGGCAAAATTCTCGGTGAATTGGGGTCAGGGTTTCAGCCTAGAGCCAAGTAATCCAGATCTTGCAGCTCTTCTCAAAGCAAAAATGAGTCAGCTGGTCACCATTGGTATTCAAAGGGAAAATCTAAACCAGGTGAAATTATTTAAGCTGGTAGTGGCCAAATGGTAGTGAGTTTGCTCTGGAAGGAAAAAAATTTATCTGGAGGTGCTATGTTTATGGAATCTCATTGCTTTCTAGATCAAATACACTTGCTTTATGGATGGGAGAATGGCTTTTTTTTTAGCTGCCAGCCTGCAAATTTAATCTAGAGCCTTTATTTTTCATGCACCATGACCGGTAAGCAAGATTTTCAGCTGACCTGCCCCTGCAGTCCCGATGAGGTCCTCGGCCCCTCTGCAGTCCTGTGGCTTCTGAGGGTGTCTCCAGCAGGATTAGAAGTGGTTGTCACTTCACCTGTGTGGAGCTGGCTGAATTTGGCAAATGATTTAATTGCTGAGGCTCAGGAAGAATATAACCCACCACTCCTCTGGCTATGCTGGGCAATAATAAAAGGAATAAATCCTTATTGTTTTGTCTTGATGGTAATGAGGCGAGAGCCTGGGCAGAGCTGCTGAGTAGGTTGGTGTCCGCTTTAATAGGAGTGTCCAGGACCCAGCCAACATAGGAAGCCGGGGGAGTTTCTTCCTGGCAGCCTCCCTGGGGCAGTTTTACAGAGGTAATCCCATTGCTGTCTGGTAGGGCATTAGGAAAATGAGCTGGGGTAGACCCCTCTTTCTAGCAGCACTTTTTCTCTTTCTTTGTTTCAAATATCCTAACTACTTGCAAAATGCCCAAGTCCAATTGCTGCTTTGGCAGGACTGGTTCTCAACCAGTTTGGACTGAAAATTCGCAGGACTTGCTTGATTTCTGGAAAAGCCAGATGACGGATCCTGGGTTTAGTGCATGAAGACTTTGATGTAGGGAGTTGTGTGTTCCAGAAATGAAACATGTGAATCAGGGAGCAGCGCTCCAAATGAGCTTTTCTTGGGTTATTTCCACTCTCTCCAGAGTGCGAAAAGATTAACAAATGCCAAATGGTACTGACAGTGGCAAGTCCAGCCCAAGACTATGCAGGCATTGCTGTTTTATGCCAGCCTTACATTTGGGCTTAGGAATGACTTAGAATTAGGCAGCAATATCAAAGCAAAAAAGCCTCAAAAACAAATATTGCAACACAAAATATTTAGCGCATCCTGGTCTCAGCCATCATTTAGCCCTCCCATAAGCGGCAGCTAGGTCCGGTTGGGGCTCTCAAACTCTTGTCCTTGGGCATATTTGGAAGCACTAAATCCCTCTCTCTGCTCTTTCCAGGGCATAAATGTTTTTGCCACTGCTTGCAGAAGGGTCTGGGTCTCTCTCCTTCGCTGGTGGCAAGTTCATGGCAAGTGCTAATACCTTTGCTCAATGACAAAGAGTCAGGGGGGTTGTGAACCTGCAATTGTCTTGGGGAAAAGCTTTAAAAATTATTTTAAAATATTTTTTAAAATAAATAGCTTTTAGGGAATTTCTCTTAGGAAAACATCTATGTGCCGCTCATGTCCCACTTTAAATTGCTCCTGACACCAGGGTTGGATCCTAGCAGTGTGCAGAGTTTGCTCTGATCCTTTACAGAGAGACAAATTTCCTTCATGGCGCTTGGTGTTGTTCCAAAATAATTCTGAAGAATTATTGTAGGCAATGAGCTTTTGAGAGAGTGCTTTAAAGACACAATTGAGCAGGTCTGGGGTTTTTTTGTGTGTCAGATGTACCTGCAATATGTTAGGAATGCATCCTTACCCTTTGCTCTGAAGAAATGCTGTGCCTATAGAGATTGAACTGGAAAGAAGAGAAGCGAATTGGTACCGTGCAGGTGCTGGCCTCTTAACAGTGAAGTTTCAGATGTATTTGAAGTGGGACTTATCCTTATGATAGAGTAGATCGACTGTAGGGATGTGTCTTCTAAACTTTTCCACCTCTATCTTATCTGTCCATGTTAGAGTTGTATTCAGTGTTCGACATTGGTTTAACTGAATTACCTTGAAAATTTTCCCCAAACTGCTGTGAAGATTCTTGATACCCTGCTCGAGAGCCATTAGTGGGTCCTACCTACAACCTCAGCGCTAAGGAGCCCACGAGGAGATTCCACCTCCAGCAAAGGAGGTTTGATTTCTTTTTGTCTCAGGCAAATTCAAGTGGAGGGCGGATGGGAAGGCCACGAGGAAGCAGCGAAGGTGGTTCTAAAGCCTTCTGGTGGTTTGAACAAAAACCCAGCAGTCTTGGGACTGTCATCCCTCTTTTATTCCTAACCAAAATCAAGATTGTAATCATTCTCCCTAAGCAGACCTGGCTACAGCCTTTATCATCAATGCAGGGGATGCAGACCTGCCTGGGAGAGAAGATACCTCCAAGGTCTGGTGTCTTCTAGAGATTTTAAAACTTTGTTTTCCCAGGTGGGTTGGATGACAGGCAGGAGTGCATGCTCTTCTCCAACTTGCAACAGTGCAAACTCGGGGGGGTTTGCTCTAACCTTACAAATCCCATTCAGGCCTTCAGCTGAAATTAGGTATTTGCTTAGAGGGAGAAGAATAAGGACCTTGGGTGAGGCTTTGAAGGCATTTAGAGCCCAGATACATCAAGGTGTGTCTAGCCACCTTTGCACATTTCACCACTTCCGAGCTGCTGATAAATCCAGCCCTGAGTGACTATGGATACCTTCATCCCACCTCTTCCATCCATGGTCAGCAAGTATCTGCAACGTAGGGTTGTCCCCCACCCCCATAGTGGATGGAGGCAGCTGGGCACGGGGGCGGCCATCCGCTTTCCTCCACATCCCACATTGGCTCCATACAGGTCCCAAATCCACGTGGAAAAACCAGCCAGGCAAATGGAGTGAGGCTGGGAGAGGACATGTCTCTCCTGGCCCTGAGCAGGTAAGGATTTGCCTGAGGGTGTAACGCAGACCCTCCTCTGTGCCGGGAAGCTGTATCTGGGATGTGCAAGGTTTTAGACACATGCTTTGCCCTTCTCTAATTGCTTTATGCAGAAACATACATTAGCAGAAACACCGAATACACATTCGTATTTTGTTTGTGCTGTGTATAGCTTCGTCAGAAGGCTAACCGACAGAGAGATTCTTGTTACATTGTGTTGCTGGTGGTCTCCTGAATGCTCGAGAGTTATGAATCAGGCAATTGTTTGATTCTGACACAGGAAAATGTTTTGGTAAATGCAGGAGGCTCGAGACTAGTAGAAAATGTCTGGGGCTCCCATTGTGTGCAGAATGTAATGTGTGCAGAGGAAATCTGCAGCATTCCTATGGCAAACCACAACAAGAAGCTCCATACAGCCCCAATCAGTTACAATTCTCATATAAATTATAATGGCTTAAACGTTATTTAAATGATAAACAGCTTTTGCATTCCAGACATTGCTGCCATTCCAGAAGGTGGCTGTATAATACCAGCTGAATGAAATATTGCATATTGCAGGCTAAGTATGAGGCTTTATTTGTGTGTGTGTGTATCCGGTTTTGTCACATCTAGCATATTCTTTGGCTATAAACCTTGGACTTCCAACGCACTGTGTGTATCTTGGAGCCCAGAGCTTCATCCATTACCCAGCAGCGAGTTGTCTGAAGGTCGGTCACGCCAACGTGCCAGTAAGCTGGAGACGTGACCACAGAGGCGGCAGAAGTATCCATCGCTTCTGGGCTGTCACCATTGCGTATTAGCCTGTGCAGTTTTGCCTGGACCCAGCTCAGGAGCTGATGGTATAACCACTCCTTTAATCACAGTTTGCTACATAGATGTCAAACCCTGTCATGCTTGCTTAAAACAAGTGTGGCTTGAGCATTAGGAAGAAGAGCGGCAAGCCTGGGGGAGATCATCCCTTGCCCAGGAGAGAGCTCACCTGGCAGACTGGGCTTTCCCTAAGGGAAGAGTAATTTTTTCTTGCCGATTCTTCAATGTCCTAGCACAGTGGACCACTAGAGGCTGGTGGCATTTGCTGTCTTTTGATGTCTTTGCTTGAAGGAGAAGGTCAGTGGCTGCTCTCCAGACAGCCCAGCAGCCCTTCTCCACTGCGTGGCAGCAGCTCATTGAAACTTGAGGGGTTTCTCTTCGCTCAGGAGAGATTTTGGGGTAGATGTGGGCCACGGCCATGGCAGCACCTGGGAGATGACTCTGGAGGTGAGTCCTCTGGCTGAGCTGAAATCATCCTAAGCAAGGTGCCACTCGCTGTGAGCAGGCACGAGAGGCTGCTGTCCCAGCGAGGTCCTGCTGGAGCTGATGAGACTGGGTGGGTACAAAGCACTGAGCTCTTTCTTCCTATTTGGTCATGTTATTCTTGGTGTAACTCTCCTGAATTCAGGCCACAGGATTTTTCCAAAAGTCTTTTACAATTGACACAGTCTCTGCCCCATCTGCATATTTTGTTGTCAAATTCCAGCATTCAGAAATGTTCTCTTTTGGTTTAATTTTTCCAGACTATTAGAGAGGAGAAACTGCCCTGTGGTTAAACAGCGGGACTGGCGTCCAAAGGATGATCAAGTCTGACTCCAGCCTCTTCCACAGACTTCCTCTGTGATTTCAGGGACGTCATTAAACCCCTCTGTCTGTTAGGGTCCCATCCGCAAGACAAGGAGGATCTAATTCTTTTCCCTCGTCTGAGTCTCAACCTCTTTTTGTGTTTGCAGGGCACCAAACGGGGCCTCAATATTAGCTGGGGCTTTGGGGCTTTACCATTAAAAACTTAATAATAACCAGCCATATTTCAGATAAAATGTGATCTGCAGTTTAGTATGCTAAGTAACAAAGACTTTACCAAAAGAATGAACAATAGCATTTTCCATTTCACAAAATAATTTGCCAGGCAGAATAAGCGCACCAGCATTTTTATAAAAACAAATTATAAATAATTGCTTTTTGCAATTTAATACACACATAGAAAGAGCCAAAAGCAGCCACTGGGAATCTGATTTCATTGCCGATTTGGACTGTCTCTGTAGTTTTTATGAAAATCCCTGAAGACTGTGCTATTTTGTAAACTAAACATGGCTTTTTTTTGCTGGCCATGTGGAGTCTTTTTCCATTCATTAGTGAGCTGCTTTTTTTGCGAACACAATTAGACAAAGGAATAAATCAGTCAACAAACATGGGACATAATTTTGGCAATACCGGGCCGTCTATGCTCTTATTTGCTTAACTGTATAAATCTTTCACCAGACTACAAATGAGACTGGTTCCCTCAGTGTCGGGGTCAGGGGAAGAGAGGGATCGGGCCAGATCCTGTGGATTTGACGGCTCCTGCCGACCGTGGCTGGTGTTGAGCGGTTTCCCTCATTACGGCAATTCAGCTTTCCCACTTCTGGGGAATCGCTTTGAGATATTCCTTCCATTTCCTCTCTTGTTTTACAGAGCTTAAGAAACATCACCAGGATGATAGCTCCCCTAGGGCTGTGTCTCCATAAAGGGTTTTTATGTCTCTCCTTGTCCAGATATCTGCACGCCTCACTGGTTTTGGTGCAGTGGCCTCGCGACGCTCTTGCAAGGAGGGGAAGGGTTATCTTTGCTGCTTCTTGGGCACGGAGTTGAGGTATGCTCATAAGTATTCATCTCACACCTCACGTCCCTCCTGGCACCCCCCAGCACACAGGCCCTAGAAATGCAGTTTCTCTTTGCAAGGAGAAATGAAAGCTTTGCTGGACCCAAGAGGCAGCGATTCCCTTCCCGGCATTCCCTGTCAGCTCTCACACTTGCCATAGGTATGGGTGCATATCCACAAGGACAAGGATTCGTGACTGCTCTGCACTGGAGCAGGATTTGGTTCATCCCACTGGTTTTTTGCGTAGCTGGAGACACCTGCCAGCTCGCATTCATAGTGGATTTGAGACCTAAGAGATGCCCTTCATTGCTGGGCAGCATACCTGCACTTCCATCCCTCTTCAAGGCTCTTTTGAGGCTGTAAAGCCTATTTTGATGCTCTGTAGACAGGTGAATCCCACCCAGGGTACCTCATGTTGCTACAGATCATGTTAAGTTTCCTCTGTCAAAAAATACAAGTTGAGAGAAGGATTTGGGATTTATTTCCCCACAATTTATCATTTTGCAACCAGCATTTTCAACTGCTGGTATTGCTGTGGGTGGATTTCCCCTCCCCATGCATATGCTGGCTTTGCTTCCCATTTCCAGTGATTTAAGAAAAGATTTCTGCCCAAGTAACATGAACAGTAAGTCTTTATAAATTGTTTTTTTTTAAAGGTGTTCTCAGGTTTCCCACTCTGTTTTTCCAGAGATTGCCAGATAAATAGGCCTCAGGAAAGACATACCAGGGAAGGCAACTATAAATACTCCAAAAATGTTGAGAATAAGTGTCAAGGCTGTAATGCATAGCTAATAGCCTAATCTGCAGTGTCATCACAAGATATTTATTTCCTTGCTTGCTTTCGCCGTTGTCTCCCTGGAATGTCTGTCCATTTAAAGTTTATTTATCCTACCCAAGAAAATTCATTTCCTATTCATAACTTATTCCTCCCCAGTTTTTAAATTAATCTTTATTTTTTAAAGATGACTTGTCAGTGACCGAGTGCTACCCATGGTGTAGCCTATAACTGAGCCAGAAGGAGCCTTTAGATAAAAATGCAATACCAGCCTACGCCATCTGTCACTCATGGTGCATTATTGCTAGAGGTGTAGATGAACTGGCCTCTAGCTGGATAGCTGGAAACACGATGTTCAGCGGGGCATAGCTGGGAACAGAGTTAATCTCCATCATACTTTGGCTCCTGCAGACATATTCAGACAGGCTTCATGCTCAGGGGAGGAGGAGGATCTGCCTTATATTGATTACACTGGCTGTTTTTCCATCGGTGTTCATGCTGCCATATTTAGCCCCTAGACTGATATGGGGCAAAATTTTAAAAATCAGGTGCTGCAAGTCAGAAAATTCCAAGCTGCTGCGCAGAAGACCTTGTGGGAGGACACTGCTGGGGCTTTATTTCCCCACTGATTTGGGGCTGCCGATGTCTTGGCCAAATTTGGGGAATACAGCTCATCTCTGCATCCTCGTGGCCAGGGCAGCATGGACATGGCTTGGCTTGTGGTTTGTAAAGGTGGCTTACAACTGCCACCCTCTTCCCTTTGTTGTGTCCATGCCAAAGTGCAGGGATGGGGAGCTAAATGATGCTGCCCAAAGAGACTATTGCTAGGAAAGGATCACTGAGTTGGGCCCAGGGCAGCCTGATCTGGGATGTTGAGGAGCAGGCTTGGGCACTGAGCCAGCGAGAGGCATCCAGTGATGTACAAGAACCAAGTCTGGTGATCACAGCTCCTTCTCCATGGTCACCTCCACACCGGGCACCGAGCTTAGGTCTCTGCTTCTCAGAACTGTGTCTTTTGCCCCAGGGGCTGAAAATTAAACTCTGTGGGTTTTTTTTACTCCATTTCCCTTGTCAATGCCGGCAGAAAGAAGCTAACTCTGAGTGACAGCATGTGGCTGGTTCGCCATCTGCACTGCATGCCCTGGGCAGGACAAGGCTTGTATCTGGTGGAGAGTGGCTGCATCTGCAAGTCATTGCTTCCCTCCTCGGTCGCCTTGCTGGGATCTGTTTTTAGTTGCTGCTGAGACAAACTTACCAGTCCAAATATTGACGCTTTTTAAGTCCAAGTCAGGAATGTTTCCTGTAAGCAGTGTTTTACATTGCATTTGCATGAGTTGCTTTTTTGGTTGTCTCAAAACCTCCATAAACAGAGTTCTGTCATTAATTTTACTTGTCTATTCAATGCTGGTAATTTGTACACTGTGCCTGTCCAGCGCAAACCAGGGAGTGACGATGTTGGTGCTGTGCTGCAGGACATTCAAACTGCAGGAAAATCCATTGTTTCATGCTGAGAAGAACCAAATGTTGAGCACTGATCCTTTACTAAATTGGGATACACGCTGGGTAATCTTCCTTCTTCGGTAACAAATACAACATCTAGGGCATTGTGAGTTGGGTGTGGTTTTGTGCTGGTATCGGTATAGGAAAGTCATTCTTTAAAGCTGCTTTTTTACTCCTGCTTTGGCTGAGTTTGCAAAAGGTTGTTTCTGTCCAGCAATACGGTACCCGCCCCTGGTGAAACATTAAACCTTTGGTCTTCCCTCTTCTTTGCCAAGGAGATAGAGCCTGGCAGCCCTCACCAGATCCCGGAGCTCTGCGGTGACATGTGTTGAATAAAAAGGTGTGCCCAGAGATCTTACAGTTCCCTCTCCCTGGGCTTGGTTGGAAACCTGGGAGCCCTGACAACCACTCCAGATCCAAGCTAGCAAATGTCTCTGTGTGTCCCTGTATTGATGTGTCTGCGTCAGCCTTCACTGCGAGTCAAGCCTCCATTTCTGAACGGAGGTGTTACTAAATTAAAGGGACTGGCTGACATGGTCAATGACGGAGCCTCAGGCTGGAGAGTCTGTGTGAAACCTGAGAGCTGGATCAACCAAAACGTCAAGGTTTTCAACAAATTGAAAGTGGTGACAATTTGCCCCAAGCCTGGGGCAGAATATCCACCTGCATCGATGCTGGCTGGGCACTGACTGGACATGTAGCAACCCTAGCGTGAGGACCGTGGGTGGTGGCGATGCTGTGTGAGCCAGTGGTACACGCTCATCAGGAATAAGGCAAACCATATAATGGGCCATTTGAGGAAGAGCATGGCCAGGACATCCAGGGATGTTGTTATTCCCCTTTGCTTGGTGCTGGTGAGGCTGACCCAGTGTTAGGCCTCCCAGTTCAAGAGGGTTGTGGAGAAACTGGACTGGACCCAGGGGAGGGCTACCAAGAAGGTCAGGGTTCTAGAGTACATCATCTTTGAAAGAGGTGGAGGGAATTGGGCTTGTTCAGCCTGTCAAAGATGAGGCTGGAGCGATCTAACAGCAGCCTGCAACTACTTGAAGGGCAGCTCCAGAGACGATGCAGCCAGGCTCTTCTTAGTAGTGGCAGCTGATACCACGAGGCACAACATCCACAAGCTGCAGCTTGAGAAATTCAGATTGGACATTAGGAAAAACTTCTTTCCTGGATACTCAGGGAGGGGGGGCAAATCGCTTTTCTTGGAGATTTTCAAAGCTTGTCTAGAAAAAGCCACAGCTGAGCTGATGTGTTCAAGCAGGAGGGTAGATGAGATCTCCTGAGGTCCCTTCCTACCAAGAGTCCTGTGATTCTACAAAATCAGGGCACTGGGATCTCTGCTTTCTTTTTCTCTTTAAAATAAAGATAATGCTCAACCAGACTTCCAGACTTCAACAAGAAAACAAACAAACAAACCAACCCCCAAGCAAACAAGTGAGCAGCCAAACAAATAAAACCCTAAGTAAACAAGCAAGCAAACAAACAAAAGCCCCAAGGGCCAAATGAGTCTTGTTTATTTAATTCCCCAGTTTGTAGTCAGCCTCATGATTTGTGTGGATTTAATACTTTTTTTTTTTTTTTTTAATTATTTCAGCATTGGCTGGTAATTTGTAGTCTGAGTGGAGCCACATGTGAACATTTGCTAGCTCAGCCTCTCTATAAATTTGCAGCACCTGGCAAAGGAGGGAAAATGTCTCAGCTAGATGTGTTGATGAGAGCAACTCTAACTGCATGTAAGATCTGTGCTTGCTCCAGAATCTATACAAGCCTACTGCAAGAAGCATGGGGACTCGGAAACAGCTGTTGTGATGTGCAACCTCCAAAATTAAAATCAAAGTGCCTTTCATGAAGAATTAAAACAGTCACCTCTGCTGAGCCACCAGAGGCAATAAAAGTGAAAGAAGTGAAACAGTTAAGAGTTGGAGATGTTTGTCACATGCTCTTGTTGGGGGCAATGTCCACTTTCACCCCACTGGGACTTTCAAGCTGGTCTTTGTTGTGATGGTACTTGAAGCAATAAGCCCACCTGAGATGAGGCTGAAGGAGGAGATCAGCACTTCGATGTGTGGTTACCTTTGATCCTGCCTGGCAAGAAAGCAAAAGGGAGAAAAACAAACCCAAAGAAAGAAGGAATAAATCCCTGGCATGCTGACTCAGCACCTTTCACACCGTAAGCTTTGAACTGTACACACAGCTTCTGCACCTTACCTACGCTCCGTGTTCCCAGCTAGAAAGCACCTCTGTGTCATTTTTCAGCCTGTCAGCCAGCAGTAAGTCATTCCATGAGCACTATGAATCCAAAAGCCAGCTCTGGAGGTGAGGAAGAAGCCTCGAGAATGAGGAGTAAGACCCCGGGGGAATGTGTTTGCTCGGGAAAGGTCGAGAGGGGACAAGCGATCCTTGTTGCCTACCTGATTGCAACCCTAGAGCTCACCTTCCTCTTCATGCAGATGGGAGTCATGCCTGTGAGTATGGGTTGTTCTGCTTCACATCTTGCCTTCAATGCCAGGCTATGTAGTTTTCCAGCAAAGTCAGAAGAGAGTTTGTAGCAGGAGACACGAAAAGGTATTCCTACCTAGCAGGCAAGCTGTGACTGGGTTCAGGGTACGCCCAGGCAGTAAAAGCTGGTTTGTTATTTGTACTGCAGTAGCACCCAGAGCCCTTTCCTGGCCTGATGGCCCTGAGCGAAGCTGATGTTGTTTGTGTCTTCTTGCTTGCAGTGGGTGTCCTGGCTTTGGCTGGGATGGAGTTAATTTTCTTTCTAGTAGCTGATGTAGTGTTATGTCTTGGATTTAGTATGAGAATAATGTTGGTAACACACTGATGTTTCCAGCTGTTGCTAAGTCGTGTTTACACTAAGCCAAGGACTTTTCAGCTTCTGGTGCCCAGCCAGCAAGAAGGCTGGAGGGGCACAAGAAGTTGGGAGGGGACACAGCCAGGACAGCTGACCCAAACTGGC
>JAVJGG010000021.1:12716775-12779877 GCA_035590195.1 Aviceda cuculoides
CCCTGCTCCTGCTGGCCACACTATTTCTGATACAGGCCAGGATGCCGTTGGCCTTCTTGGCCACCTGGGCACACTGCCGGCTCATATTCAGCCGGCTGGCAACCAGCACCCCTAGGTCCTTCTCTGCCAGGCAACTTTCCTGCTCTTGTGACCTCCTGGATCTATGATATGCCTGTCCACGCCTGTCTCTGGTGAGGCCATGCCTTCTGGGAGATCTCTCCGCTGGTTTTGTGCCTCCGGAAGCAAACTGCTCTCTCCTTCTAGGACTAAACTAGCCCATGGTGCCTAGAGCCTGTAGGCTGAGAGGGAGTTTATTTATGTGAGATTGGCGTAGTTGATCACCAATCAGTTACAGGAGGTGTGGGGGCCTGGGTGCAGAGCATGTGCCAGGTAGGCAGGAAGGTTGGGGCACATCTGCACCTTCTGAGAGCTGAACTTGGTGGAGAGTTTTAAACAACTTCTAGCAGATGGCACAGAATAAAAACATGAATCAGAAACAGCTGTCCTTTGAGCATACAACTTTTACATTTACAAAAAGGGTTTTTTTATTTAAAGGATTGCGGCTTTTCAAGGTGCGCATCTGTGGGTTTTTGCAAGCTCACGTTGTGGGTGTGCCATGCAAACTATAAGTAAAGGTAATATTTGCCGATGTTGCACTTGCATTGATTCCGGCTTGCTCAATTAAACAACAACTCCAAGACCTTACAGCAGTCATCTCCTGGGTGGTGCTTGGGCTGCCCCAGATGCAGGGTCTGGAGGCAGGAAGGCTACTTAAAATCTACCTCATCCCCTTCAGCAGTAGCTGAATATGTTCAGCTGTGTTGGACTGCAAAGGTAAAGGGGGATTCAGATTTGTCACTTAGTGCAAAATTGATGGTTTGATCCCATCCACCTGATCTTCATTAGCAGACAGTAAGGGACGGAGAGTTTTGGTCTTCATTAAGCAGCCTGTGTCTGACCGAAGAAAGATTTTACCTGTAGGTGTGGGGAGTTGAAGGAAATGTTTGTTTGGACCTGTAGTCCTCTCCACACAGACATTAAGCTCTTTATGCAGAAATATAGCATACTGTGTTTCCTCTGACCTGTTGGTGTTTTTGGTGGTTTGTCTTTGGTTTTTTTTTAGTACTTGGCGAAGAGCCTAGGTTTGGATTCAGTGGGGCTTGGCTACCTCCAGACAACCTTTGGTGTCCTCCAGCTTGTGGGAGGTCCCATTTTTGGAAGGTGAGTGAGAACAATTCTCATGGCCTTTTTCAGCTATGAAAAACATTTTTGTACTTCAATAAAAAAAAATCATTTAGTTCTGGTTCATGGTCCTGTTGAATTGTTTGAAGATTTCATAAATGGGTAAGGGGAAAATAAATACTATAATTAGAAATACTGCAACATAGAAGCAGCCTTTATATTAACTTAGCTATGTTTTAATGATGCACATTTAAGCGTAACAATATACTGGGAACAGGCTTAAACCATCAGAGTCCTCGGAGCCCAGGTCCTAATGGCTTAATCCTGAAAACTTTTTATAGCCATGTGTAACCTTAGAAAATGTCTTGTGACTAGGAAACTTAAAAAAGAGGGTATTTATTGATGTTAAGTAGAGCTGTCAATGAAAATAATTGAGGGTTGTGTTATTTCTACAGCTGAATCTCACTGTAACTGCATCGGTGTTTAATACAAAGCTAGACTTGCATGAATCTTTAAGAACTGATGCATCTATAAGTTCATCTATCAAAATAAGAAAAGAGTGGAAAAGACTCAGTTTTCTGTCTCTCCACCCAGTGTGACACACATTCCTCTTCCTAATGAAGTGTAAATGGCCCCAAAAAATTTGAGTGGCAGGGGAATGAATTCCCAAAAAGCAGAAAAAATGTGAAAGAGCAGCGTAATTCTGTGATAGGAAGCTGAAATGAGGCTGAGAAAAATTTAGGTTTTCTTCTCGGTCCTGCCACTGATCAACAAAGTAATAAATGGATACGGAGCTGGTGTGTACCTCAGTTTTCCTGCATGGGATTTACCATTCTGGCTGATGTAGATTGTGAGCTCTACGGGATCCTCTGGTACATAGTGTGTACGACTTTAAGGATATGATCTCTAAAAGCCCTTGGTTGCTACCATAATACACATTTTAAAATCAATAACAATAACAGTAAATTTTCCAGTGCAGCTTGGAAGAAAATGCGTTCCTAAGAACAGAGGTGGTGCAAAGGGCCCAATTTGAATGCTTTTTCTATTAATATACAAAACTAGAGTACTTTTTCTGTTCTGGATCTGGTTCCATCTGGAATCTGGTTTTCCTCTGTACCTGACATTCACTAATGTCCAGAAGAGATGCTGAAGGGGAGGAAAATGATAAACCAGACTCTGTCTGGGTCCAGACTCCCACTGGTGTAGATAGGACTGAAGGTGTATATTGCCAGATAGAAGTAAAAATTTGCAACGTAGGTTTGAGATAAAAAGGATTTTCCTAGACGTGAGGCTGCTTTGACCTCGGTGTAAAGGTAGATAAAGAGAAAATGGTAAGGAGGGGGATAAAAGAGAGAAAAATGTGTAGCTTAGGTCAGTTTTCCTTGTTCTTCTTGCTTGATGGTCCTAAACAGCCATGAGAAGGGGAAGCACTGAATTTACTCTTAAGTAACAAAGCCAAAAAAGCTCTGGCCTATGTAGTGAATCCTAGTCTTTAGGTTACAAACTGTTAATATAAACTTCCCTGGCTTTCATGTAAACAGTGAAGTTTTGACCTGTACCTCTTCCTCAACACAAAGCCCTTTAATTACTTATGCTTAACTTTGTTTGTAGACCAGTCTTGGCATTTTTGAGGGGGTTGTTTCTTTTAGTGTAAGCACAACTAATTGCTATGCAAGGTAACATTCATCTGCTAACTGTAATATGCAACTTCAATAAAATGAAGGAAGGAGAAATTGGAGTGAAAAACACTATCTAAGGCCTGGTTTATGGTCATCTTAGTCCCAGTTGCTCAGAACCCTTTCTGTGGTACTCTCTGGCTTTGTCCAACTTAGGTCTTTAAAGCATCTTGAAGTTGGATAAAACCTGAACCAAAACCTGATCTGGCTGGTTTGTTTTTTTCTTCAAATAGAAGGAAATTTGAGTCACTATTGTGAAGTCTTTACTGAATCTAAATAGAAAACTATTTTTTTTTTTAAGTCATGCTGAATAAGAAATGTTGCTTTGAACATCCTCTGGAAAGAAACTGGAATAACTTCAATTGCCGTTGAACCTGAACTAAAAAATTAGCCAGCCTGATACCCTCATCTGAACCAACTTGAAGGGTCAAGAAGTAAAATTTGAGGGTGCTATGTGCTCCAAAGAGATAATATTTGAGTGAGTTGCTGAGCTGTTGTAACTGCCTCTGCCTGTGGCTGGTCTTCAGCAGCTCTGAGATAAACCACATTTATTCATTGAAATGCCAGGGGAGGAGACTTAGGCAAGCACATATCTTGTGCTCACGAGGGGTCTGGAAATGGGCTGTGGCAATTGCTGGTGCATTGCCCTGTTACACCAAAGTGGCCTGCATTCCCAGGTGGGCAGCTGGTGCTTCAGCACTGGTCCTTCCACTCCTCCTCCAGGCAAGACTTCCAGTTGGGGGGGGGGAGGGGAGGGGCTTGGTTGGGTTTTTTTTTCCAAGGCAAAGTTTTGTATCGCTGGTAGTCAACAATGGAGAGAGATCATCCAGTGCTCAGGCCCAGTGAGCTGCACTCCTCTGAATATCTAGTCCTCTTTTGGGAACTGAGCATATCTGAGAATCTGATCAGTGCTTCCCATGGTGGATAAATGAGGGTGAGATGGCCGTGCAACTCCATCCATCTGGGGTGCATCATGCTTGTAACGACCTGAATGGTCCCACTTCTCATAACATTGTACCATTTCTGTACCAGGTTTGCAGATCAATTTGGCGCCCGAGCAGCATTAACTCTCTCCTGTGCATCTGGAAGTGCCTTCTTCCTGCTCACGTCCATCTCCACCAGCATCCCTCTCCTCTTCCTCTCCAGGCTGCCAGCAGTGTTCATGCATGGGCTACCAGGTAAGGTCGGTCAGGGCTGAGGGGCTTTCCAAATGGCTTTTATTGCCTAATTCCTCTCTTCTTGCTCACATTGCTGGAAGTCAACAGGATCGACAACATGAAGGAAGGCAGGAGGAACATTTGATGGTCATCAGGGATGAAATAGTGAGAACATGAAGCAGCAGGTGTATTGGTTATGGAAAGCAGGGCTAGTAGCCCGCAGTCCCAGGTCTGTCCTCCTGTATGATCTTGAGCAAATTGCTTGGACTTCACCATCCAGACATGAGTGAAAACCAATTGCTGGCAGCAGTGCTATCCCAAACTTCACAGCTGCCTTCTTGCAACCAGGGTATTTTCTATGAGAGCTTTTCCTTTTCTCCTGGTAAAATAAGCATATTGGTCAAAATGAAATGTGATTACAAAAATACCTTCCATTACCCACCAACCTGTTCCGCTTTAGTTGGCCTTTCCTAGATGCTTCTAGTGAAAACCGTAAACAACCTATAGCTACTAGAAGTCCAGGTAACTCATGCAAGAGGACTCAAGTTGATAGGGTGTTAAGCCTCTTCTTGCCACTTGTGAAGTGGTTTGTTCGAGTGTTTTTGTTTCCTACGTCTGATGGGCTGAATCAATTCCACTGAGTGGTGTGCATGAGCATCTACCCTGGGGTTGCAAGGACCATTTAGTGGCAGGTGCTGTTGCTGTGGCCTAAAAATTTGTATACCTGCTGCTCAGACCCTGTGGCAAGCTTCTTTCAAGGGATTTTTTCCCCTGCAGGTGCTCAGAAGGTTATTACAGACCTGACTACTCCTTCCCAACGCACTGATGCTTTGGGAAAGCTGGGTCTTTGCTTTGGAATAGGCATCATCATCGGCTCTGCCCTGGGAGGTGTCCTCTCCACCAAATTTGGGTGAGTGTCCCACTTGTTCAGTGCTGGCCTTGGTGCAACAATTGAGGGAGCTGCTGAGGGGTATTTTGCTTCCACCCCCCACCCAGCTTTTAACGCTCTCTTACTGCTGGTGGCAGTAGAGGATCATACCAGAACTCAAAATTTTGCTTTCCATGTTGCTTCAAAGAACTACTTCCACTGTTTTTAAGGAGACCTTGTTGAAAATCTCACCTTCCATCCACTTAAATTGATTTAAAAACAAGTCGAAGTGATAAATAGAGTCTCTCTGTCTCCCAGTTGTCTTTTAGGAGCTGAGTGTGCTGAAAATCAGCAAGCACTGCATAGCCCGTTTTTAAGAAACAGTGTTGTACAACTGAGAAATGGAAATTGGGAGCAGTGTGAAACTTGTGAGGAAACTGGTGTGCTTGGGGGATGCTCAATATAGAGCAAGACCTTGGGAAAGGGGAAAGCAAGCTTGGGACAATGGGGAAAAAGAGTGGGGAGGTCTAGCCTTGTTACAGCAAGACGAAGCACGTGCCTGCCACTTCCCTGTTTGCTTTCCACAGCTTGGCACGTTGTAGCAGGCTGCCACCTTCTCTTATGTGCTGCAGCAGGAAAGAAATGCCAGACAGTACTGAACTTACCAGTCACTGTTCATTATTAGTAAAGGAAGCTCAAAAGCTGCCTTGTGTCGGAGAACTTTGTGGGCAGGGAAGTGCACATGGCTGTCATCTTCCTGGAAGATTCCCCTGCATTTCTCTGGTGGGGGAAAAAAAACCTATCCCTTGTGAATTTTTGAGTGTTTAATTTGCTCTGCTTCTTTTATTATGGATGCTTGCTTCTGCAGATTCAGGTTAGCATGGAAATAACTTTTTTTTTTTCCCCAACCTTTGTGAGCATTAAAGTCACTCTGCAGAGTAGGATAGAGGTTAAAGATCATTGGGGAAGCTCTGGTTTGCAGGAATTGGGCTTGTCCTGAAGGGGATCAGTGTTGCTGGCAAGTGTCAGCTCTGCTCGGTGTAACCATCGGTCTGCCCACCAGTGCTGCCTGCAGCTGCCTCTCACCACCACAGCCACCCACGGCCACCTTACCAGCGTCTGTCGCACCTCCCCTCACGTGTACCGCAACACTACCTCATTAAAAATCAATTTTCATGAACTTCAGGCAGCTAAGTCAAATGTCATTGATTTTTTTCATGATCCCTATCCTAGCGCCATAAGCACTGCGGACTGTATGCGGTGATAGGTCACCTGGGCATTTTGCGTGGGGCACGCTCGGTTATGGTGTGAGGCATCACGCATTGTTCTCTGAACCCTGCTGTGCGACCACATGCATTCAGGCACTGCAGTGATGCTACTTTGCGTCTCAAATCTTTGCAAAGGTTAATTGAGTAGAAGACTTTAACCTTGCTGCCTTAGGGAGTAGCCCCTGAAAACTCTGCCGCTGTACCTTGGCAGCGTTGGGCCCAATTAACCACTGCAGACAGCCTCAGGAGTTTTCCTCCTCTTGCTTGAAACCTGAAAAGCTTCTGGCCCTTACACTTTGTGCCTGCAACATAACACTGAGGAAAGTGAATGTTGCCTGTAATTATGGGAAAGCAAGGGACCTGCACCTGAAAAACTCCATCGCTTTCGACTTTCCCATGGCAGGGGTTGTTTCCCTTCCATCCGGCGGAGGGCAGCTTCGGCTCGCAGTTTGTGCCTGGCTGCCGGAGCATCCCATCGCAGTGGTTTCCAGGCTGTACTTCTGTCCTGAGCAGGACTGGGAAAAGCAGCCTGTCTGCCAGTGTTGTCCTAAAAGTGGCTTTGTTACCCGCTGTTCAATAGAGCAATCTCACACACTCAGGAGAGATATTGCTTTTTTCTGCGCAGGGCGCTCGGTGGACTTTCCACAAATCAAGCACACCAGATGCATCAGGTGTGTCCCTTTCACACAGTAACAATTGCATCTAATTTATTAAACTACTCCTACCTAATACATATTGAAACTTTCTAATGCATATGCATAGGATTATGTAACCATGACACATCAGATGCCTTCTCCAGATGCACGGGGGTCCTGGGTGGTCTTCGGTGGTCGTTTGAGGCATCCCCTCCTCACTTTGACCACTAAGTCGCTCTGTATTGGGTTAGTGGTTCATTTCCTGCCAAGAGGGTTGCCCGTCAATCAGGAAGAACAGAAAGGATCAGAACTGGTGCTCCAGGTGAGGCACCTTTAAACAGGATGAATAGAAAAGCTCAGAATGATCTTGGCTAAATAACTTAATTTAAAACAGGACTTTCTAATCTACCACAGGATTTTGTGTATCTGACATCACCAGCAGCATTTGGTTTTCTCCATGAAGATCTGTGCATCCCCCTGGAAGGATGGCAGGAATTCCCGTCAACAAGGGACAAACTCTAGCATGCTGACATGTCCCTTTTGACCACCCTGACATGCAGGGTTGATTTGATTTTATAAACAGCAGCTCCAGGCTGAGAAGGCCACTCTGGGGTTTGGTAGCAAGCTTTGCTGCAGCCAGATCCCACCTTTGCTTTGACACCATGCTTAGCTCTTCTGCCAGATTTATCTGGAAAGATGAGAGGAGCAATCTACTGATTTTTAGTGTTTTGGCTAATATTGCTGGTGCGTGGGAATTCAGCCCTGCAAACAGATGAAGACAGCTATGTGCCACGAAACAGCCCCCAGAGCATCCCCAGCACCTCTGGCTGTGTCTGTGGCTCTGACCTGGAGGGACAAGAGTGGGTGTTCCATTACGGACATATCCGAGGCTCCTTGGCCTTATTGCCGCATCCCACAGACTGGCTGGTAATCATCCCTCCCTGTTTCCCACGTTAGTACAGGAAGCCTCCAGCTGTACTTGGAGCTGCATAATCACTTCCATTTTTTTCATAGAAGAATGACCCAGTCTCCTTCCTTTGAAAATAAGCGTTTCTGCCATGTCATGGAAGAGCAAAGCTGGAGATTTCTGTCCACTCTGCATTCTTCGCTCTCCCTCACCACAAAGCTGGCCTGCACTCCCCGTCTGTTGTTGACAGCGTTATTCATATGTTAACAGTGGTTTATATACAAGAGAGGGGGTAGAAATCAGCCTCAGTTCCTCAGCTGATGTAATTTTGGTATTATTCCACTGCATTGTATTTACCATTGATGTACTTGACCTAAAGAGTTGGTCTGTCGTTGTTTTCTTTGTTGGAATAATATTTGTCAACCCTTATTATTTAAGGGAGCCCCAGGGAAGTTGAATGGCTTGTTCTGATTTGCATAGGATTTTTTGGATGTCCGATCCTGACCTCAGCTCCTTAGCTGTAGTCACCACCAGCTCCAGCCCTTCCTCTTTCTAAAGTACTACGCTTTTCCCTCATGTTTTCCAAAACTTTGAATGAAGCTGTAGCAAAGGAATTGTGACTTTTACTCAGACCTGGACATGTTTCATCTGTGGAATGTGGCTTTGCCTTTTGCAACTAAAGGAGCTGCTCGCCAGCTGGCTTCACCTTACTGAATTTAATTTCTGGAGATGTTGCTCTTAATATGTAGTCCTGTCCACTCACCTCTGTACAAACAGTGCATACGGCTGTGAACAACATGCTCTCTGTGGGCAGGGTGATGGTCAGGCAAATTTACACCACCTCAGGTTGAGGTATAAGCCAATTTATTAACATAAGCAGCTGTAATCTTAACCATTTGGAAAGTGTTTTCATGTTCGTGTGCTTTCTTTTTTTAATTGGTGTTTTCTGGTCATTGACCAGTTGGATCAGGACTGTGGATATAAAATACCTAGCTTGAAAATAACTCCTGCAGTTCAGCTGAGGTCTCCAGGTTCTTGGAGAGTCTGCAAACTTCATGACAGCTCATCCACAAAAGGTGACAAGAAAAGGAGCTCTGTTTGCTCTCTGTACATGTTCACCCCTCCCTGTACACTTACTGCAAAGCTGGTGGGGGACCACAGGCTGCAGGTGAGTGTGTATCCCTGGAGAGAAGTGATTCGGTATTTGTAGTAGGCTTTTGTGGCAGGACTGTGGGTGAAGGGTGAAAGAAGAAGGCTGGCTTAGTCTTCAAAAGTGGAAAGATGAGCCTAGGTAGCTAATTACAAAGATTTCATCCTTTCTTCTGGGACTATGATTAATTGCGTTTGGCTTCTTTCTTCTTTCTTTCTAACAAGGACATACAGAAGCTTTGCTGCATGACCCAAGATTTGTTTGCTTTCTATGGACAAGGAGAGGTTTCTTCACTTTAGTGACTCAGCTGTAGGCTTAAATCTCTTGGAGCAATTATTCTTTTGAACTTGGGATTTTCCTGGCCAAACCCCTTTCGTTTCTTATTTAGTATTATTACAGCAGGCTTTGGGGATAGGTTTTTTTGTTGGGTTTTGGTTTTGGTTTTTTTTCCCCTGCTGTGCTATTATCCTTCTTCCTCAAGGGGAAAAGAAGGAGCTTGTTTGCCTGGAGCAGGGAATTGCATTTCTTTTCAATAACCCATTTGAACAATGTCTTCTGGCAGGGAATTTCTCATCGCTTTGCAGCAGAGTGGAGAAACTGTGGGTGTTGAAAGGGCTGAAGGTTGGGAGCTGGGAAGGCGGGTGGGAACACGGCAAAGGGTGAGAGGGTTGTGCTCCATTTCGGGACAAAGCAGGGCATTCTGCTGCTGGGAGCTGCTCCTGCTGCCTTCCAGTAGAAACCGTGGTATTTCTCTGCCTGGGATGATGTCGGTCGGCCAAGCAGAATGTATCGGTGACACTTGTACAGGCATTGCTTTGTCCTTTGTATTGAGGGACCCTGGAGAGAAGGGGATGGTGTCTGCCTACAGCAAGTTATCCATGAGCTGCAGCGTGGTCTGTCACTGTCAGTCAAGCTCTGTGATGCCTTGGGAGAGATGGGGAGGGAATAGCGAATGGGCTGTTTGTCAAGGAGCTGATGGTTTGGGGAAGGCGCAGAGGACCTTGGTTGTGGCCTTCTGTGAAAAATAAAACAAAACTGCACCCAGAGATTCTTTTTCTCATTTACTCTGCATGACAAAAATCTTAGTTTTGGAAGCCATGGTCCCACAGACTGTCTGTAATGTCTATCTTAACCGGGTCTGGGTAGAGGATCATGCACATCCTCCCTCCACAACTTGTTCGTTCAGAGTTCAGGTCTAGGGCACTTTTCTCCTCTCCTCTATTCCCAGCACCAGAGCTTTCTAGTTCTGATGACTTGTTTAACCTATTCTTGAACCTGAGAAATGCCTCAGTGCAATTTGGGTGGCGTTTGCCTAATCTTAGACACCTTCAGTGGAGACAGTTACACCTAAATTTGCTGTTCAGACTCTGGAGAGGCACAGGCAATTCTACAGCACCGTTCACCTCCTCATGAAGCAGTCCTGAAACGGCTCAGGGGACAGTCTGCTTAGCAAGGTGTCAAACTGATTCCCAAAACACTAGCTCTGGCCGTCAACACATTGTGCCTGTGGTCACAGTCCTGGAGTTTGATGCTGGATTGTGAATGTACCAGAAGTCACCAGGACGCAGGTCCCGAGCAGTTCCCCCTGTCTGCTCATGCAACAGACAGGTCTGCATTAAGCTCATCCCTGGCCCTTCCTTCCTGCAAACCTCTACCCCACCTGCCACTTCTAGGCCACTGGCTTTAGATTTGGGTCCACTGGCTTTCTCCTCTTTACCTACTGGAAGATCACAGTGACGCTGCAAAGGTGCCCTCATTCCCCCTTTGCAGACCCGCAGTAAACCTGGCTCTTCCATGCTCTCCCTACAACCCCTGGTCTGAACTTCAGCAGAGGGAGGCGTGATGGTGGGGCCGAGAGCTCCTCTTTGTACTTCACCCGTAGGTGGGGCCCTTTCCCAAGGGAGGAAGAGTGGGGTTCAGGGCAGGAGCCAGCCCCTCATGGGAGGGAGAGCCCATGCCTTGTGGCTGCCCTCAAGGATACGGGGTACGGCTGAGGAGGGCTGGGCTTGGCTTGAGCTTATGGGATGCTGGTTGGCAGCCCCTTCCTCAGCCTTGTCAGGAGCTCCCCATTCTCCTTCAAAACCCTGGTTCCCGCTTAGCTTCCTGCGCGGATTTGGTGGGAGGGCTGTGAGCGTGGCTGTGCTGGCTCACAGGAGATGTCCACCTGCCCCTTCTCCCCACAGCGCCCTCCTTCCTCCTGGGCATATCTGCCCTTTTGGGTTAGCTGCTTCACCTTCCCAGGGAAACCATGATGAAAAGGCATTTAAAAAAAAGGGGGGGGGGGGGAGAAAGTATCTATAACTTCCTTGTGTGGCTGGTTTGTGCTGCTTAGACAGAGAGCTGAGGTTTGGGGGCTGATGAGAATTGACTTGTGCCAGAGCCACAGGAAGAGGGACTCCTGGCATGGTTTGCCAGCAGACAGGCAGTTAGGAAATAAAGGGGGGGGAATATCTGTGGGGGAGCTAAGGAAATTTCCCCACTGCCTTCTCCAGCTTTCACCATGCCTGTGTGCCGGGGAGGCAGGCCTGCCTCGCCGCCCCATGCCTGGAGTCAGAAAGTGAGGGGGCGGTGGGAGAGCGAAACCCCGTTTTGCGCGCGTGGTGGCTAGATCGCAATCAAAAGTGTGTGCGTTTGTGAAGTTACCTCTGCTAAACAATTGTGTATGTCTGAACACCGCTCCCCTCAGCCGATGCTTTGAAAGCGCTGGGTTTCTGTGGGGTGCCCTGCCTACTTGGTTGTTATCTGTGTTTCTACAAGGTGTCATTGAGGGGGTGGATGATTTTTCTTGTCAAGCCTGGCTTAACAGCCCCAGATAATAAGTGTAAAAAATGAAAAAAAAAAGGAAGAAAAAAACTCAAACCCCCAAAACTGGAATTTTACAGAAAGGCACAAGGTATTTTGGGTCTGGCCTCGCCAGCAGAGGCAGGATTGGAGGACTGAACATGACCCTCTCCGTGCAGGTCGCACAATAAGGCAGTGTCTGCTCATGACTCGCTGGAGCTTCATCTGCTCTTCCCACTCCTGGAATATTTCATGATTGAGGAGCAAATCCAGCAGTATCACTGGGGATTGAAATCCAGGGAAATACTGTTTTCTTTGTTAACAGAAAATAGAAAGCACAGAATAGGCTGTGGTTAAGTCCCTGAACTGGGATTTGGGACTTGGCTCTGCTGCGGTTTTCCTGCGATGCGAGTAAATCGTCCCATCCCTCTGCACTGGTGTTCCTCATGCATAATATGGGGCAATGAGATGGTTTTTCCTTCCCTCTCCCAATACATTTACAATATTGCTATTTAGATTATACAGTCTTTGGGATGCAGACTCTCTCTGTCACAAGGTATGCTCATGCAAATATCTACTACCTTGGAGGAACACATCCAGTTTTTCCTGGATGTATCCTCCTCTTCATACCCTGCTGTTCTGGGCAGGCAGAGTCTTTGTAAGCCCAGCTACCATTCAATTTTTTGGGCTTGTTTCTTTTTTTAAAATTGTTTATCAAAAGGAAGTGCTGGCCTTTTGCTGTTTCAGAAAAGCAGCAGAAAAACCAAGCTCAGCCAGCCGTAATGCCTGGTGGGGGTGGAGTGCCAGAGGCTGGGGTTGAAGTGCAGGGCTGCGGAGCTGAGCCCAGCGAGAGCTAGCAGAAGGACCTGGAGGGCAACGTGGGGTGCCACAACCTTCCTCTGTGCCTGCATGTGTTCCTATGGACAGCTCTCTCCTTTACATCTCCTAATCCTTTAGATTCAAAGGGTCATGCTTGCAATTAATTCTGATCTGCTTCGTGAATGAACCCAGGCTTGCGGTGAGGTTGGGGCAGGAAGGATGTGGCGCTTGTGTGGGAAGGACTATCAGACAAGGGAGGGAGGGAAGGTTGGGATGAACGGAAATGTGTGGATTTGGCATGTGAAGGGTGGACTGGGAGGAGTTAGGACTTGGGGAGCTGAGGAGTGAAGCTCTGCAGGAAAAAGGCTTAGTGCTTTAGATGTATTGGGTCATCTGGGGCAGTAAGATTGGGGCATCAAAGGTATTGGGCTGGAAAGAAGTAGTATTTCCAAAATGGACCTTCATTTGCCATGGGGGAAGAAAGGGGATAACACATCCACTGCTGCTGCTCTCCCCTGTTCTCCTCCTGCCTGAAATATGGCTGCCATAAAGGATGGGTGGAAAAGCAGCCCTTTTGGAGGAGTTTGGGGTTGGGTATTAAACCCTTCCTGGTGCTTCTCTTGGCTATTGCTGCTGGATTGATGGGACGAGCAGGAGGCTGCTGGGTGGATGCAACAGCCCATTGTCACAGGCTGCTGGTTCACAGCGGCCCTGGGTGAAGGCCAGGCTGCTCGGATGGGGTGCTCAGAGGGAAATAAAAAGGGTATGACCTTCGCACGAACTACACCGGCTTCCATGGCCCCACCCAGGGTTTTCGTTTCCTTGCAGTCTTTTTATGAAACCCTGCTCACAGCCACTCCACCAGCCGTCCAGAGCCAAAGGTATGTGAAGCATTCAGGCAGTGAATGCAGCCAGAGGGCAAAGGAGTTTCTGACTGGCCATCTCCAGGCTAACCCCAGCGCTTGCTGGAGCTTGCCTCTTTAACCTGACAAATCGTGGGTTATCACAGCCAAGGGAGAAGGTACTTCCAGCATCAGAAACGTTCTCTGTAGCATTCAGATTGCAAGCTCCCGACCGCGCGGGCTGAGCCCTGTGCTGTGCCAAGTGGTGCAGCAAAAGCAAAAGCTGGCAAGCAGAGGTGCTGATCCAGGAGGAGGACCATGCTTACAGTGTGATCTGAGAGGCCGGACACCGTGGTGAGGGTCTATCGCTGCACAGGGCATGGCACTGTGTGTTGAGCCAGCAGTGGGTCTGCGCCATAGTACATGCAGAAGCACTCCCAGTTTGCCCAGCTGGCATTTGCAGGAGGCAGGGCAACATGCCTTGTAGGGCCACATCCCATTTTGGGGGATATGGAGCAGCAGCTCTGGAGGAGTAGCATGTCTCTTTGTAATTAACTATTGCTTGGGAGGTGGCTTGGATGGGCTTGGGGAGACACAGACCCTATATGTTCATCAGAATTATTTGCTTTGCTTTACAAACACATAAGGGGCTACACTCTGCTCTCCAATTGCCCTCTAAAGCAGAAGTGCAGTGATCAGGCTTTCCAGAAATCACTGTGATTTTCTTTCAGTCTCCCACTTGGGGATGACTAACATGGATTTTCAGAGCATAGGAATTTAGCACTTTTGGAAATCTGGTCCGTTTAAGGTAGTTCAGCATCTGAAAACTTTGAATATTTTTTAGCATCTGAGGTTCTCTTGTTTACTTGTTATTATAGCAATTGTTGCTTTGATTTTAATTTACTCTTCTTGGTGGAGAGGGGATTATACATCTAATCCTTTGTGGTCTGTCTCAGTCTGCCTTCTCAGTCTCACTAAATGTTCCTTTATTCCGTGATATTCTAGGCTGAAACTTTTGGACTAATTACTTCTTCACAAAACTTCACTGTGAATCCTTTTGAAATCTGCACCATCTTTATCTTTATGGGATTTGGTTCATTTGTCTTTTACCCCAGGGTATGTGATCTGAGACATATTGAAGTCATTGGAAATGTTTCCTTTGAGTTTGGTTTTAAAACAAGCTCTGGGTAAAGAAATTTGTAGAGGAAGGAAGGAAACCTCCAGAAACCTAAAAGATTCCTGCAGGATATTTCTTTAAAAAACCCAAATAATTAGAAATCCCCCTGGAAAAGCCATCTGGGGAGCATCTGAGCAATGCTTACTGGAGGCCAGAGTCTTAAATGCTGTTCTCAGACTTTAAAAAAAAAAAGGGGGGGATGAAAGACAGTAATGGTTATTAAAGCTGAGGATGCTCATGCGTCGGATGTTTAAGCTTACTTCCTACAGAAGTTTAGAAAGGCTGTTTCCTGATATAAAGCTGTATAACAGATTATCTGTATTGTGTGTGATGGGCTTCTTTCCCTCCCCTTTCCAACTGCCCAGACACAGTTGGATATGAGACAGATGATGGATTGATTCTTCTGGCTGATGTTTTCCAGTATTCTCCTGGATGTTTCCCAGTCTTCCAGGAATTTTCATGGCAAAAGGAGACCTACTTCTAGATGGACCTACTGATGTTTAGAAAAGAAATTTTGAAACCATTTGATGAATTCCTTTAGGGTAACCGGAGGAGCCTGTGGTTGGTGACATCAGGCTCACGCCTCGCACTGCACCCACACGTGTTCTCATTGCATGCGATTACACGGTCTGGGATGTGTAATTGCTTGATTGTAATCTGTCCACCTTACGAAAGGTTGCATCATTTTGATTTTGCCTGGGTGCTGTTTGGCAAGCACTTTTCAGGTGGAGTCTCTTGGCCCTTGAAGGATTCATAAAGTCTTTCCTGTGCTTTTGTATAAAGCCTGATTATTATTTTTTTAATTGTTTTCTTTCTTGGGGACCGAGGTTCAGCTGTGGCAGGGAAGACTTTGCAATAGCTAGAAAAGTACATCCGTGGCGCAAAGCTGCTTTGAATAGCAGTGAAGCTAAATTGTTTGAAAGGTTTCCAAAACAGAAACACTGCCTCGACTATTACAGCGTCCGGTGTGAGCAAATCCCGTTTGCCTTTCTCCAGCTGTGCCAATTCACCCCATTCTGTACTGGTGAGAGGCTGGGTGCCCACTGGAAAGGGAAAGCAGTCAAGAGCCATGTGCATGAGTCACCTACCTCGACCTAACAGGACTCAGGTCAGATGATGCAAAAATGACTGCCAAATACCTACCAAGAATAATCCAGCTAGGAGATAAGGCCTCGCCTATCTGCAGGTCTGCCCTGAGAGGGGGACGCAGCAGCGAGCTCGGCGCCGGGCAGCGGCAGCACACTGTGAGGGGGAAAGTGCAGGAATGCAAATGGCATGCTGCAACGGGGCAATGAAGCCATCTGATGGCACGCCCAGGCACTCTTTTATTGTGGACGAGGATCTATTTCTGAACTTTGGAAATGAGCCATCCAAAAGTAAATGTTTAGTCAGCCTTGCAAGCTGTCCGAAATGCATGACATGCCCATGACAGGGTGGTTTTATGGGGATGGGGCTGACTTACCTTTGCCAAATGTGATTCTGCTGTAAAGAACATGTACGTTCAAAAGAGACGGTAGGGTGTGGGTGAAGTTTAGTTTTCTGTCCTAGAGAACTGGGCTGTAAGGGAGAAAAGGGAGTCTTCCGCTTCTGCAAAGGCTCATGAAGGGCACGGGGGGGGGGTTCGCCATCATGGAGCTTGTGCCCTTCAAAACAAGCTCTGACTCTGTGGCTTTGGCACAAAACTGAGGGTCACTGTCAATATTTGGCTTGCAGGTATGAGTGGAGCCACTTGGCTTTGTGTTGGGGCAGGCTTCTTGCTTTGACCAGGAGCTGCAGCTCTAGCCCACGAGGGCAGGCAGAAGGCAGTGCAGTGAAAAGAAAGGCTTGATCACAGTGCTGGGGATGCCATGGCCACTGGAGCAAATGGGGACGTGCCGTCAGACACTGAACGGGCATCTCCACCTTGAGTCAGTGATCCAGGGGTATGCTGCTAAAGCAGCAACAGTGAGTGTGGAGTGGGGCAGAGTGGGCCCACGGCAGGGCACTGGGTGGTATGGGGGAAGAGAGGGCACCAGCAACCCAGCACAACAGCTTGGCCAAAGCTCAATTGACAGTAGGCAGCCAGATCTCCAGGCTTTGGCTGCTGGAGACCTGCAGCCCAGACTGTGTGACGGTTGGGTCTGGAGCCGGGTTTTAGTTCATTTGGGAGAGGAGCGAGTTACAAAATGTGGATCTGGGTTCAGGTTACAATTCTGCTCCCCAGGGCTATTCCAGGTGTTCAAATAGAAACTTTTGGCCCAGGCCCATCTCTAATTAGGCATATTCTTTAAAAGTATTTTCCTTCCTCAGCTCCTGTGCTCTTGGCTTGTCTCCACTAGCCCTCTTTGCTGTGCTAGAGCACAGTTTGCTGGGTCTATTAATTGAACTGTTTACACACCTGGTTTCCTGCAAGAATAGACACCTAGCTCCTTCTTTTGAAAAGTCTAGCCCAGAGGCTGTAAACAGGAATTGTGCTATGTCTGGAAAAGCTGAACTGCTGCTTATCTGCACTCCCTCGGGCTGTGGGAGCAGCAGCAGCTGCAGACATGGGTCAGTTGAGCATGGAAACCAGCTTGCACACTCTTCCCACCAGTCCTGTCCTCCTACCCAGCTCAGGTCCTCCAGCAGGTGAGAAGCCACCTTCTTCTCAGGGTTATTCCCTTTTACTGTGACAGGAGGATGACAGGAGGGGGGTCACCTGGCATTTGGGTCAGCTCAGATGTATATTTTGCCTAGTATGAAACCTGGGGGTGTCATCCTGGAGTTATGTCCTGTGCAGGACTGCTGATGGGACCTTTCCTCTCTTTTCATGGCTTTGCCTTACAAGGTTAGTTTCTGTCCACGCTACCCAAAAGCAGTGGTGTGTTTGTCACCCCTTAAATTCTTCTAGTTATGGCTGAGGGGCTTCTTTCATAAGCCATTGTGTGGCTCAAAGGATGATTGTGGAAAGAAAAGGTTGGTAAGGCTTGTGTGGTGCAGATCAGATGAAATGGTCCCTCATGGTCTCTTCGGGCTTAAAATGTATAAGCATAAACAAGTGCCATTGAACAACTTTAATTTCAAGGTATAAGAGGAGGAGAAACACAGCACAAAATCACTTGGCTGATGCTGTTGAGAATTTCTGCTTCTGAGTCAGGTAGTATTGGAAAACCCCATAGAGCTTCCTCAGAGGCTGAAACAGACCTTCAGACTCTGCTGGGGAGTTCCTCTTCACACCAGTGTGCATTCTGTACTGCCTTAAAATACGCTGATTTTGTGGACATGCTGTCAGCTTCTGAATTCCACTTTGCAGCTGTTGTTTTACTGGGTGGCACTGAGTTTTATTTATTTTGCCGCTTTATTTCTTTGCTGAACGTTACTTGAATTTCATCTGGAACATACCAGCTAACCTCTGTGTAAGGCTGTGAGTTGGGAGGGCTGGTGTACTGTGCCGTTGGTGGTCCATAGGCTATGGAGTGAGATGCTGATGTGCTGGGCCTTGGCATCTTTAACTTTCTGTACTTCTTGAGGTTTCCGAAGCACTGTTGGTGAAGGCCCCTGGAGGAGTCCCCCCAAGGCAGGCCCTTGGGAAGGGGCATGCAGATGCCTGGGCTGGGAATAGGGAACAGGAAATCAGATGCACCTTAGGGCAAAATTTGCTATCCAAATTCCAGTCCAGCTAGGAATGGAAAGTGCTGCTGTTCCCAAAGCACTGGGATGGACTCAGATTACTCCAACAAGCCCCCAAAGGGGACACCAAGTCATCCAGTGGGGAATGAAAGAAGGCGTGATATTAGCTTTTGGGTGCTCGTGCCATGGGAGAACTCCAGCAATGCTGTCTGGGACCAGCACAGCTCCTAATCACCCAGCAAGCAGTGACTTTGTCGTTGAACTTTATGTTGGCATGGATTACCGCTTGGCTGCTGAGTGTTGGTTATATGCCATAAGTGTTACGAGCTGTGAGGGCTGGGAAATCTCAGCTCTGGAAAGAGGCCCGGAAGCACAAAGGTGGCAGGTACTTTCATCCGGGCTGGCATTAAAACCCTTTGCGGAGGAAGAGGAGAGGGCTTACACTATCACCCCTCTTACCTTTTCCTCCTGCATAATCGTGCCCCTCTGCCAAAAAAAGGAATCGAGGCTTTTGCTAGAAACCAATAGCTAGCTGGATCCAGCGTGAAGCAGCATGACCGTTCGTGCTGTGCTCTGTGCTCCTGTTAATGGTATCAAATCAAGCAGGAAATTATTTTTGGAGCGACGGAGCATGTTGAAACTCAGCAGAAGGCAGCTGTTTGCGTAACCGGAGTTGTGGGAGAGCTGCCTCCCTTGCTGCCAAGCGCTTGACTTCCTTTACTAGTGAGAAACGGTTTCCCCGCTCGCGGCAGCATGAGCAAATCCCCTTAGGCTTGGGAGGCTGGGCTTGGTCCAGTATCCGTCATTCCTGTAGTGCCTGCTTCACCCCTCTGAAAGTCCCTGGACGCTTTTCTGCTGGGGGTTGGAACTACCTGATTCTGACTCCTTAGACCACTGCTCAGCCCTCTCCTTAGAAACAAATGACCTGCAAAATACAGGGTTTTGTCCAGAGTTTCAAATGCATTTCAGTTAACTCTCAGCAGAGGTCCACATCTGGCAAACGGCCCATGCTGGAAGTGAAACATTGGTTCTGCCTCAATCTGAGCATCTGTGCCATGTTTTTACACCCTGGCTGGGTTTCCAGCACCACAGTGCCCTGGTGGTACCCGCAGTACTTGGGCTGCCTTCACAAGGATGTGTTCTGGCATGCAGCTCCTCTGGCTGCATCTCAGCAGATCCTTTTCAGTTTGGCTCTTCCAGCAGCTCCCAAGTGCCTAACAGTGGCTTGATTTTTTTTTTTTTTTTTTTTTTGTGCGAGGTGGGTCTTGGCATGCGGCTGCTTTTTCGCTCTGGCAATACTGTTTGTACCTTTTCTTTCTGCTCCGTCACTGCAAACTGGTGCCTGGGCACTGACCTTGCCTCTCGGACGTGGCTCAAGCTGTACCTTGATGGACCTTTTATGCAAACAGGTTTGTTTGCTTGGCTCTTATACCCTCATACCAGACCACAAATAAATCCCTTCAGTCCCACAGTGAAACGTTGTGTCCTATAAAATAGCATCATTAACATGGGTTGTAGGATTGCGTTAGCCAGAAAGAATGAGATAAAGCCATGGCTGCAGAGATGGCAATTGACCCGGCGCAGATGGGGCTTAAATTCCTGCCCCCAAAATGCGATGTTTCTGCACAGAAGGGAAGGACCACGCCAGCATGGAGAGGTTTTGAAAGCTGCCATGGGGGTATAAAGCCTTTTTTGTTTCCGGACTTATTATGTCATTCCTCGGTCATGCAAATATCGCCCCAGAAGAAAGACTTTTTCACATTACTGCCTTGTTCTGGAAGCGTCTCTCCCTGATTATTCATGACCGCTGACTCCTTCAGCCATGTGCCACTTTCCTAAGGGCTGTAGGGTGGAAAGAAATTCCCTGACGCAGTGAAAGGCAGGAAAAAATCCAGTGCACCCAAACTGAGTCAGTCTGGAGTATTTATGGCTTTCCAGTTGGGTAATTAAGCTCTCATGCAGCCCAGTTATGGTTAGAAAAGGTGTCTGTCCTGCACTGGGTTGGAGTTTGTTACCGTTACATGAGTGTACATTGGCAATGAAACCCCAGAGCTGGGGTGATGAGCAGGGCTATTTTGATAATCTATAAAATTCTTGGTGAAGTAGATTAAAAATTAACTTAAAAAAAAGCTGTTGATTCACTTTATAGTAACCTTTCAACATAAGAGCTTGATGGTTTCTGGGCAGTTTGGTAATAGATGATGGAGCCTTTTATTTCTACTTGTCCCATCCATGCCTAGGATTGCAGCTGTCAAATATTTCACTGTCCAGGGCTCTTTAGTGTCTCACGGTTTTGGTTGCAAATCCAGTTATTTTCCCCTTGCCATTTAATTGCTCCCTGTGGCATTGCTATGCCCTGCAACTGTGATTTTGTTTCCTTTGGCTTGGGAGGGAGACAGGATGGGGTGGGTGAGCCCTCGGAGACCTCCCAGGTCCATCCCGCCCGTGCTCCCTGCCCTGCCTTGCAGCTGTGTTTCTTTTCTTCGTCGTGCTAAGCTGACCCTTTGTTGGCCTATGTCTTCTGTGCCCAAATGAGGGGGCACAAAGAAAAGCAGTGGAAACCCCCTGTTTTGTGGCTGCTGTAACTGGTCCCTCATGCTTTACCTGCTCCAAAGCCATCCTACGGTCCACAGTGCTTCAGCCCAAACTTCTTGGGACCTAAACTGAAGCGTTTATTAAGTTGTACCCCAAAAGGGAATCACATTTCCTGACAATAAAATACTATCCATCCCATAAAATGAAGTTAGTATGAGCCTTAGAGGCTAATATTCCTGCAATGCAAGGGAAGGAAGCAGCTGCAGAATTTGAGGAACAGTATACTAAATTACTCTTTTTGAAACCACTAAGGTAAGTCTTGTTTCCTCAGATGAATGCCATAGTTATGTCTGAAGCAGTGCCTCTATTTCTCTGCTGATATTTTACCAAAAGGTAGCTGTAGGGAAGGGTTTAATTTCTTTTGTCACCTTATCTCTGGGAACCACTTCAGTTCCGTTTCAGTGATGTTCTTGCGAAGCGTAAGACTAAAAAGGGTATTATTGTCTCTTTGAACTGCCTTTTGCTCTGAGGAATGAGGATATAATTGTAATATAGGAAGGACAAACTGAACATGTTCAGGCTTGTCCTGCCTGATCTTTCCAGTTTCTTTTCTTTTTTTTTTTTTTTCCCCTTGCAGTTAGCACTCATGATTGGGATTTTCCAACCGATAAAGTCTTGGCTAGCCTACGGGGTAATATGCTTATAGCTAAACGAGGTCTCTGGACGGCTGGATGTGCGGTTTCTTTTGATGCCAGCCAAGACCAGGGTTCACCACGTTATTTGTGTTTGCCACCAGAGCATCAATCTCTCACTGTTCGTGTCTGCAGGAGGAGCACAGAGTGAGTCTTGGGCAGATGGCTTTCATATTCCCTCTGGGATAATTTCTTCCACATGCTTAGTGATCTTTCGGTACTCTCTTTTTCAGTCATGTTTGGATTTTACGAGAAATAGGTCTGCGGAAGAAATTAAAGGCAAATATTAACTGTACTTAAAGCAACCCAAAAAGAACATCCCTAAAGCCTTCAAATCCCATGGTGTTTTGCTTTTAGGAAATTTTATTACTAGTGTAGATGAAATACAGGGTTTGTTGGCTATATCTGTAAATTCAGTAAGTTGTGCTTAGTTCGTGTCATTTAGTAAAAAATTTGCCTTTGAGGCCAGTTTAACTACTAGCCTTGATCTGAAGCAAGGATTAAAGGTAAAGATGTTGGTACTAAACTCATACCATCTTTTTTTCTCAACTGCTGCTATATGAGAACTTACTAAAGAGCAATGAATTTCAAGTCCTTTCCTGCTGCTAATCCACATCTCTGCTCTATGGCTGGGCTCTTTGTACCGGGTGCTGCCATTTTGATGGGGATTGGCAGCCATCATAATTACACTGCTGATGTTGGGCCTGATCCTGTAAACCATTTTCAGCTCTTGCTGACTTTCCATCTTTTCCATGATGCCCCCAGTTGATCTTTTCCAATCCCATTTCCATGATGCCCTCAGTGCAGCTGGGATTACAGCATTTCTCGCTAATTCCTCAGGATCTGCATGACTTGTTTTACTTTGACCCTGTGGTTTTTACTCAGTCCTTCCTCAGACAAGTTTCCACTGACTCAAATTCATGCTTTAATTGAGTCAGGGCTCCGGGATGTGTCCCTGGGGCGAAGCCTGTTTCTAGGGCAGTTGGTTCCTGTGGAGTTGGGCCAGCCGACACTGGCGCACGATGGCAAGGCTCCTCGGTAATAGGGGAACAGTAATAGGGATGTCATACACTTCCAAAATCTACATAAGTGAGCTTCTCCCATCAGTGGTGCTATAATACGCAGTGCTGGTGTTGCATTGTCAGGGTGCTGCAAGACTCAGCGAGTTGTGGGTTCCAGTTGCATCGGTGTTGTGGCTGGGGCAGCAGAAAAGGCTTTTGGGGGATCCAGGGAAAAGAAAGAGGAGAGAAAAAGTCTGGTCCACTGGTCTGAGCACTAAACTTGCACGTGAGAGACTTGAGTTTTAAGGCTTGTTTTCCACCATGATCTATCTTTATGCAACCTTACCAGCATACTTAGGTGTTCTGTGCTTCATTTCCCTGTGAGTACACACAGGGTGTTTGCACCACCATCACCCACAGGGATGTTATGAAGATAAATTGTGAGATTTAAAGCATGATTTTTTCAGCTGCTACTGCATTAGGCCTGTCTCTGTATGTAACAAAGGAAAACTTTACACAAGGACTTTTACGAGGACTGGTGTGGACCGAGGTCTGGAGATCCTTGTACTTTGGACACCCCAGTATTTCCCTGGTGCTGTATAGATGCACGTCCAACAGGCTTGGCAGCATTTGACAGTCTGTGTTTTCATGTTTTTGCCCTGCTGAAAATAAAATTGAAGTGAAACAAAACCGCACAATTCTTTTTCATTGTGCACTGAAAAGAGAAAAAACAACAACCCACTAGTCACCTCAAAAGGTAAATAACTTCCTCATCAACCAGTTTGTCTGTTTATGTGGACCTCTTTGGCGCACTGAAAGCAGCCAGCTCTGCAAGGGTCCAGGATATCACAAATGCCAGTCTAAAATCATCGTCGCTGCTGGCCACTAAAAACATGGCCCATTGCTGCCTTGAGTTACCTGGTTGTAGCATCTGAAATACAATTGTTTCCTAAGGTGTCCTGCCAATGAAGTGCATGGCCTCTGGCTCTTGCAACACCAGATGGCTTGAAATGTAAATCTGCTAGGTACAGCAACGCCGCGGTGTGCAGCGGGCCAGCACTTCACTCACTGGAGCTACAGAAACGTAGAATTGGAGGTTTCCAAACTCCTCTGCAGGCAGCTGGTGGCTCACACACTGCTCACCCCTCCTTGTTTCCAGCTGCTAATTTGCAATTAAACACAACTTAAAATACAGTAAACACTGTTCGCAGTTTTCCGTATGAGTCCGTCAAGTAGCTTACAGTTGCCGTCGTTTGGTGGTGAACGGAGCAGGCTTCTGCCACAGCGTGTAGCTGGGTGGAGAGGCTGCCCGTGAGGCTGCCTAAGATGTGGTTCCCATCGAGCGCTCCTGTAAATACCAGTTCAGCATAATGCAGCTGATACTAACTGGCATCCCTGTAGGTGGTCTCAGTAGTGGGGCCAAGATGAGACGTGGTGCGAAGAATGAAGCACTTTTTCTCCCTAAGGGCAGAGCACCTCCAACTGAGAGCAAAGGTGTGTTAGGCAGAGCTCAAGGTGCAACCGCTGCACCAGGTCTGCAGGTAAAGGATGTTCTCGTTCAGGGCTTTGGCAATGCCAGGATCCACTGAAGTATGCAAGATGTGTAGAAGACCCTGCAATTACATTTGACTGGTATGAAGTACATTAAATCTGTTTTCAATTCGTTGCTCCAAAAAGTGCAAGCAAATTCATTTAATATTGAATGTACTTTTTAACCGAAATAAATCATTTTCTCCTATGCCAAATGAAGTAGTTGAATACACATCATTCAGTGCAGAGTTCCTTAGCTGTTCCTTGGCTAGTGTTTGTCCTGCAACCTATGCAGGGGAGAAAACTACTACAATTTGCAAATATGAAACACAGAACAACCTCCTTTCTGAATATATTTAATGTGCAGAAACCACCATCATTATGGGATGAGGGAAACAAAATACTTAATTGGCAGAGTTCAGTAAATATAGTAACTGTGAGACCACTCCTGGTTTGAGCGTACAAAGCCTGCCTAAGCAGGCAAAATTGTGCACCTTTAATTAACGCTTTCACCCATTATTGAAATGGAATGACTCACTCTTCTCATGCAGATGCCTTCTTCTGGGGTCAAACTCTTCATCAAATCAGCTGCACCACAGCCCTCAGGCTCTGTCTTTGCTGGAGAAAGGGTTGTTTTCAAGGGGCCTGTTGTGCAACCAAAGAGGTTGGAGTGGGATGCTGGAAAGTCTTCCACCTGACATGTGAGATGTTTTATTTGCAACTTTTGGGTATTAGCATTCCAACATTGCTTCCCGTACAAAATTAGTCCTAATGTGTCCTATTTCATTAAAAGGTCTTACTAGACAAAAGGTGGTGGAACCCTCAGTGCAGCACGGCAAGACTTTTCACACCTTGAGGTAGGAGGTGTCGGCTGCCCCTACTTGTTCCAAGGCAAGATCGGTCTGTGCCGTACCTCTGGTAGGATGCTGCACTTACAGTTACTTACCTCAAGGTAAGTGTGTTTTGCCAGGGATTACACAGCTTGAAAATGTCATTCACATGAATGCAGTCCTGGTAAGAGAGGAAATTTAAGTGTCAGACTTGGCTAGTCAATGACTTGGCTATTTACCTTGTTAGCCTTTGGGAGTGGGGTGTGGAGGGAGCCCTTCCTTTTGCGTGGCAGAAGGATTGCTCTCTTGGGTCATTGCAGTAGCCTTACCAGTGTCCTGCCTGTAAAAGGGACTGGCAGAGGAAGAAGCTCTGTCCCTGAGGTGGGCTGATGCTGGGATACCTCCAAGTGTTGGCAAAATAGGTAGTTGCCTGCGGCACTGGACTGTCTGCCCACGGTCCTGCTGTCTACTTGCCTGTGCCAGTGGAAAGAAGGCATGCTCACTGGGGGAAGCCAGAGCATCTGGCCTCCGCGTCTGGTTTTGGAAGGTGGGAGAGGTCCTCCTGGAAGTAGCAGTCACTGCTTGTCTCCTTAGTGCCAGCAAAGGCAGTGGTCCTGGCTCGCCAGAGCTCTCTTCAGGCTTTCTTTCCCAGCCAAATCCTACCCCTTCCCCTCGCAGGAACTACCCGGACCCCACCCCTCATCCTTGGGCAGCAAAATTCAGCTCTGCCTACGCGTTGCTTTGAGCCAGCTCTGAGTAAGTGAGTGCATTACGATCGGTGAGAGGTAACAACTCCAGCCAATGCCAAACTTGCAGATCCTCCAAAGCCACCACCATGAGCTGAGACCTGACATGCTGGGAGTGCAGCCCAGGTTACTATAGCAAATCCTCAACAGTTTCCTGCCCAGCTGAGTCTTTCGGAGTCTGAAGCATTGTAACCTCATAAAAGCTAGAGAAAGCTTGAACTCATTCAAAGATTATTTCACACCACCTACAGTACTCTATGAAGTCAGACATGCTGTAACATATGATTAACGATGCGTTTGGTGGTGAGTCACCGGGTAGTCTAGCAAGCACTGCTCACCTTCTAACCAGTCTGTGCGTGGGAGTCCTTACCCGGTGACACACCCAAACTGAGCATTTTAATAATTTACTGCATTCTGAGCTTGGAAGGGCAGTTTTTGTTGCTTAATTAAAAAAAAAAAAAAATTACTTAAAAGCTTTGCTAACCGTTAGGGAACAAACCTCCACCATGAAGAAGAAGAAGGTGGGGGGAACCCCCAAAAAATTATTATTACTTTGGTTGGTTGGAGTATCCAAGAAAAAGACTGAGAAAAATCTGCGTTTAAGAGATGCAGGATAGCATCTTTGTGTTGTATTAAACAGTCACTTGATAAGATACATGAACGTTTCTTGGACTGAAATGTAGCATTACCGTTTCCCAGCTGAGTGTCCCAAGAGAAAAGTGAGAGTTGTGGTTAGTCTTATTTATTATCTATTATTATTATTTATTATTTTTCCTACAATCCTGAAAATTTCCCTTCTCTGTTCACTTGCTGTTTCTTTCACGGTAATCCCTAATGATTGATTAACTGAGCACTGAGCCGATGGTTTTGTGGAATAGTCTATGATAGGCCGAAGGTCTCACTCCTAAGTAATAATAAGCAGTTCAGAAACCATCATTTCATATATGAATTTAAGACTTGTTTCCCTGCGTGCGTCACTTCAAATTTAATCTGCACTGGCTTTCAGCTGCCACGTTGTTGCTCAGTCTCTCAGCCCTGTAAGGGCCGCATGCAGTTCCCCACTGACTGCTCTTTTCCCCAGTACTCTTAGTTGTGTATCCTCAGCAAACCTTCTTACCTCACTGCTGCTCCAGATCGCTCACAGACAGATTGAGCAGCACATGTCCTGGCCTCACCGGTGGGATGCCTCTGTTGTGAGAACTGACCGCTAACACCTACTTTCTGATGCCTATCTTGACCTGCCCCAGCTCATCCAGTATTAGCGCTGCTGGGACCAAAGCCAGATGTTGCAAGCCCCCGTTCAGGGAGAGCAGCTCATACCTGGTCCTTGTCTAGACTCCTCCATTTCTAGACATACAGGGTGATGCTGTGGAGCGTGAAGCAAGCAACGCTTTAGCCAGCCAGCAGGCTAAAATCTTTTGGGGAGTGCAGCTTATTCCCCCATTTGTTATAAATGCATGTAAATGTGCAGGTGCTTGGTGCACTGAGATACCAGTGGAACTGTCTACGCCACGCGATAGGGAAAAGCAATAATCACACGTACAAGTGCAAGCTTTGAATTAACAAAATGCAGTATTTTGAAATAGGGTGTTTTACCAGAAAAGAGCACACAAGAATAAATGACACTTGAAATTAGTGGCAGATTATGGGCAAAGCATGCAAATCCACCCACGCCTTAATGAAGCGTAACTGATATGCCTCTTCCGGCAATTAGCTGAGTTCCTCCGAAGAGCGCTGCATTGGATCAGGCAGCAGGATGGGCTGGCGCGGGCAGGCTGTTCCAGCTGCCTGGGAATTAGCATCCTGCCACAACCACCCCCTTCGCACCCGGGCGGCGGGATCTGCTGTGCTGGAGCTGGGGCTGCAGCAGGGGCCAGTTAGTTCAAGCTGCTTTTCATTGCTGGGATTTTCTCTGCAGCAGGCACTCGTGGGGGACAGATAGCTTTGTTGCTGCAGAGCCCTTGATGGACAGCCAGCCTCATCTGTTCACACAGAGCACCGCTTACACAGGGAGCTCTGCCAGAGGAGGATTTTCCCTGTGGAAGAAGCCCAAGTGTTTTTATTCAATGCCCTGCACTGACCTAAAGTGCTTCTTCTGCAAGGTTGAGTGTCAAGTCCCGCCAGCAACCTTCCTTGTGCTGGGTTGGTGACACACACAGGAGCAAATGTCCCTTAAGGAAAGTTAAGTCACATGTAGCTCCCATGACTTTTGGGATGGCTGTGAACTCCTGGCCCCATCCCACGCCTGGTGTCCCCAGCACATGGCAGCTCTGATGTGCCTCTGCTCTTGCACTCCTGGCTCTTTGCCCTGCTAATGCACCAGTGCCAAACTTCAGCATCCCTCCCTCGCCCAGTTCTGACGGAAACGGGTGATGCATGATGCCCATACCCCCCTTCATCTTTTTTTCCTTTCCCACCACCCAGATTTTCCAGATGTGGCTGCCACTAAGAATAAGCAGTTGAATGAGCACTTGTCTGCGGGTGACTCATTCTCGCCCTGTGAGGGGCTCTACGGAGGGTGCGGACGCGAAGTCTCACCACCTCCTTGGACAGCCTGCGATCATGTCAAGTTCACCAGAGTGAAAAACAGCCTCCTGCCTTCCCTGAAGCAGCAGCAGCCAACTTCTGCTGCTCCTCATCTAAAACGTATGTGGCAAAAAGGATACCCTGGCCATGGTTTCCCGTTGCATCAGGGCAGTGAACTCCCTCCTTTCCCTGCTGATGCATGGGAGGGGGTGGCTATCCGCTCAGGTTTTACATTCTGTCTCTAGGGAAATCCCAGGCTCCCAGTGAAATAATAGGAAAACTGCAACCAAAGGAGTCCCACTGAGGGGCTACAGTGAAATACGGGTGATTTCTCCCAGGGTATTTGTCCTACCTCTTGTGAAGTACCTTCTACCTGACCACAAGGAAGCAAGTGAGAAAGGGCATCTTTCTCTGGCACATGTCCTTTGGAGGCTGTTTTTGTTCCCATTTGGGATTTAACATTCCTTCTGCTGGCATTAACCTGCGCTCCTCGCTTCACGTACCATTTTCACGTGGGCATTTGCTTGGACAGGAGAGCCAGGGGGAAAGACTCGTGCCGCGCTTATTCATGCCTTTGTGTGATGTTTTTTCATGAAGACAAGGAGTAGGAATTGCAGAAAGGAAGGTTTGAGGGTTTTTTTGTTTTCCTCTCAAAAGCATGCTTAATGTGATGGATGGTACTGGCTGCCCTTCACCGGCGGGGCTGCCTTGAAGCCTGCTGAGCGCGGGGCTGTCTAGGTTTATTTGTATTATAGTGCCATTTCTTGCCCTGGGCTGTGAAAGCCAGACTATCTCTGTACATTTTCCTGAATGTCCAAGGAAACATGAAATTTTTTGAGGCTAAACAAATCTATTTTTATTGAGGTTTTTGTGGTTTTGTTTCTTTTAAGAAGCTTTGGTGAAATTTTGTGCTTGGTTTTTTTGGCTTTAGGAGGAATCTTAACAACATAGACCAGACCATGATGGGTCAAAGATGAAATACATTCAGCAAGCATTGTCAAGGTAGTAAAACAAAGTTCCTTGAACAAAACCATCAGTGATTTACAATGAGTTATGCACTAAGTTTATGCATCACTAAGTTATCAGGAACACAGTGGCCACTGCTCACTTTCTTATGGACCCAAAGCTGTTTACTGGAGAGCATGGTTTGGTGTCATGGTTTCACCTGATCTTTTTTTTTTCACCTCAATTTTTTGCTTTGCTTTTCTTTTTAACTCACCAGCTGTTTTTCACCCATAGCTGCCCCTCCAAGGGTGTAAGTGGATGAGTGGATAGTGTGGCCGGACCGCAATCAAAGAAATATTTTGAGAGTCCTTTCAGAGCTCTTTAAGGAATCTGGGCCGGCTATGAATGCCGGCTTTATGCAGTGCTGTTTTGAAGTAGGAGTGAGTCACTAAAAAACAATTTGTGCTCTCTCCATGTTCAACTTTGACTTTATTAAGAAAAAAGAGAAAGAAAACAAACACAACCCCATTCACTGCCGAAATACGCATTGATCCTTTAATCCTCAGGGAATTGTTGGGAACTGCTTCCTCCTCAAAAGAATTGCTGTATTGACGCAACATTTAATTGTGCAATTACACACGTGCGTTTTTCTCCTGGGCTTTGCAGAGCGGGGCTCTGTGGCTGGAATGCTAATCAGAAAGCGATTGATACCATCTCGTGGCACACACAGCCTGAACGCAGCCTCCCAGCTGGCAGCAACCCCTAGGTACTAGGTACCTTCATGGGTCCATCCCAGCCATTTCAGGCAGGAAACCAAAGATGGGAATCGCAGCACAGCAAGGCCAGAGCAAGGACTGGAATTTGGGCTGGAGCTCAAAACTGTATCCTGTATTGGTTTGTTGTAGCTTTCCTTGGTGGAAGCAGGAGGCTCCGGCGCCCGTCCCTCCTCGGCAATGCCTGGGGGCTGCGCCTGACAGGTACCAGCAGGAACTCTGTTCAAAATCCCTCGTCTGTGAGCTGAAAATATTACTTGCCTGAAAATGCCTGGTCAGTGGCCTCTCTCCTGCTCCTGCGCCACTGCATGATCTCCACATGGTGCACATGCCTTTGAATTTTTCATGGAAGTTTTGCTGAAAGCGTTGCTTCAAAGCTACTGGGAAATGCTCTGCACATGTGTTTGTACATATATATACACACCCACACATACTTGTTTGGCCAGGCTCCGCTTTCCAAGAGCTGCACTTGCTGTAAACTTCACCAGGTTTTTCTGACACTCCATGTGTGCCACCTCTGACTTCAGGGTTGTGCGACACTTAGGGCAGAGCCGCAAAAAATCACTTCCAGGAGTTGCGGAGCTTCTGGGAGCCCTTGCTGTCACCTCTCTTACTGTGTCACTTCTTGATTCAGAAACTGAACCCCAATTGCACTCGTTTGCCTCGTACTAATTGACCCTGATGGGAGCGGGTTGCGAAGTGACGTAGAGCATGTCCTTGCTTTGCGTCACCTGGGAAGCATGCTGCACATCGGGATTTACAGTTACCTGCAAGAAAGTACAGAGGCTGGTTAAGCATTAGGTGGGAAGAAATGCAACCCCCCTCCAGCTGGATTTGAATGCTAATATCTTCTTGGGGTTTAATATCTTTACCATGACATTACTATTAATGGTTTCATCATCAATTCTGCTTTCCCACCAGCATAAAGGATGGAGTTTCCAGATGGGCAATCCTAGCTGTCAGCCACCTGTCCCTTATCCATGGCCACAGGCTACCAAGTGAGCCTTGTGCCTGGCCACACCATCGGTCCTGTGGCAAGTGTGCCGGGGGCCAGCCATCCCGCTTTTTGAAACCCTTTCAAACTCTTTTAATGGATGCTTTTAATGCATCCACCGCACTTGCGTAATGGCCTCAGGAAAATGAAAAGGAGAGGATTTTGTTATGCTGTTAAGCAGTGTTTGGCTGATGTTATGGGCTCCTGGCCTCCAAGTCCTTCTGCTCATGTTTTCTTCTTATTTCTCTGAAAGCTTTAAGTTGGGGCAAGCTGTGGCTGCTCCTGTTGGCAGAACTGAGCAAAAACTAGTCCTCCTCCGAGTTCAAGTGTTGCTCCCTGCAGCTGATTGCTTTGCTCTCTGCTGGCAGCAGGAACCTCGGGGCACGTCTGTCCCGTGCAGGACAGGGTGAGGAGCTATGTTCCTCCCTTTCATGGCAAGGCTGAAAGCACACAAAGAAGACGGGGCAGCTCTGGTCTTAGCTGACAATCTGAGAGGAGCTTTGCTAGCAGAAAACCCCAGCAGAGAGCAAGGCAGGCTGCTGGCAAAAGTCAGGAAGGGACTCTCTCTCCAGATGCAAGAGAAGAAAAAGAATTGTAAGTAACGTGCTGAAGTACACAGATGAAGTTGCCTGACTTATTTTGGCCATAAAGGCCAGGACAGTAAAGGCTCTTGACCTCTATTAAATCAGTGAGAAGCTGGAAGAGGCTGCACAACGATCTCAGCTGCCAAAGCTGCTGCACCCTTTTGCTCCCTTTAATTTAATTGTATTAGTCCTGCCCGCACCCTTTGTTCTTCCGCCCCGCTCAGGAAATCTGCTGCTGGTTTTGGCAGGGCTCTCTCCGGCTCCACATGGCTGGTTTGCGGACAGCCAGGAGGGATGAGAGGGGAGGCAGGAAGGGGAAGAGGATGGGAAAACGTCCCACGGGAGCAACCTGCTTAATGTGCCTCATTTGTCTTAATAGTGCCACCATGTTCCTTCCTGGCAAAACTTCCTCCTGATAAGCCAAACAGGCAAACCTGAATGTAGAAGGGCTCCCACTGATATCAGCAAAGGCGATATTTCATGCTTAAATCTCAAAAAAAAAAAAAAGACAAGTGCCAGAGAGCCAAGGCTTGCGCAGCAGGAGCTGCCAACCCAGCGACCGCTCCTACCCCTAGCCTCCAGCTCCACTGAGGGGTCAGGTCGTCTCGCCTTTAGCTTGGCTGTTCTGGTTTGCACCACTTGTTCCTCATTGACTGGTAAGAAATAAGAGCAACAGCTTAGCCCTGAGTCCGTCACTTGCTTAGCATGCAGAAAAGGGTCCAGCAAGCGCAGCAGAGGGATTATGAGTGCTCACCCCGCGCTGGTTTCTCTGCTGGTGGCAATAGCATTGCTGTACCCCTTGCCAAAGCGCTGCTCCTCGGGGCCGTTGTGGGGTGCAAACCCTCCCCTGCCCTCCTGCTGCTTGCTGGACTCCAAACTGCCAGCGCCTGCTTCCCACCCGCCTCTGCAGGGCTGCAGCTCTCCTCCCAGCGCCATCCAAGGACGGGGGCAGAGTTTTCCCCATCGGCAGTGACACGGAGCAGCTCAAGCTGAGGATCCAGCAGCACCATTACAACTTCATCAGTTTCCCCAGCAAATGTGTCGGCCTCCAGTCTCCTGTCAGCATCGTCGCAAGAACACTGCCAGCTCAACCCACTGGCATGTGTCTTCCCTGCCGCTAGAAATAACGATTCAGCACAGGCACACCGGTTTTAGCACTCGTGTTCCTTTACGTGACAGTGTAAATATTTGTGTGTCTTCATATAGCAGGAAAAGACAATGCGTGCAGCCCCTTACCGACCCAAGCCCCAGGGCAATCCTCCCAGGGGGTTCAGAGGTGGTGATGTGTCAGGAAAGCTGCCCTGCGCTGCTGCTTTGTAAAACAGTTGCCTTTCACTGTGGGAGTAGGAGAATGCGTCCCACCAATGCCATACCAGAAGGGTGGCACAGGAGGTGTCACGCGTAATTCATGTGTTGTAATGGAAACATCAGAAAAAAAGAAAGGAAGATACATCAGAAAAACTTTAATCACCTACTGTGTCGATATGGCATTTTTGTGACCCTTGGTTTCACTTCATCTTTCTTAAACAAGCAAACAAACAAATGCAAGAGGTGGTTTCCTGGACACAGATGCGTTGTCTCCGATTCCAGAGTTCGTCCGTGCCAAAGGACGAGATAGCGGAGCAGCTAACCCAAGGGTGTACCTTCATCATCTTTCCATCAAGGAATGAGAATGCTTAAATATGTGGGAAAAGATGAAGCACTTACAGAAAACTGTGGTTAAGGAAAGGGATTTTCAGATGATTTTGAACACGTCAGGCTTGTCTGGGAAACACGATTTTGAGCTCCGTATTTTACTGGATTTCTCTGACTTCAGAATCCAGCTGTACAAAATGCCATAAATCCATTACAGCAAACCCAGGCTTTCCCAAATATGTAAAATGTCAAGGTTCTCCTCTCCCTTTCACAGCAACGAATTATTGGTTATATGCTTGCGGTGAAGTAATGCATCGTTTGCTTGCTAGTTTTGTAGGGGGATCCTTCCCTCATTGCTTGCTGTAATTCTTCTTGGATCTGAAGAGTAAAACATATTTACGTTGGCTTGTGGGATTCTGGAAAACCTCAAGAAAAAATAGGACTGGAAAAGAAGTTTTTCTGTCCAATGAAAAATTTTGTGATGCATTTTTTCCATATCAGAATGAAAGCTTGAAATATAGAACCCCTCCAAAACATTAAGCCAGCTGCAGCTACTTGTTCTGATTACTTTATCCTTTCCATTTTCTTAGTAAATTTACTTTATGTTGCAATGCAAAGTAGAAATTCCAGGTTTCTTGAATAAAAATTTGGGTCCACAAAGTTGATTTCAGTAGTGTGGGAACTGTTTGGCAGATAATATTAAATCAGAAAGTGGCAATCTGCTGCACTAAAAATAAAAAATAATGATCCAGTAAATGACTAATTTTGTGGTCCAGGGTAATTAGCGGAACAGCTTGGCGGATGGAAGGCAGCAGGTCTAAATTACTGTACTAAGTCCATTTGCAGGAAGATATTATCTGACTTTGTTGTTATTAATAATAATTAATGAGAATTAAAATATTCAGCTGGGATTTTTGCCGTTGCTATTAGAGGGAATACATGTGTATATATGTGTATTTGCTCTCTGATGCTTTTCTCGGTTGTTTGCATCTCAATCCTTGACTGTCTTGTTCTGGGACTTTAATAATATTCCAGAAATTACTGAGACCACACCTTTGTCTAGCATGGAGGAAACTTGAGGCTTTTACAATTAGTGCTGCTGGTTATTCCGTGAAAAACATATGCCATGGTCTGACAAGGAAAGCAGCAGTAAGAAGTCAGGCAATAAGCAGTCCTTTATCAGCAAGCTCACGGGGAGCATCGGTCGGCGGCACGCAGCTTGCTTTGCGTCTTGTTTTTGCAGCACAGGTTGCTGGGGATGCAGGCACGGCACAGTCGCCGCGAGGCTGCGCAGACCTGCACGGTTCCAAAGCTTTCTCTGGTGAAACCCAGTCACTGCTTTGCTGAGGTCGGAGGTGCTTAAACTTCATGCCACTAAGACACCATGATGGTCACTTAGTCTTGTGCCCCTCCGTGACACCGGCCTTTGGTGTTTTCCATGGGCATTCCCACCCCAAACCTGCGTCCTGCGGTAGGTTTTAAGCACATGTTTTACGAAACCCTCCAACTAACAGGGTTCCCATGATGAGGGAGACTTTTAATGAGCTGGTTTAGTGGATAATTGCTCTCGCTGTTAAACCCAAAACACACTTCTCCCTTTGTTTTCAGCTTGACTCTCCTGAGTTTCAGTCTTCCAGCCCTGGACTTTGCTCCACCTGTGTTTGGCAGAGTTAAAGCCCTTCAGAGTCTGAAATCTTCCCACATGCCCTTAAAGACTAGGAGGAGTCATTTCCTAATCTTCTCTTTTAAGAGGACTGTGATAACTGAGAACTTATTATTGACTCTATTGACTTTCACGTGGTTTGTGTTTGGGTTTTTTAGATAAGTTGTAATTGTTCCTTTTTATCATTGTACAAGTACTGTTAATAATGGCTGTTCACTGTGTCTACATCTGAGGATGTGGCCCCACTTCTGTTAAAGATCCAACTTTTGGGGCTCTGATGGACAGTTGAAGGGGTGTTGATTTGGTTTTGGGCACCTTTGGAGAAAAGTAGGTGCGTAAATCAAAGTGCTGTTTACTCACCTTCTCCAAAGGTTTTGTAGATTGTGTTTGTTATTTTTAGCGGCTCTTTTTCAAGTGGTATTGTATCTCCGGTGGTTTCAGTTCTGGTTGTAGGCTGGGCTGTATTCTACACCCCTTAATCATCTTGAGTACTTTCTTCACTTTCCTTAACTTCATTTGATTTTGTGGAGAAATTTCAAGGAGTGAGATGAAACTTAGATGAATGAAATTGGGGATTAGATGGGGGATTAGATGGATCCTAACAAGCAGATGCTATGCTTTCTGTGGGAAGATTTCTAAGCTTCATTAAACCAGGAGGGGCTCTTTTCCCCTGACACTTACAGATTTAAAAGCATCGTATTATACCTTATTTTTAAAATAAATGATAAACTATCTTGATGGCAATAGCCATCTTTTGGTGAAATTTCAAACCATGATCATAATCAAAGCCTCCATGAAAGGATGTGAGCTCTTTTATAGCCTTATGTACTGTAACTTCAAGGGGATTGTTCCTCATCCAAGTCCCCAAGCCTTTGAAGGATGGAGGTATAAATGTCTTGTTTATGATAACTATCCACTTACATGTATTTTTTCTGTTTGCAGCATTTTTGTTCCTGCATACGTCGGGCTGGTGGGAAATCTCGTAAATACCATGATAGCAATGGTTTGCATCCCTTTGCAGGCTAAACCAAAGTCAGACCATCGTGTGATGGAGCACAGTAAGTATTTAGTGTTTCTGGTAATAGCACATGAATAGGGGCAGGGGAGTGACATGCTGTAAGGACTTGGGGTTGTATTTAAGGGCAAAAAGGTGCCAACCTTGAAATGCTGACACTTTGATGCCTAAACTGTGCTTGTGGAAGAGTATTATTCCCTACCTGTCGAACACTCTGCCGTGCAGAATTGCAGGCTTCCAGCCCAGTGCTTGCTGTGCATCTCAGAAAAGGTGAATGTGGGCCCCTCGCTGGGAGTTAGTTTGGCCTGGCATGGGATGCAATCCCACTGTCTCACAGGGGTCTTCTGCATCCAGACCTGGCACCAGCTCCCAACCTCCTGCCATCAGCAGAAAGCTGGTGCTGCAGAGATGCGCCTTTTCGGAAAGGTGGTGGTGAACCTGAGCAGACGGCCTCGGAGTTTCTTGCTTCCTACCTCTAACCTGTATAAATACAGTATTAATCAACAAGTCATCTTCCATAGGCACATCGCAGTCTGGCAACGTGTTTAGCATCAGAGAAATCCTACGCCTGATGAAGTTTCCAGGAGTAATGGAAGTTTTCATAGTCAAGGTCTTCGCTGGACTTCCCGTAGGTAAATCTTACCCAGTACTCATGATTGCTGATGTACTTAAAATAAGATGACATACACTGTAGACCAGGCTTGTCTCAAGTTACTGAAAGCACACTGCATTTGATCACAGAGCAGTGAGGATTCAGCTCCTAACTCAATGCTGGACACTTTCAAATGGTCTCACCTACACAGGGTCGAAACCCTGGGACTTAATGTGGAACAGACTACTTGTCACAGGCTGCTTCTGCAACTTTTGGCAAATCACTTAATCTCTCTACTCCATCCTCCCGGCTGTTCTTTCCTCTTGTCTGTCATTTCTATTTAGGCTGTAACCTCCTCAGAGCAGAGGGAAATCATTTGTACCCTGCCAGAAACACTGAGGTCCTTCCTGATTTTGCTTAATTATTTTAAGGGGTATGTGTACCTAACCTTTTTCCCAACAACTAAAAACTATTGCTGGACGAGAGGCTGCAGCTGCTCTGTCGGCTGCGTGCAGGGGAGGCACACCATGTTTCTTCCCTTGCTCATTGATGGTGGTGCTTGTTCTTCTCTTTTTTATATATTCTGCTCGGGTTTTTGTGTCATGGTGGCAACCCACTGCTACCTCAAACCCATCCCAAACTTGCCTGTTTCTCTGCTCCCTTTGAGTTGGTTGCTGTCCTGGCACAGTCCCTGTCTACTGATTTGCCTGGTTATACATATATGTGGCCACAATTTAATAATCTTTCATTTTGCCTACCCTCTAGCTTCTTTCCCCCCTGCTTGTCTAGAGACAAGGCAGTACGTCAGCCTTGTTAGTGGTGGTGTAAGGACAGGGTGATGTTCTCTGCCCTTCCACACAGAGAGCCTTCACGTCTCTTTTCCCAGTCAAACCTAAAAGGGCAGTTTCTCTTGATTATAGTTTCAAGGGTTGAATTTTGTGCACATCAAAACACGTGCACATCATGCTTCTGAACAACCTAAGGCACTTCCCTTCCAAAGAGGGATTGCAAGAGAGGATTTAAGGCACCCTAGCTTTTATACTTTGCATCTTTTCCCAATTCTTCTGCATCTGGAGAATCCCTGGAAGTTTACATAATGTGAAACATAAGTTACAAATTACATTCTAATTTGTAAACTGTAAATTAAGTTTACAAATGAAAGTAGATTCGGCTGTGGAGAGTGCTGAATTAGAAGGGGATGGCATTTCTGGGTTTGGTCGGGTTCATCTGTTATTCCTTGCTAAGGCTCTGGGGGAACAAGTCTGACTGAAGCTGTGGAATAACATTCATGGAAGTAAAGGATTTCTGATTTTTTTTTTCTTTTTTTCTTTTTGTGTGTAGTTGGCACTGGCTGAGATCAGTAATGCCAGCTGGTCCTACCTCCTCCACTGGAGACAGGATACAGTCTCGATGGACTGCTGGCTTGCCCTAATAGTGCACTTTTTTGATTCTTACGAAACTAAACTTTTAAAACTGTGTTTTAAAAAGTGTTTATAAAATGACAGCATTTCACAGAACAAGACAGTCAAGTGATGTTTTAAGATGGTTTTCTTTGCTGATTCTGGCTAATTTCTCAGCTTAAAGTAGCATTCATTTCTCTGTTTAAAAATGCCCGAGACCGCATCCATATGCAATCTGCATGGTAATTTCCTGTGCACTCTCCTTTTTCCAAAGGCCAGGAGAGATGCACTTTGTTTTAGTCATGCCTGCTGAAATGCAAATTCCTCCCTTTTGCAGAAAACGGTTCTTCTTTTCCCATGCACAACAAAAACACGCACCCAACCAAAATAAACATCTCCTGCCCAAAACTGCAAGGGAACTTCTAAGCAAAGAGGATGGAAACAGTGTAGCTGAAATTTTCACGTTGCTGAAATGGCTGGGATTATTTGCGTAAGAGTAGGAATGGCTTTACTTGAGACACTCCTGCTACAAGCATAGCGCTTGCACTACAGTGAGGAGCGGTTAAAATCCTAGCAGCTTGTCTTTGCAGGTCTCTCTTCACTTCAGGTGACTGACCATAGGATGGCAGCTGAAAGGGGATTTGGCCATCACCTACTTCTCTGAAGCTCACTGCTGGAGGCTGAGCGCCTCGTGAGCTCATTTACCTTTCATCTCCAGGCTGCAACTGTATAATTAATTAGATCACCCAAATTACAGACCATTCTCTATTTACTTTGTAAACAAGTATGTAATATACACAGAAGAAAATCCTCTGTTCCTTATGGATCTCATTGTTGTCTAAAATTAGCTTGTTTGAGACCGAAAGAGCCTCCCCAGGGTGGCTGCAGGGCTGGGAACCTCCTCCTTGTGTTGCATAAAAGCAGAGACGGGCTCCGTGCCTCTTGCAGGAGGGGAGCTGCCATGGGATGGACGGGCAGCAGACTGCTCCAGCACAGCTGAATTACATTCTCAACTGACCTGGGAAAAGAGAGCCTCATTGCGTTGCGGTAGATAAGAGACAGAAAAGAAAACATGGGGATAAAAATGTCAAACGTACCTCTTACTGACCAGAAATCACCAGGGCCTTGAAAATACTGATAAATAGCTGCTTGTATGAATCTTTGACTGCCTAATCCCTTTGGAAAACCTGGTTTTAGCACGATGGCTCTAGCACCTGCCTCCCATTTTTAAAAGGACTTTCTGTCACATGTGGAACAGGGTTTCGCAGTAAGCCCTAGGGCTCCGCATCCCATCACGCTGGCGGTCCAGCGTAGGAGGGCTGAGGCAGGCTCCCAGAGGCCGTACTTGCCTTCTCACACCACTTGGTAAGGATTGCTGAGCCGGCCCTCCAAAGCCACAGGCTGCTTTTAGAAATGTTACGTCTTTTTTTTTTTGAAAACACAGATTGCACTCCAGTGTCTCCTTGGTGCTTTTTCTTGTCTTTATTGCATCTCACAAACCATTTACCTGTCTTCTGCTGCATAAGCCTAGTTACTCATCCCACTGGTGCCAGTTTTTCTGAGGACCTCACCCCTTATTTAGACCCCCTCAAAAAAAGGTGAGGTTTCCGAGGATATTGTTGCCATTTTCCACTTTTTTCCTATTGAAAACCTGAGCCTCACAGTGTGGACTGAGGCTTATCCCGGCAGCTCCTGCATGGGCTTTTGGTGTCCCCAGAAGAGCCTGGGGACGTGCCACCCCAGTGATCCCCCCCCCCAGGGCGGGTACATTACTGATGTGTCTGCACTCAGCTGACCTGCAGCCTACCCAGAGAGGACCTGCTGAGCTCTTCGTAAGAAATGCTTGTTCCAATGAGAGTAAAATCTTTTGAGTTCAGTCTGGGGCTCACCTTGTGGGTTCAACCAAGAAATGTCTTGCCAGTGCGAGACACCCCCTTAGTTGCTGAAAGAAGGGGGCAAGGGGGTGTCCCTTGTCCAGGTAGCTCTAAGTGACCGTGCAGGCACAGGGAGTGACACCCATCTAGAGAAGAGACCTTTGCATCTCCAGAGGAGCCATGCAATGTGTAATGCTAATTAAAGAGCACCGCCTATCCTCCTGCTCTGAAAGAAATCAGCTCCTTTGGAGGAGAAAGATCTAAATCTGCCTTAACTCGATGAGGGACTTCAAAGGGGAGAGGAGCTGTAGAAGCTGGCGCGTGGTACTGGGAAGAAGCGTCAGGTATGTAGGAAGGTCGAGCCCCTCCTAGGTCGTACCTGCAGCAGGGTAGCAGGATGAAGGGCGAGCGCCTGCTTCAATCTAATCTTCCTGCAAGTGAAACAAAGTGGGGGTTTTCTTTCATTTCTTCACGTGTGCCTTTTATAAACATGTGCAACTCTGTTGCCTGGTTTGGATGTTGTGAGTAAATACTGTTATTTGCATGTTACCTTAAGCTGGCTTGAGCTAAGAGCGATTTCAAAGTAACTGGATAACCATGGGGTGCTCTCCACGGAGGGGTGTGGCGAAGCCGTAAATCTTCATGAGCCCCAGCTCCCCGGCACCTTGTCCAAATATCCGGAGAGTAGCAGAGCAGGGCACCCTTCCTGCCCCCCATCCCTCTCCCCAAATGCCATAGGGCCAGCTTGGGTGCAGCTATCCCCGTTAAGGGGGGAAGAGGTGTCTCCGGTGGGGTTCAAGAAGGCTTTGTGGCAGGTCCTGGGGTGGGAGGGTGGTGGTCCCTCCAGGCAAAGTCTTGGGGTGCTTGGAGGGAGGTCCTCATTGCTGCAGGTGCTCCACTGGTAGCGGCACTGTCGGGCTGCTGGCTGCGGTGGAGTTGTGCTGGTCTGTTAGGGTGTGAGTCCTCCACGGCGTTTAAGTCAGCAGTCTGGGATTGCTTACCTCCTGCTTCCGGGAAATGCCGGCAAATCCTTCCCATGCCACAGGGCTAGTGACTCACTTTGCCAGGCCGCAAGCTGCCTCTCAGTCCTCACTCGTTGCCTCCTGGCCTCTGTTTTCCTCAAGAAGGAGAGGACCGCAGCTCCCTATCTACCTAGTCTTTGCACCTCGGAGGATCCTACAAGGAAGGGCAGGACCCCTAAAGTTCACCTGCTCTCCTCTCCTCTCCCCAGCAGGGTCAGTGCTGTCCGATGGGCACGCTGAGGGGTTGTTCACACACAGAGCACCCCAATTTCCTACTGTCTTGGTCCATCTGATGTGCACAAGACACTAGGGGAGGCAGCAGCCTCCTACCCCATACCACTCTTTGAGAGCAGAGTTTTGTTATAATATTTTTAATTTGATGGCTCTTTGTGTACGATGGGAGCATGTGTATGCATGTCTGTATTTGTGTATGTTTGGGGGAAACGCATGCTATTGTATTTTCATGTGAGATGCAGCGAGTGGGCATTTTACGTTACGCTTTCCAGAAATTGCCTTAGTTGAAAAGGAGACCTAGCCTGTGCTGGTTTTGTCTGTACTCTCCTGACTGCTTGTGTCGACACCACTATTGGTCCACGGAAGAGAGATTTCACGTGCCACCGATGTCATTGCCAAGGTGTGCAGTGAAACCACTGCATTTAGGCTGATGTCACTGGCTCGTTCCCCGTGGTGAAAGTCTAAAGTCAGGCAAAAGCGGTGAGGAATCCAGTCAGATTATTTTTATGGTTACAGTCTTGTCTGAACAAATGTTTTCTTGCTGTCTTAATGGTTAGTCTGGCTTCAGTGATACAAATATTTACCAGTTTATAATAAACAGCTGAATCTACAGCCTACATAGTCACATTATTTAAAGATGAAAGTAAGGGGGATTAAAAAGTTAACATTTAAAGATTAAATTACTACACTGACTTTGAATAGGATTCTGCTCATGTTTATATCCAGTCCCAGCAACCCCAGGGAGAGCTACTGACTTGTACTGGGGGTGATTTGGAGCAGGATCTTGGCCACTGTGTGCAGTGCAAGTATATTGATATATGCTTTTCATTAACCCTCCCTCTAGGTTTGTTCCTGATTATGTTTTCCATCATCTCTATGGATTTCTTTGGCTTAGAAGCAGTGGAGTCTGGATACCTAATGTCATATTTTGGTGTCCTTCAAATGGTAAGTGAAGTGGAAGTCCCCCTCTTGCCACACCACTTATCTAATTTGCTACCTTGTTGACACATGCTCTTCCAAATCCAGGTGTAATATTGACAAGCAAATCCTAGCTCTGCCATGCATCACTTGGCTTCAAAAAATAGAAGTGACTCCAGATTTTTTCTGTTCCTTGGAATGGGAAGAAATCAGAGCAAGGGGTGTCCTGAAAGCTTTCTTTCCCTTGTCCTTCTTTGCAGATCTTAAGCTGTAGAGCTAAAATTTCCTTGGACTGACGTGTTGCCCTGGTTTTTGTAACAAAACTTACATTGAAGCTAAAGTGCCTTGACTAAGGTTTTCTCTGGTGCAGGTTAGCTAATTTACTACTTAGTAGCACCCTGTAAATTTATGTAAGTAGATGACCTTACTGGCCTTTTCACAGATCCCTTTAGCGTAGAGGAAGGACTTGTTTCTGCTGTGTGGAAACAGGCACAACAAGCTCGTACTTTCCAAAAAGAAAAAAAAAACAAAACAGAAAGGTGGGCAATGGAACATGGTTAAGAGACGACCAAAATGGGTAAAAGGGAAAAGTCAGCTGAATTAGGCAGTAGCGGGGCCAAAAAAGTAAGGTGGTGTGTTATAGCAGAATGTTCCTTTTGGAGGAAGAGTCTAATAATTTTGCAGAAAGAGCAACAGATGTTTATAAGCAAGCCTCAAGGTAGGAATGCAAGTTAAGCAATATCCTGAAGGAGGGTGGTCTTGTTATTAAATCCGCCTTCATTTCCTGGGCATTGACACAGAGTTCCTGTGAGATCTGGAGGACCTTCTCATCTGGGAAATGGCAGGTTTAGTTCCTTCCCTTGTGATTTGGATTTGGCATGGTGTTGCCAGTCACTTGGGCTCTGCCCTGGTCTCACCAAACCTGGGCACCTTGGTAGAGTGCTTGACAAGCGTGGCCATACGTCAGCAACTGGAGTCTGCAGAGTAAACTGGCTGGAGCTGAGGAGCTGATGCCTTTGCCTTGTCTGTTCTGGGACGGTGGCTTCGGACTAGCTGTCTTTTGATCCTGTGAGCTCAACATCTGCTACCAGCTGGATGCACTCTCCCATCCAGTTGCGTTGGAAAGAAAACCAGTTTGTCGCTTCACAGAATGGAAAGAGCATGACAAGTGGAATGATCAGCAGATGCTTTCCAAAGCACGCTCCTGACCCCAACTCCACTGCTAACAAAGGCTTTCCCTTCGTTAGTCTTTGTGTGCTGCCTCCTAGACCAGGATCTGCAGGAATCACCCAGCTTTTAGAGGGGCCGAGTCACCTTCTGATATCTTCTTCCCCCTTTGAATGTGGAGGGACTCCCCAACAACTGTGGTCTTCACTTAGACGTATCAGTTAAATCCCTGTTATACAGGTTTACGCAGAAATTAAATCTGGGGTTGCAGCATGGCTATGGTGTGCTTGTTTCGAGCCAGGTAATGTGGGCAGCAATAGCTCTTGTACAGCCGGGGCTGGAGTGGCTTCATGTTGCTAGATAGAGCGTGGATGCTGCTGTCGGGTCTGGGATATCCATCTTCAGGACACTGCTATTATGTCTGGGATATCTGTCTGTCTTTACTGCTATTGTTTCCTGGGTTAGTTTGGTTGAAACTACTGTAGATAAGGTTAACTGTGCCTGCCGTGCCAGTCAACCCTACATATAGAGACAGCCCTGGAAGATATGGGAATTATAGCATTCACTCTGCTTCCTAATGAGTAATCAGATGCCAGTGCTAACCAGGGACCTGACCCTTCCCATAGTCACAGGCTTTCATCCCACAGAGGCCAATCATGCCTATTACCACACTCTTAACTCAGCAGTGGCCTACAGGCTCAGGTGCAGCATCTACTTTGCTGGGGAGTCTTTGCCTCGGGACATTTGACACAAAAACTAGCTTTTGTCAGCCAGGCAGTTTTCTTTCATCTATCTGTGCAGTTTCTGTCTGTGTTGCTATGCATATTCTACAGTGCATGACTCTGGGCATCAGAAATATAGGAGTGGAGTGGTCATAGAGTACAAACTTCTCTTTTTCATGGTGGGGCATTGGGGTTTGCTGTCGGAACCCCAAAAAGGAAAGGGGAAAAAAATGCTTCATTTTTTTTTTAAAGCCAAGGACACATGATTCCTGGTGGCAGCAAAGCCATTTTGCCCAAGAACTTGCAAAGCACTGCTTTCTGCTTCGTTGCTTCTTCTTTCCACTTTATCACTGGCAGCTCCAAGCTCTGCTCTGGTTTATGCAGGACCAGATCCTCAATGGGTCCAAACAATACTCTCACCATCTGGCTTTTAAATTATTGTAAAACATTAGAATTTCTCTTTTTACTTTCACATCAGTTCTCTGGCTAGAACCACCCAAAGATATCTCTTGCAGTTAGTGACTGCGTTAATGTTTTACGGCTGCTTTCTCTTGGGGTTCATCCAGTGGAAGATGTATGCAGGGAATGCAACATGTGCTGGCTCTGTCCTGCCAAGCCCCAGAGCTGCTTGTGTGCCTTCCTGTTGCCTAAGCTGGCATTTCAGATGCATTTGTTTCTGCTGTACAGTGAATTGATACTGCTGGAGATATAAATGCAGATTAAGGTACAAGCAAATTCCACCAGTCTGGATGGGTGAACGGTGATTAATATCTGCTGACTGGCTTCCCACTTCACTGATTAAATTATAGCTTTCTTCATAAGGAATATAATGTCCTTTTCAATGAATTTCATCAACCAGATCTTCAGCTTTGATTTCTCATTCCTTATTTTGCCTCTCCATAAAACATTGTGAGGGTTTTCCCATTCTCCTGGACTTGCTCTGAGCCCTCCTGTTAGAGGAAACACATCCCCCCATTTGCATCTCTCCCTGGATCTGAAAATGGGTTGTGTTCAAGGACTTCTATAGAAGGGAATGGACGTCACAGAAATTAAGGGGAAAATAAGAATCAAACCGTGTCCTGTTTACTTTAAACCTCCCTGTAGACATTGAACACAGTGCCTGGGCGATAGGACAGCACGGCCAGCAGATACGCCCAGCGCCGTGCCCCAGGGTCTCACCTGCTCCCAGCACACGTTGCATGCACTAAGCGGCTTCAGAGACGCACAGGGAACAGCACAGCGAGCAAGGCTTAGCTGAACCCTTTACGTAGTTCTTCCCCAAAAGTCATAGGCTGACAAAAGCATTGTCTGCTCTGCTAATTCCTGGCAATTTTTAGTAATATTATTTCTTTGTGTTATTGTAGTTTCTATTTTTTTAATGAAATCTTCTCAAAACAAACATCTTCCTCTTGCACAGAAAGTGATGTTGCAGCCCCCTTTCCCAGCCCAGTCAGCAATCCCAGGATGACTTGAATAGTGATAGTATCTTCCCACTTTCCCACCCCAAGCATATTATGCTCCAATTGCTTGACCTAATTTTTCAGCTTCTCAGCCTCATTTAACCTACTGTGGTGAGAAGCAGCCAATGGGCTGTAAACATCTCTGTTTCTCACCATTTTTCCCATTCAAGCCAGCTGCAGAGCACCTAGGGAGAAGATTTTTGAATGGCTTTGGTCAGTCCACCTAATGTGAAGTAGGCAACTCAGGTACTTTTGTTGTCAGTATTTCAAACAGCTCTTTGTGTGGGGAGATCAGCACAGAAACATACGCCCCACGGAAGGTGAGGTGTTTGCCACGTTTGCAGATGGAGGATGTTAGTTAGCCGCCCCGCTAATTCAGGCAGCCCTGCTGAGGGATCCCATCCGGAGCTCCACAGCCTCATCGTGCCACACCTGGTCCCGTCTTGTCACTTTATGACCCTGCAGGACCCCAACATTTGGGGAGGTGCCCCATGCCCAGCCTGAGAGGATCCCCATGGGTTTGGAAGGAGGATTTGGGGCTGGCTTTTGGAGCCTGGAAGCCTCATGGGCTTTGGATGGCCACTCTCCAGAGCACCTTTCCTGGTTGCTCCTTTGCTGAGCATCAGCTCTGTCCACATGGGAACGGTTCATGGCACTTGCTAGCAGTGAAGTGGCTCAGCTGGTGCTGGCGGTGGGTTTTGTCCTCGCAACGCCGTGCATGCCGTGCCGACCAATGCCCACCGCTCACGGCACGGGGCATCCTCAGCACCCTCTTCCCTTCGCCGAGGTGGCTGCCCACAGCACGGTCACCCTTCACCCGAGCGCTTGCAGTACATCTCCTTGCTGCCACTTGTGCCCCTGTGTGGAGGGACGTAGGTTGCCTTGCTGCTGCTCCCAGCCCATCTCATGGAGACCCAAGTGACCCAAGGTAATACGTCTGCTGATGCATCATTGTAAAAGTTCCCATGGGAGTACTTGTCCACAGAGAATGTGATCTTCCCAGCTCTCTGGATGAAGCACTGGCCCAGGAGCTGGCACCAATTTACTCTTTGGGGTTAGGCAAAGAGCATCATCTAATAGCAGAGGATATTGGAAAGTGTGGGGCAGGCTTAAGCGCAGTGAGGGTGGGAAGGGGGCTCACTTCTGGGTCGGACGGAGTCAAACGACGTCAGAGAAGGGTGTGCAGGAAGGCGGTGTCGTAGCATTGGGACAAAGAGCTGTCTGAGGAGGAAACAAAGTCATTGCTTAGAAAATGGAATATGACTGAGGCTGGAGTGGGCTGATGGGGAAGTGAAAATAGCAAGTGGGAGGTAATTCGAGCAATCCAGGGCTCTGCAGTGATACTCGAAGCGCTCTGATAGCATGGGGCTGTCTGCTGAGCTGGGACTGTGCCAGCGTAAGCCGAGGAGGAGTTGGGTGGGAGATAATGAAATGAAGAGGGAAAGGCAGACAGCGGGAAGGGTACCTCTGCGCCTGGTGTCTTGTGTTGCAGAGATTCCCTTGCTCATGATATGTTTGAAGCACCTTTATCTGATCACTGGTGGGTCTCCAGGCAAGAGGTGTGAGAGCCCGTCAGGGACACAATCCCCCTGTCCTCCGGGGCTGGGCTTCCAGAGTCTTCTCATCTCAGAAGCCATGCAAACGAAATTTCCCTTATACTGCATGCCTGGGAGTGTGAGATGCCATTCAGTCTCCCTCCAGAGAATAACTAATTTCATAACAATTTAAAATAATTTAACTTTGCATAATGGGCAGAAGCGGGCTGAGGCTCCAGAGTTGCAAGAGCAATAGCATGGAGAACTTCCAGGCGCAGCATCTGGCTTGGAAAATGCCGTCAGAGGATTAGGCAAGTGAAATACCTGGAGTCCCTGGTTCATATCTAAAGTCACATCTGATGCTTAGATTTCAAACCGCAGGAGGGGGTGGGGGAAGCTTTCCTTTAAGAACTTTTTCTCCAAAAAACCCAAAGCAAAACGCACCAAACAAAAACTCTGGGTGGGACAAAGGGGTAGATATTTATAACCCTGAGGATCAAGAAATCATAAGACATCTGTTCTATTTACTGCGTTTAAATTTGTATTGTTATACAAACTCCACCTCTAGCTGTGCAGCTTCTGGAGGGACAAGTTGGTACGGAGTGATCCTGAAAAGATGAGAGAGATTCCTGGAGGAGAGATTTACATTGCGTATCATCTTATCACCAGTCTGTCCCTCTTGCTTTTATTTTTTTCTCCTCTGCACAGCAAAAGAGATGATTAAAGAGCCGGGGATTTAATTACAGCCAGGTATGCCTAGGGGGAAAACCCACTTGGTGAAAGGACCTTGCAACAACAAACAGAAAGTTCTCCAGTTTCCTCGCTTTGAAGGATTTAAATCTATGGAGGGGAGCAGGTTGGAGGGGGAAAGAAAGAGATTAGGCTGGAGTTTGCAAAACACACGGTCCTCTTCCCCCTGTTGGGCAAAGTGCTGCCTTCAGCAGTTTGGTCCTCACCATCAGCTCTCCTTCCAGTCCCACCACCCTCCTGCTCCTCTGCAAGACCTGAAGTACTTCTCAAGCGCTTTCTGGCATTGCCATGTCAGTAGAACAACTCCCTTTTCCCCCGCCCAAGGTTTTGCAGCCCATGCAGAAAAGCCTCGTGATTTTTGCTGCCCGCCGTGGTCTGCCCCAGCCGGTGCCCACCTGCGCGTCCCACCCCTGCCGGCACTGCGCTCGCCCTGGGAACTGCCAGCCGGGCACAATTTCAAAGGCGAGAGATATGGGTCCGGTGCGTGGGAGGCTGCCTCTGATGTGAATCATGCTATCTGTGCTAGGGATGGGGCTCTGCACCTTTTCTGCTAGGCTGTACCAGCTTATCTGGCCTGCTGCGCGGGACTGTCCGACTTTCTCATGTCTTCTCATTTCCAGGCTCTTGGGTGAAAAGGAATTTAGTCTGTTGCTGGGCTCTGTCAAGCTTTCGATCGGTGCTGATGGAAGAATCTGTAGAAACAGTCCTGTGTCCGCTAAGCACGTAGGACCAGCCGAGCATCTCCGTAACTCCTCTAACCTCCACCTAAGGTTAGCTACTTGCGGGTGCCAGTCCTGCTCAGCAGTGGCTCCACGCAGCAAGGCTAGTGCTTCACTGTTCAGAAGTCTTCCAAAAACTAGCACTGCAAACCTTCAAACAGCAACAATCTTTTCCATCCTGAAAGGGATTCCTGAAATTTGTTAATGAGGTTAACAATAAGGTGGGTAATTGGCTCTTCTGAGCAAATGGGAGCTGCTGCCTCCCCAGAAATCAAATACAGTGGTAGAGGTAGAGAGTATTTTTCTATGTGATCAGCTGAATTAGTGTAACAAGTCCCCAGTTTGGCGAATCCAGCATAACGACAAGGAGAGATTTGGCTGTTCTTATGCATTTATTGGGAGACTTATTTGCCTTTAAAGAAGGAGGGGGGGAGGAAAAAAAAGGTGAGTTGGTTTTTCCTGTGACATGTGTACACAGCCACAGGCAGTGCCTGTTATTTCACTTGCAAACAATTTCCTCTCTCTTTTGTTTATTGATGACAGAAGGCATTCCAGCCAGGTACACTGGCTCTTCCCCGACTTCAAAGGAGGTCAGGTTACAAAGGCAAGCACCATCCAGGCAAAATGAAATGCAGGAGGGGAAGGCCCCTCGCAGTCGATCTCCAGGGGAGGTTACATGCAAGGGAAAAGCCCAGAACATGTCGGCAGGAATAAAAATAAGGATAAATCCCTTTGCCGCATTGTCAGTGCCACCAGAGCTTGTCCATGGGAGCGGTGACAGCCAAGTCATCTGGGATGCCCCGGTACCCCCTGGCAATGGCGGCACATGTCCAAAACCTTTCATGGGAGAGCACGCACGAACCGCCTTTCGCTTCCTCCTTCCCAAAGATGCCCGTGCAGTTGGCTGCCGCTCGTGCAAACCCAGGGACTGTGCGCCCGGGGAAAACTGCAGGCTGGAAGTAATGGGTTTTCAGGTCTAAATTCAGACTGGAAGTGAGGTTGGAGCTCCTGGTGACTGGAAACATTATCCAGAGCCTAAATCAAGGCGCTGTGTCCAAAACCAAGACGATGGGCCTTGCCTGCCTGGGGCTCATGGCTGGATCAGCAAAGACTGTGCTGGGAAGGTAGTCGGCAGCCCAGACAACCAGTGGGGAAGCTGCAGTCTGTATAACCCAAGGATAGCTGCTCAGCCCCAAAAGGAAAGCAGGTGACTTGGGCTGACGCTTGCCCTCGGAAAAAGTCCCATCGCTGAGTGGGTTCAGCAGTGGTATTTTACCTGGCGCTCGTATTGCCACAGTCGGAGCGATGGGGAAGCTCGTGCTGAATGCCAGCCTTGGCACGAGGACCGTCCCTCTGCCCCGCTCACTCTGGGGACAGCCCGGTCTGCATATCTCCAGGTCCTGCCTCCTCAGAGCCTGGCTTTGCCGCAGCGGTGCTTGTTGCCGGCTCTTAGGTGCTCACGTGTAGTGACGGAGACGTTTTTGGGGACACCACTCCTGTGGCCATCAGACCGGGCTGCTCTGGGACATTGCTGATGATATACCCCAATGACTCAAGGAAGGGCAGGGACTGGGCTGTGCCTGCATGGTGCATCCCAATTAAATATGCCGTTCAAGTCCGGGCAAATTGAGAAACATTTCCTTTCCTCCAGTGGCTCAGCAGAGCTGAACTGGGGTTCGGGTGATGCCACTGCTGAGTCAAGCCATGCCCTGCGATGGGGCTCAGCCCCCATCCCGTGTGACTCAGCACAGACCTGGCTGGGCCGAGCCGGCAGGAGGGACTGGGAAGTTGCAAAAAGTTGATGACGATTCTTTGTTTTAGGAGCACTCAGCTTAATGAAGCCTTACTCAACGGCTCCTCCACCCACCCCCCGAGTAGGAGCCACTGGGGCTGGTTTCAGCCTCCTCCCGTGTCCGCTGCAGGGCTTTCAGCCGGGATGACTTAGGTCTGAGCATTCCACTGCAGCAGGTCCACTAGTGTCCCCGAGGCCACTCGGCGGGTGACATGACCGGGGAGAAACACACGAGGCCTGTGCCACTGTCACACAGTGGCCAGGCACACGTGACCCAAGCTCTCAAGCCCTGCCCAAGGGTGGGGATGGGGACAAAAAGGAGGGAGGAAAAGCATTTACTGGGAACCAAAATGTCTGCTTGGCACAATGCACCCTCGTGCCAAAAATTGCCTGTGCTCCAAAGCCAAGTCAAGGGTTGAATTTTGATGTTTTCCATTAAGATGTAGCTTGTTGGAAAAACAGTCAATTTGTAGCTATTTTTCTTTATGTCAACTTCATTTTCACTCTATTGCTGTTTACTTTTTGCTTTTTTTAAAATTTTAGTAATTAAATTGCTTTTTCTGGACTGCTTGTCATAGATTATTATTTCCTTTCTTTTTAATAACTTTTTCTTATTTATTTTGCACTCGTTTCCTTTTAGTTGAGTTTGGGTTTCATCCTTAGGACTAACACAGTGAGGTTGAGCATGGCGTAGCGTCATTCCAGGTCCAAGCAGAGCACCGAGGTTTTCTCCAGGATGGACTGCCATTGAAATGAAGCCATCCCACCAAACAAAGCGTTTTGAACTAGAGCTCTTCTTTCAAGTTGGAGGGGTTTTCTCTTGGATCAAACAAACCTTTTCAAGCCAGGGAAAACTTGGTAGATTCCTATCTGTCCCTCCCCCAAAATGCAGTCAGTCAGGCTTCATTTTCACAGTGATCTCTTCCAGCCTCTGTCCTCTCATGTCCACTTGGGCCAGCATCACCTGAAGTATGGGAGATGCTGAACAGAGAAATAAAAGAGGGAATCTTTGCTCTGCAAAGTACTGGAAAAGCCAAATATTTCCTGGAATTTAAATTTTTTTTGCTCCTCCTTCCCTCCCCCTCTCCCCCAGTTTTTGTTTAAAATCTGTAAAACCAGTTCCCCGTCCTTCACATCTGCGTGTACTGCTGGGGCTGGGTATTAGCATCTCTGTCATACTTGTTTCCTGCCTAAAAATGATGAACCACCCAATTTGTATACTTACAGTTTAAAATAATGTCAAGAGAAGGTACAGGAAAGGAGGCATTTTCCTCCTCTGCATACAAATGTACAGTTTTATTTTGGAAGGACTTGCCAAGGATGAAGACCTTAGCATTAACTGTATTTCACAAAAACACCACAAGTTAGAAAAATTCATTTGTATCTGCAAGCATCTTTAGAAAGTTTCAGTCACTGCTGATGAGTAGGCAGTGATGGTAAACTCAGACGTACACCCTGAGTAAAGACTTTCAGCCGACAGGATGGATCTATCCCTAGGATGCAAAATGCTTGAAATAATGGATCATGTCTTCCAGCCATTTACCATGACAGCAAGGTCCCTTTTACTCTAAAAAAAAGCGAGGAAATAACCGATTTGCTTGAAGCACTGCAGCAGTTCTTGTTTGAGCTTGTTAAAATTGTTATATATTGGACTTAACAGTGCTCGTGTGCTTCCTTCCCAGGTTGTCCAGGGTCTGATCACTGGAAAACTCACTAACCACTGCACAGAGAGGACCCTGCTCAGGCTCAGCGTCTTCATCTTTGCCGGCGTCGGCCTAGGCATGGTAAGGCTCGGCATGAAATCATCCATGGGTCCTTTTAATAACGCAGCGGCACAAGGTCCATGAGACCTGGCTGCAAGTTCTGCCCCTTGAAATGCCACCGCTGGCTTTGCTGAGTGGTCCTCGAGAGCGAAACCAGCTCTCCCGGGCCTCTGTGCAAACAGAGCCACGCTCAGCATAAAGCACCGCGCCAAATAACAATAAAGAGCTGCGTGAGTAATAGTTACAGGGATTTAAAAAAAATTAATCTCACACAGAAACTTGTTAAGTCCCTCCTGAGTCACTGGCTTTGCATAGGAATCCTGCCCTCGGTCTTGTCAGCGACTGCGTTTCCTGAACTACCCAGAAAGTAAATGAAGATTATGGGGGGGAAATCATTGCGGTTGTACGCTGCTGCGAGACAGCGGAGGTTGTGTGCTCTTCTTCTGGGGCTTTATTTTTGCCTAATTCCCCCAAGCTGAGAGTATTCGGGGAACAAGGCAGCAAGGCAATAATCTTGTTCCTCTCTTTTGGGATAAGTGATGTTACCCGCCACTAGTTGTGTCTGCATGGGCGACAGTTGATGCCAATCTCAAAAGGTAATTGGAGAACCAAGTTGACGTAGGCAGCTCTGCCGGTAATTGTGTTTGCTCAGATAAGCCATGCTTAGGGAACCGATAGATCTGCCCAGGCCACAGGGACAGAGGAATGGTGAGCACTGGTCCCCGTCAGCAAGGTGGGCCCAAAGGACGGTCGAGCTGTGTCAGCTGTTTGACATTCCCTGCAGGATTTGGCCTCGAGCCGTGCCGCCGGTGCGCCGGTGCTCCCTCCGGCGCAGGTAGGATGGGTGCCATTCCCACAACCGCGCTGCAGCCGCGAGGAGGTCAGGGCCAAATCCTGGAGGGTATTGAGGCTTGTGGTTCCCAGCTACATGGATGAGATGAGGCACCTACGCACCTTAGCTAATCTGAGGCTGGGAAGGGAGGAGGATGGATGCAGACGAAGGGTTGACTCTGCAGATGGAGTGCGGTCCCCCTCTCTGGGATTTCAGGGCTTGCGGAGACACTGCCAGGTGGTAGGATCCTTGGGAAGGGACCCTCCTGGCTGGTGTCGTGTGGTTTTGGCTGGCATCCATGTGCCCCCTTAGCATGGGACATCTGCACAGGGCTTGGTGCTCCTGTGCGTGGCCCGGGAAGGCCTTTGAAGGTCTCGCCATGGTTTTTCAGTCATGGGTGGGAGCAATTAGGTGGGACCAAGGTGGACCTGGCCCATCCGGAGACCTGAGCACACCCAACCGGGGGCAGGGCGGGGTGCCGCTGGAACCAGCTCCCCGTGCCAAAGTCCATTCCCATGGGAATCAGGCAGAGGAGCAACATGGGGTAAATGGATTTTGTGCACTGAGGTCTCACTGAGAGGGAAGGCTGGAGGTGGCTGCAAGTAGAAGAGAAAGCCTCAGTGGCAGTGAAGGGGCACATGGGGCAACATGGCTGGCAGCAGCTAATGCCCCAGCGTGGGGAGGCTCACATCAGCGGTGCGGGGAGGGTAGCCAAGAAGGGAAATTGTTTTAGAGTTGGCAATTACACCAAGCCCAGAGGCCTGTGGACATCCTGACAGCACGGGCCGGGGGACAAGGGTCAGCAATGACTTCCCACGAGAACTATTCATAGGCAAACGCAGCTGCGATCCTCTTTGCCAGGGATGCCTTATTAAAAAGCGCTCTGTTTGAGCGGCTGCCGAAAAAACATCCGTTTCTGGGGTGGCTTTCCGTCTCGGTGGGGATGAGTGCTGTCACAGCGGCAGGCCCTGAATGCAGAGATTAATGCATGAAGCTTTTAATCCTGCACAGCCGCTGGTGGAGGAGCATCACGCCCACTGTGCCGTTGCTGCATCTGGCCTCCAAATGAAGCAGATCCCCTCCCCAAAGGGTGGAAGTGAGGAGAAAGGCTAGCTCTTAATAAAAGACACTCCAAAACCCATCTTCACCTTGCCGGGAGGTGGGCTGAAGTAGTTTTTGGAAGGCTGGCACCGGCAGCAGCAGACAGACACAGACAGACAGCAGTGCAGCTGGGAAGAGGCTTCAGGATGTTCCCAGCAATCGGCAGCTGGAGAAGGGAAGGGTGGGCTGGGAGCTTGGCAGTAACACCTGGAAAAGGAGAGGAGGGGAGAGCCAGTGTCTGATCCGCAGATGCAAGCCGGGAGCATGTGGGCAGGGGTGTAGGAGGGCTTGGCGGTTGCGACAGGGAAGTTCTTCTCTTTGAAGGCATGGCTGTGCCTCGTCCTGCCTCGCTGCCTGCATTTCCCAGGCATTTGCTTTTTGAGCCTGTCTGCTGAAACTCCTGGTTCTGCCTCCCGCACCTGAAAAATGCCTTCAGATCTGCTCAGGTCAAAAAGCCTGCTACCTACCCAGCGGCTGAGGAGCAACAGAGACCAGGCTCTGCCTGGCTCCGTCCTTTCCGAGTGCCAGGGGAGCGAGGAGCCATTTCCCCTGGCTTTACAGGAGGCACAGACGTGGCTCCGCTCTTCTCTGCCCACTTGCTTCAGCCCATGAGGGAATTCAGGGGGAGGGGGGCAGGGGTTAAAGCTGTTTTTTCCTATGAGCTCTGCAATGTTGTCCTGCAATGACATTTGCCCTAGCAAGGAATTATTCTCCCTCCGTCTGAGTGTTTATGTACCAAATACCTGTTCCTCTGTCTTTGTTCTCTGGTTCCTTAATCAGAAGTGCCTAGATCTTAACCAAAATCTAGGCAAAGAGCTTCTCTGAGGAAAGAAGCCTGGCTGTGTGTGACTCTTGAGGGGAACTAGGAATAAACCTCAATATTTCCAAGTCATTAGTGAGCAATGTCTCTGGGCTTCTCCATCTTCTGTAGCCAAGAGGCAGGGAACAGATCTCAGGAGAGAGAACTCCAGAGAATGAAACTTCTGGCTAAACCAGTGACAGAAATGTTTTCCAGCCACAATAACACACTTTGAGCCATGGGTGAGGGCAGGAGACTTGCAAGAAAGGGGGAATTTCCTTTCCATGCCCCAGAGAAATCCATTCATTTGACCAACAGGGCTTGTGAATGAGCTCAGAGCCGCTCTAGCCCCACGGCTTAGGGAACCTCACTGCTTTTGTTTCAGTATTAAACAGCTGGAGGGATGTCTCCACTAAGAATATGTGCAATAACAAAATCATTACTCTCCCTAATTATGCTCACTAATGTGCACTTATGGCCAGAAGACCTATTCCAGATTACTGAATTCAGTGAATTTATTAGCAAGGAAGCAGCAGAACAGGATTAGAAATCCCAAAGGTACATCATTACATAATGCACTGCGCTCATTTATTTTGACAAGCTCAGTTTAGTTTTAATTATTTATGATAATGAACTGAAATGCCTTCTCTAGGCTGTTTTGTATAAGCAATGGAGGCTTCCTGAAGTACACCACATGCATCTGCTGTTCAACATTTCCTCAGGAGTTGGACAAGAGACAGAAGATGAGGGGAAGGGTTCGGGGACATCACTAATTCCCAGACGCTAAAAATACCCACAGCAGTGCCAGAGAAACGTGCTGCCGGATTGTAGGGTATCATTTGCTACTTGCTCCACATGCTTGGAATAGTTCACTGCAGACAAATGGTGGGCTCTGAAAGACCCTACAATGGCCAAAGCCACACCATCACGTATCGGTTGTAGCTCCCACAATTTACCTAAGTCATGGATTTGACTGGTGATGTTTTTCTAGGTTATTTCTTGCCACAGAGTCACCACTTGTGCTCTCTAATGATCCATGGTCCGTTGTGTCCTGTCCCTTAGGCCCTGATGAGGACCGTGTGGCACTACTGCATCGTTGCGGTGCCAATGGTTTTTGCCTTCGGCACGCTGGGCACCATCACCGACAGCATCCTCACCAAGGCCGTCCCCTCCTCCGACACCGGTAAGACTCAGCAAAAAAGATCAGACTGGTCTTTTCTCGGTTTTGAGTCCATCAGGTTCTTCCCAGGTCATACCACCGCTATTGAGCACTGGGGCACAGTCATGGCGAATGCTCAATTCCCCAGGAGATCTGGCTGGGCAGTTGCATGTGATGGGTGTCAGCAGAGCAGATGAACGGGAACCGGTGGTGTTAATACAGGATAAGCTTGAACGACATTGAGCAAGCATCCCGCCACCCAGTGCTCCCAGTCCCACACCACCTGCTGACATCCATAGTGGTGGGGGCAGTAGGGAAGGCTCTCCCAAACTCTCCCTCCCATGGGAAGCCCAAGATATGTTAAAAAAAAAAAAAAGATGCTGCTTTTCCACCACGACTGTAACTGAGATGGCTGCTCATTCACATCTTTTAACTTAGGGCATCTCAGGAGGGTATTCTGGCTTGCCTTTTGGAAACATGTTTTGCCTGATGCAGTAATTGCCCCCCTCTCTACGTTTTGGCCATGTTTCGATCAAAGAGTTACTATATTTCTCTATACAAGGTGGCTGAAATGCAGTAGTAGACACACAAATCTTTATGCCTGCATTTTTAGTTCTTTTGCTAAAGAATATATGCCTATGTTATTGTTATGGGACCCTTGCTGAGTTTGTTGTGGGATGGAGCTGGGTTAACCTGGTTTGGTGTCTTTTGCTCAAGCTCTTTCAGGGTTTGCTCCCAGAGCTGCATTCTCCAGGTACCTGAGAATCTCTGCACTTTAGCTGAGCCTTTCTGGGATGCCAGCCTGCACCCTTCATCTTCCCTAGCAGCCATCTGAGCACATACCTCTGCACAGACCCTACCGAGAATGGGAGTTATAGTTTGCACAGCCCATTAGTGAAGTTTATAAAGCACTTTTGAGATGCTTCTGGATGAAGAGCTTTTCTAAATGTCACTTTAGCAGTTTATTTGTAGAGCTGACCACCACGTCTCCTAAAAATGCTGGGAGCCTGTGATTTCTGAGTGCAATATACTTCTACCTGGGTGGACCACTTAGTTCCCAGGGAGGTCAGGACTGGGGATGTCTCAGCCCCTCCACTCGGCCGGGAAGAAAATCTGCTGTTTCATGAGTTGGAGTGATGTTCATGCGAGGAGGGAGAGACAGGGGGGAAGGGCACCAAGCGGCTTTGGGACATACAGCCAAGCTGGAATTCATCCAGTCTCTTCTCAAAGGGGCTTTGTGAGGAAATTCAGAGCATTGCTTAGCTTTTAAAGCCTGGAGGCAAGCTTCGCTCAGAGAGGAAAACGGGTTTAGTTGCCTCACTCTGCTTCCCACTTGCGTATGTTGTTAGGTCAGGCAGTGCCTCAGCGGGACGGACGGTCCCCACAGGGCAGGGCAGCGCGGCGGGGCAGGACAGAGGCGGCCCACGGGGCGGCGCGGACGGACAGGCGGGGGTTGCGGGACGTTGGGGGAGCCATGGGCTACCCGGGGCTTTCTCCAGCCCGTCCGTCCTGGGCTGATGCCATGCCAAGTGCTACTACAAATTGCAGAGTTGCAGCTGGCTCGAAACTGGGCATACCGAGGAGGGATGCTACTGGCACGGAGGATCACAATGCTGGGGAAAACCTTGTCTCCGCCGCTCCTGCCTGGCCCTCGCCTTTCAAACCATGCTTTCTCCTTGCAATGTTTCCGAGAGAAGAGGCATCTGATGGTTTTGTGCTTGTTTTGGATGCACTCGGGCAGGGGCCAGGGCAAAGGCAGGAATGCCTGACGCAGCAGAGCCGGCGAGCTGCCTCTCCACAGCAGCTGCGGCAGTGACAGCGTGGGTGTCTCGCAGAGAAATGCGGCTATTAAGATGCCTGCCATCCGTCTCTGGCCGTGGGTGGCACCCCGCAACGGCTGCTCCACCCGTACAGCAGCTAAAAGGCTGCTCCTTCCTATGCGAGCCCGAGACTGGCTCTGCAAAGCGAGCATTTTGGTGACATGTTAGAAACCCCCACTTTTCTAAAAGCCTGGAAAGCTGGCTTTATGAAAAAGCCTCACTGTCGCTGCATCAAAAACCTGAGCACTAGCTAGCTTGGAACAACTTTTAGTTAATGCAAGGAAATCACACATTGAGAATTTGCCTTTGGAAACATCACTTTTGAGCCTTGCTGCTGTCTTTTCCTAATGTTTTTGCCAGCCTGGGGCCAGTGGAGCCCATGGAGGTTTTTCCTTTGGGCCAGGGCCAGGCTTTCCGAGGAGCTGGAGTTTGGGCTGAGCTCAGGTGTCTGTCTCATCGCAGGGCTGGAACGGATGGGGCGTTGCAGGAGGATAACCTGTCCGCCCTTGCTAGACTCTGAGTCACCATCCTTGCCTTTTAAATAGGTGTCTCAGAAAGGGGACAGTGGGACGTAGGATAGCACCATCCCTTGCGTCCATCATCCTGCTTTCAGGACCGATCCAAGGTCTCTTCCTACCAAGGCTGATGAGTTTGCCACTTGCTCCTTGCTTCTGGCTGGGGCTTTGCACTGAAGCACAGCTAGCGGAAATGATTTCATTCGTTTCCCTTCTTTGATATTTTTTTTCCCCTCTCCTCATCTTCAAAGGCAGGAAGGGAAAATTCTGCCCCACGTGCACGTGCTGTTCAGCTGGGCGTGCGAGCTGGTGGGAGGGCAGCCCCAAGCCCAGGGGGACTTGTATCCGGACAAGCACTCCTTGTCAACGCCGGTCCCTCCCGGAGAATGGAGGTCTTGTTTCCGCACAGAGCCCCCCACCCTCACGGCAGGGAGGGAGGAAGCCCGGCAGAGCCTCCCTGCATAACGGGCCCACGTTTTGTGATTTTTATTTGCACGTCAGATGCAAAACCTTAGGAGGAGAGCTTGCAGCCAGGCAGGGCTCAGTACGTTGAACCCCCCAGCTTTGGTGAGGCTTTGCTGGTTCGAAGGCAGCCGCTGGCAGCGATGACTTAATCGTTAAATTAGGCCCCGTATTGCCCCACGGGCGTGTGGCTGATCTGGGCCAGCACCATCATCTGAGCGCGGCAACAGGATGTGAGCTGGAAAGGGGAGCGAGCCAGGGCACCCAGCGGAGGGTGGGAGGAGGGACGGAGCCGCCCGCCTTGGGGAGCTGCCAGCACCCAACCCTGAAACCTGCGGGAGGGGAGGAGGGCTGGGGCAGGAGGGCAGGACGGACTCCCGGCCTGGACGGGTCATGCCAGGTATGCGAAAAGGGGGGAAAAAAGCTGGGGAGGGAGAAAAAAGGGCAGGGAAGGTGCAGAAAGTAGGATAGCCGTGATGAAGAAGGTGAGCATGTGCATTGGCAGAGCTGCGCAAAGTGACGCAGGAATTTTTATGCTGACGTGATGACTTGTCCCAGTTAAAGTTCTTGCCTTAAATGAGATCCATCACATGCACAGCTTTGCAACAGAGCCAGGGCCACACTGCAGAGCTGAGATTTACAATGTCCCAAAGCTCGAGGGTGTCTGTCACCAGGGATCTAATTTAAGCCCATTAAAGAGAAATTATCTTTCTCAGCAACATGTTGGAGAAGTGCAGAGGGAGAACCTGGCCTTTTAAGAGGATTGATTTCTGCTCCAGAAAAAAAAAAAAGGAAAGGAAAAAAGTGCCTCCTCAATCATAAGAGCCAGTTTGGCAATTGTACGTAGTAATTAGTTTAATTCAAATACCTAGAGGGGAAAAAATAATTGCAAAACCTGCCCAGAAAGTTTGGTGGTTGTGGGATGGTTCCCATTGGCAAAGGGTCAAGGCGAGGTCCCACCCATCGCCTTTGTGTTCCCATGCGCGGGAGGAGCGCTCGGTAGCGCTTCCCGGGAGATTTCCCTCTCCGCATGGCTACGCCCTCGGCTCGGGCTCATTGCACAAGTATTTTAAGCATGCTGATAAAAGCCCAGCGGTTGCTGGCCGGCGTTACGTGAACACCTGGCTGCCTCTTCTCTCTCAAAGCCAGGGATCATTTCCCCGTGGCTACCCACGCTAAATATCGCACTCGGCTCCACATCTTCTTGCATGCGGGACAGCATCCTCCTCATCCTTCCCAGACGCTGCTGGTCTTGTGCGGTGACAATGCCTCAACGCGTGCCTTGGTGGAAAATTGATGCCAACAGCCCAAATAATCATACTGATAGTATGAAAAATAATTGCAAATGTTATTTCAGAGCAGGGCACAAGTTTCTTGTATACACTGCCAGCCTGCCCTTCCTCCCAGTGTTGGGGGCTAATAATTTTCTGGCTGGCCAGCTATTTTCTGCTCCCTGAGTGTGATAGCTGTCCTGCACGAAGACTGCAGGGCAAAGAGCGTGGCGGGTGCATGGGGGCCAGCTTTGCATCCCGTGGGATGTCTTGGCCATCTGTCTGCACGCGGAAAAAACCTGCCTTTGCCAAACTGGAGGTGCTTCCCTGTCCGCTGGGTTCCTGTTAATGATGCAAATGGGGAAGCTGCTGGAGGGGGAACAGGCCCAACCGGGAGAAGGGCTCGCATTTCCATCCAAATTGAAATATACGTTCTTTTTGCAAAGGGGGGGGGGGAGTATCTCAAGGGGGTTCAGGCTTTATCTGTGGTTTTATTTATTTATTCCTAAAGACCTAGTTAGACCTAAGCTTCTCGCTGCTGCTAAGCCCTCGAAAGCTATTCCTCTGTCCCACAGTAGAGAATAAATGGCAATAGCAGCTCAGGTGGAACAGGGCTGTCTCGGGTAATTATGATATTGGAAGAATCTGTGTGATTTTCTTGGAAGTCTCGAACACGACCCTAGAAATTACCTCTCCATCCCTAATGCCATGCAGTAGTTACCAGCCCTGTTGGGTGTGACGTTCAGAAGCATCTTCTGGGGCCAAAGGCATCCTTGGACCCTGGCGAAGGCAGTGGTGAGCGCCAGCTTGCCTTTCGGGCAGCGTTACTGGTTGTCCAGACCACTCAGTGAAGAGCTTGTGGTGGAAACCAGTCCCTCCAGGAGTCCTTAGCTTTAACAAACCCTAATTGGACCTCTATAAATTAATGCAAGAGATTATTTGAAGTTATTTGCTACTACAGCAGGGGAATACCATCAGGAATGAAGGGGATCCCACATGCTCTTATCTGCTTTACCGTCCCAAGACTTGCTCTCACGCTAACATCTGTGTGTCTCTGCCTTCTCTCTTAGGTACCATGCTTGGGATTTGCGCCTCGGTGCAGCCCTTGACCCGGACGGTGGGCCCAACCATCGGTGGAGTTTTATACAAACAATTTGGAGTCTCCTCTTTCGGCTATTTACAGCTAATTGTCAATATAGGTTTGTTTGCTTACCTCTTAAAGAGTAAAATCCCACTGAGAGAGATGAAAATCCAGTAATTCAGTTGCAAGAAAGTAACCCCCTTACTTTTTCCATAGAAATAAAGATGTTCTTGAGGGGTTTTTTTGATTCCATAAACCTGGAATAAAACTGTTTGAACAGTACCTGCACTTCATCAACATTTGCATCTAGAGTAAGGGACAGATCGGTTTGCAAAGCCATGCTGGAGCAACTGGTAGCCTCAGGACGCCAGGAGCTATCAGGTCGTCCCCCCCAGCAGCAGTGGCTGTCGTTGCAGGCAGTCATTCCAGATCCTCAGCTGTTGTCAGCCAGCATTCCTGCTTGGATTCTCTGAAACTACGGGGATCAGGAGCCAGTGCCTCTGCTCTGGTTTGGCCTTTTATTTCACCACCACCCCCTACCCCACAAGGGTACCAAGGAAAATCAGGGTAAAAACCACCTGCTTTTGAGTGTCATTTTGCTACATTAAATGCACCTCTGGCGTTCTTATGCTAGAGGGGGATCGAGGCCAAAGACTTTCAAATGCTGCGGTCAAAGGTTTGCTACATCCACAGCTCAATCACGTGCAACTCTGCCTCCGGACGAGCCTGGCGGGCGGCAGCACAGCTGCCAGCAGCGTGCAAGGAGGATGCAAAGCCCCGATGTGGCACACTGCAGTGCCAGCATCTCCCTGCTGCTTCCAGAAACGAGGGCCAACCCTCCTTCCAGTTTGGGGGTTTTTTTTCTTCCTGTGCTGTGCCTCTCTTGCTCTTACTACATCGCTGCTTGTAATTACATACTTTGCAACTTCCTCTAGTACAAAGTCTCCTGCAAGAATTGCACCGACATTGGGAGGGGGAAATTACCTGATTGAAATTACCAAGTTTGGAGCATTAGTAGCGAGTACTTTGCCTGCTAAGCTCATAGTCCTGACTGCTGGAGCCAAGTCGTGTGCCGCAGCATTGCTCTCGAGGAAGCCCAGGTTGGTTAGTTAGTGATAATTGAGCCTCACAAGACAAAACTTCAGTACTTTCATCCAAAAAATTAGCTGCTCTGTTCTCCAAGCTTCTTGGTCTGGGTGCTATAGGAAAAAAGACCATCTCTGTTCTTCCCAGTTATCCTGTAGAAATTTAACTCGATCTAGAAACTGCAGAGGTGGAGGAAGAGGAAAGAGCGAGGAGTTCAGCTTGCTTTGCTGCAAAGCTGAGGAATCCCATGGAGCGTCGGTGCTGTGGTATTCTGAAATCAAGAATCCAGTTTTCTGCCTTAGCACAGCACTAAGCTACAGGGGCTGGGGAGAAGACACGGGGCGTTAGCAAACAGCAGCGTTTTATTGTTGCAGGGAGCTCTTGCGCCTTCTGTAGCCACCATTACTCGATTATATGGGAAAGCGCTTCAAAAGGAGCACGTCTCCAAGCTGTGGTAGGCTTTCCTATCTATCTCCACCACTGACCAGAATCGGACCTCAAAACACTTTCCCTCCCTGGTTGGGAGAGGAGGTCAAACGCAAGCGGGTTATCTGGGCTTTCTCCACCTCCCACTGCTCAGTCCAGCGCACCAAAAAGCTGAGCTTACCCACTCTTTTTAAGCCACTATACCACTGCCCACTCCACAAACATGCGCCAACAAAAGTTACTGCAGCCCAGAGTATAGTAATAAAAAGTGAACATTTCAAGTAATTTATTTGGAATGGACATATTAATGCAAAAGCAATATTAAGACCAGTAACTGCTGAAAGACATTCATCAAAATAAATACAAATATAGATACTACAAATAATTTAAATTGTGTTTAACACCACCAGTCAGTGTTGAATCTTCCTTGCATCTCATAAATAGAAGATAATCGTTCGCAAAGCTGTGCCACCCAAAACACGTGGATGCTTTGCTAGAAGTCCTTTACGAAAGTCTTTGGTTTTTCTTTAAATGCATCTCAGGCAAAGCTCAGGGCTCTTTGCTCAGCAGCCTCAACGGGCTTGGAGAAAACCAAGCTGCTTCCAGCTCTCTTCTTCGCTTTCCTTCATTGGTACCCTGTCCCATTTCAGTCCAAGACACTTGATCTGGTTTATCATCCAGTGGTATGCTCTAAAGGCAGCAAGAGAAAGCAGGTTAGTTAAACGAACAGGACAGCGGGGCGGCTTTAAAGGGAGACTAAGCGTTCAGCATTAATTTTCACAGATAACGTATTTTTAGCAAATTCTGTAAGGAAAGTGCTGCCGAGTGCTATTTCTTATTCCCCCCCCTACACAGCCGTACTTCTCAGGGCGCTGCAGAAGCCCGGCTCCCACCAGAAATTCCCAGCCACGCATGGGGAAAGGGGGAGCGAGCCCCAGAAGCTCCTGCGCTGAAGCGGCGGGGCAGCACGTCCCGGTTTCGGGGTGCGGCCGGGCACCTTGGCGGGCCGGAGAGGAGGCGGCGGAGGGGGCCGGGGGTCCCTCCGGCGAGAAAAGGGGGTGAGCGGCGGCCGCGGGGGTCCCT
>JAVJGG010000021.1:12788290-12814342 GCA_035590195.1 Aviceda cuculoides
GCTGTGCAGGGTTTGTCTTTAAGCAGAACTTGCCCCACCACAATGTTTGAGACATTAACTCTTTCAGTCTCTCACACTCACACAGCGGGGGACAGCAGCGGCCCGCTTACTCCACAGTGCCCAAGTTAGTATTTGCTGCTGGGGCTAACACGTCAAAGCCGAACTTTCTTTTTTCCTGCCGGTTACTCAGCCTGTCTCATGTTCGAACACCCGGCCCCACCTCGACAAGTATTTGCAACAAGTAGCTCAGGGCATGTCCCAGCCTTGGTGCTGGGGCCGAGCCCAGCTGTCCTGCTGTAACTCGGGCTGGGCTGAGGGCTGGGGCCAGCATCAGTGATGCCGTTATTCTCCTCCCGACAGTCCCCATGCCGCTTGGCTGAACCAGGAGGTGGGAAAGGGAAACCCTAAGTCGTAAGAAGTTGAGGATTTGATTTTTTTCGGCTCTGTTAAAGAAACCACAGTTCGGTGGCAGGCAGAAATGGGTTTGCAGAAACCTCTGCGCGTTTTGCGCTGAGAGCAAAAGCCAGCACTTTTGGAGATGGGCACGAGCCCAGCGGCCCAGGGGCAGCCTGTGCAGGTGCTGCTGGAGGCACCAGTGACTGCAGCCTTTACGAGTGGAAAAAAAGATGAAGGGAGAAAGTTTGTGATAAAGCAGGGAGGCAGTTAAGGGGAGGAAATGAGGGCACTCGGCACGTAACCTTGGCCGGGCTCTGCTCCCTGGGGACAAGCCAAAAATAAATTTCCCTGGAGCCAGGGCAGCCAGCGCCCAGGTAAAAGTCCCTCCACAATGAGCAGGGGCAAAGCAGCCACGGCACGCACGGGGGATTGGAAGGGGCAGAGATGTATCGCTTGGCCAAGGGCATCCCGCTGCTACTGGGGGTAGCTTTGTCCCCCCTTCCTGGGGGTTTTCTCAGGAGCCTGGCACCCACACTTTCCCCTTCACGTGCCCTCCATTGGCTCAGTGGGGCTCTAGCCCGGTGCCTGGTACAGCTGCGGGGGGGGAAGCTATTTTCATTGAGCTGAAACCACAGGAACCCTTCTAATGCTGTGTAATAGCTTAAAACACAGAAACCTCCTTACTGTGGTGTAATCATTGAGTGCTCGCTGGGCCAAATGTCATAAAAGCTTAGCTATTAACCCCAAATTACTGGTGTCCTCTAGAAGAGGGGTCCCCTCTGTGAGAAAAGACTGCCCCAGGATGGGTTTATCCAAGCTTTTCTGCAGATGGTGTAACCAGAGGGGTTGCTACAGCAGGGATAAAAGGCTTTGAATTCCTTCTTTCTTCAATCTATTTATTGACTATTGAATATTTAAAGTATTGAGTCCTGCTGGCCAGCCAGCCTTTGGAGCCAGGAAATAACCTCGAAACGGAGCAAAATGAGTTAAATACCTTGGCAGGCAGCCAGGATGACTAAGTCATTCTTCCAGCCTTACTGGAGCAGGAGTCAAAGTCAGGGAGCCAGACACATTTCCCATAACTGGAAACCCTTGGCCAGAACCGCGGGATCCGGGGCTGCAGCAAAAGCTGCGGTGGGCTGCAGGCAGCCGGTGGGGCCACAGGCAGGGCAGCTCCCGAAGGGAGATGCACATCCGTGAGTGTGTGTGCTTTGCAAAAAAGAAACCAATGACCAGAAATAGCAAATCACGCATTTGGCCAAAATAGTGGCAGATGATGCTGGAGTTTCTGACACAGACACTGCCAGCCTGGTTTCATTGCCAAGGTCTTTCTAAAAGCCTCTTCAGGCTTGCACAGGCACTTCTCTGTCCTTAGCTTTTCTTACAAGACCCTGAAGTGCGAAGCTATGTGAGAGCAGGAGGAGAAATGTTCGATTGAAAGGCATCCATCTCCTTTCTTCCTTCTGCTCTGGCCATGGAGGAGGGATGTGGCAGCGCCTGTTGTTTGCGGCAGCGCCCGTTGTTTGCCCGCCCGTTGCCAGGACCACTCATTCCCTTCCCTTCTGGACAGGACTTATCTACGGCCACTCCAGCAACGTATGACAACAGGGAGCCATGCAGGTGCTTCACTACCCACGGCTTATTTAACCGCCCTGTTGGCGCCACTCGGCTCACGGCACCACCAAAACCCATCATCACCATCATCAGATGCTGCTGGGAAACAGGCGATGGAAGAAGAAAACTGGGCGGTCGCCCGGGCATCCCTTGGGCTGGTCCCCTGGGCGGAGGTCTCCCTGGCATTGGGGGTGTTTTTGGCTCTGGCTGCCCCCCTGAGCACATTTCTTTGCAGCGCACCCAGCCCACAGCCCAGCCTCTCCCGTGGCTGATAAAGCTTGACCTTTATCTTCGGTGACTCATGGCTGCTCCTGCTTCACTTATGCGTCAAGGGCCGGTTGCCTCCTCCATGGGAACGCTCCTGAGTGTTGACCAGGGGCAGGAGGAGCACAGCCACACCTGCGCCCCAAAATCCCCTTTAGCCACGATCATTCAATCACTTATCGCCCTGTGGTGCCTCGCTCACTGCTTCTGCTGCTCTCACGGCATAAAGCCAGGCTATAACGGTAGTGCCACGGGACAATTTGCTTCACCCCTGCTCAGAACTGAAAGGCAATTGCATTGGCATGATTATTAATTAAAAATAAAATTCCTCTCTTATTTATGCCACAGGTCATCACCAGGTGACCAAGGTCTTGGCTGGCTGGAGTCATTGCAACTTTCCCAACCCCTGAAAGGCATCTCCGGGTGTCCCAGTGCAGCGGGGCAGCTCATCCCCATGCTGCCCCCAGTTCAGGAATGGGGACACCCGGATGTGCCGCCCAGCTGTGTTGTGCTGGGGACTTTGGGTGTTTTCCAGCAGAGGGGAGGGAGGTCCCCAGGTCAGGGTGAGATGCTCGGGAGCACCACGGCCCTGCGGGAGGTGTGGGGTGTTGTGTTGCCACGGAGGAGGAACACGGTGTGTGCCCGGTGAATCACCGCCCCGCGCTGCCACCACGATGGGCGGTGGGGGAAGATTTTATATTTCACCCCAGGTTTCTTACAGCCGTGTCTTCTCCCAAAGGCTATTCATTTCTGTGTACACACACATTGAATACGCGCAGAGACCAGCACTGTGCACACGGGGTACCAAGGCGGGAGCCTCTTGTCTCCATGGCTACACCAGCACATTGGCCACAGGTGATGGCCGTGCACGGATGAGGATGAGAATGAGGATGAGGATGAGGATGAGGAGGCGGCTGCCCCGAGGGAAGGACAGCTGCTCAACACCACTGACACAGAGCACTCTGCTCCCCAGCCTGAAATACAGGAGGGTGGTTTTATTTTCATTCCCCACAAGCAGTTGCTGCAAGTCATCTTGAATCATAAGTGATTTCTTATCCAACAACGAGAGAAAAAGAGGGAAAAAAGGCCTTAACCTGGTGAGAAAGCTGGGAACAGGGATGGGGGCGCAGCTGTCCCCGCAGGAGTGGGACTGTGTTTCTCTGGGAGATCAGCACGTTGTTGGTCACTGCAAAAAAGTCCCCTCCGCAAAGCCAGGCTGTGATCAATGATTGCTGTGGGCATCGATGACGAGCATCTGGGACCCCGGGGCCAAGGGAGCAGGAAGGCGGGGGGGAAGGTTTGTGTTTGCGGCGGGCTGGCAGGGAGCCTGGAGTGGGATCTCAGCCCCGACCTTCAAAGGGAGGAGGCTGCTGGCTGACGGACCCGCCCCAGCACTTGCATGTTGCTCCCATGCGGGTGTTTAAAAAAGCAGGTTTCACTTCTCTTTGGTTAAAGGCAACCTTGTTCTTCCATCTGGCGCAGGGCCGGGGCGGCCGGTCGGCAGCAGCGGGGTGACTCAGCCGCCCACGCAGCAGCTTGCCATCCAGCCCCGGCTATATTTGCTGAGCAGGTGAATCAGTCATTGCACAGAAAGACCTTGGCCCTTGCCTTCTTTCTTTTTCTGTTTTTTTTTTTTTTTTTTGTTCCCCTTCGCCTCCCTGGAGCCACACTCCTCTGAGTGCTCCTTGCCAGGGGCCGGGGCTCCGCAGGCCGGCGGTGCGTTGGCCACCCAGCCAGGCTGTGGGCAGCCCGGCCGGCAGCTCGGTGGTCCCGGGGCCACCTGCCCCTGCAAGCCGAGGGCAAGTCCGGCAGCGCCGGCCAGGGGCAGAGGAAATGACGAGGGTGCAGCGCAGCCACAAAGCCGCTGGCTTTTTTTCTTAATAATTTTTTTATCTCTGGCAGGAGGAAGTCGTAAAGCGATTACCTTTCATGGAAACACGAGGAAGGACATCCCAGCGCACGGGACCGAGTGGAGGCCAAAGCTCTGGCCTCCCAGCTGCCAGAGAGAGCAATAAAACATAGAGGCATCGTGGGACTAAGCCAGCAGTTCAGCCCCTGCAATTATCGCTGTTTCCCGAGGGAGATTTCTACCTTGTGCCTCCTTTTTTCCCTCCCTGGTCACGCGTTAGGACAGACGGACAAGGTGGCATCTACAGGAAAACAGCACATGTGGGCTGGGTGGGTTAGTCCCACCTTGGTGCTTGCTGTGCTGGGTCACGGGGACGGCGTCTCTATCAGAGGACAGCTGCCTACTGCTTGGCATTAATGAGAATAGGATAGGATAGAATAGAACAGAACAGAATAGAATAGAAGAAATAAAATAAAATAAAATAAAATAAAATAAAATAAAATAAAATAGTTACTTTTTGGGCTTCTAATTGTGGCTCTGCTTTAGCTTGCACTCATCCCACCCCAGCAGCTCCTCCCCCTGCCAACAACCACCCAGTACTTGATCCAGGAGGTGGTTCTGGCTGGTGCCGTGTGTGGGGAAGGCTTGGTTTGGCTTTGGAGGGCTTCTTGGGGTTTGGGGCTTTTTTAAGCTGTTCGCTGCCCCTTTGATGTGCTGGCTCTGACACCAAAAAAGCCGACAGCAGCTTGCCTGGGGGTGTGGGGCAGGATCCGAAAGTGCCGCCAGTGTGGCCAGGAGGCAGCCGGCTTCGATCTGTTCCTGCCAGTCATCCCAGAGGCCCCCACAAAGCCCTGCCAGCTCAGGGGGATGACAGGGACCCCCCCCCAAACCCTACTGCACACCATGCCCAGACATCTCCCATGGTGCCACCAACACGCTCAAAGGGGGCCGGTCCCCCCCTCCCCTGCATTGCCACCCCTTTAATTAAAAATTGAAATCATGTAATTGCCTCTTCATTAAAGCCAATTAAAGCCCGGCTGACAAGGGAGGAGGCGGCACATTTTGCAACTCGCCGCGGAGATGAGAAAGCGCACACCGCAATTACGGTGTCTGTTTGCTTTGCCTTCACCCAACTTCTTCATCAGGGCTGGCTTTGAAATCGGATGCCGGGTGAAATGGTGCTGGCGGGTTCCTTGCACCCAGCAAACCCTGCGTACTGGTTGGGCCGGGTGCTGGGAGAGGCTGCCGCATGCCGTGGTGGGAAAGGGAGGCCAGGCTGCCTCCTCCTCCTCCTCCTCCTCCTCCTCTGCACTCACAGACAGGGCCAAGCACAGAGGAGGGATGCTCAGGGGGATGTTGGATGGAAAATGAGGCTTGGGGGGGGGGGGCAGCGCTCCCCATGCCCAGCCAAGGAGCCCCCCGTGCCAGAGGCTTGCTGGGCTGGAGCTGGCACGGCTGCTGCAGCTCTGCCTTTTGGTCTCCAGCTCTCAGGGTTGCTTCAAAGCCGGCGGCAGCTCTTCGCCATGGCCAGGAGCGGCCACATCGTTTCGGGGACTGCGCTGACCTTACCCTGGGAGGTGGGGGTGCACGGTCAGAGCGCTCCTTGTTTGCTGGTCCCAGCCATGACAGTAATGAGTTCGCAGGGGGTTCAGTCCCAAACGAAACAGGGTATTTGCAGCCTCTTTGGCCTCGCTGAGGGAAAGGGACTGAAACTCCTGGTCCCCAGAAGGCACAAGATGAAGCTGGGGGTGGTGGGAGGGAGGGCTCCGTCCCCTCTTCCCCTTGGTCAGGAGGTCCCGACACAAGCCAAGCCATCTCCGTGACGGAAGAAGCTTCCAGCCAAAGAGGCTCTACCAAGTCTAGAAGTGCAGGGCCGAACACCCGTGCAATGCCGCGGTGCTGCTGCGCGAGATGCCAGCTCAGTGATTTACCCTCTTGCTGCCCAGCTTTGAAACGCCTGAGCAAGCAGTCCTTGTGAACGCTGTGTTGCACACACCACACTTGCCTATGTTTTGACCTGAACCGTGCTTATTAACCTCTTTTTTTTTTTTTTTTGGTATAATAACAGTCCAGCGTTCTTTGTAGGCGATCTCTCTTCAAAGATCTCCTTTTTGATCTTTTCATAGGCTAAGCAACAATTCATCCTATATAAATCTCAGATTGAAAGTACATAATTTGTTTTTCCCTGCTTTTTTGAAGCGGTGAGAGATGAAATGGCTTAGGGGAATGTCAGTAGCAGTTATATCTTAATTGGTTTTTCTCTGCATCAAAACGCCTTGAACTACTCACTTCTGTGCAGGAGCTCTACGTGACCTTTACGGCAAGTGATTTAACTCCCCTAACAAGTTATATCCCATCACCAACTTCAGGAGTTTGCTTTGGTAATGGCTCTGATACTAATTTTGTACCCAACCCTCCTTCTCTCGTGCTCTTTCTGACCAGGCATATCAAAGAGTTTGAAATATGCCTTAAGTCAGGAGTGTGAAAAGGAAGAAGGAAGACTAGATAATTGAGGGAAATAAAAATTAATATTAAAAAAGGAAAAAAACACCCAAACCCCTCCTTAAGTGTGACCTTACCACCGTTGGCCAAGAAGGCATTAATGCTAAAACACCAAGGTAAGTCCCTCTGTTACCCCTAAAAGTAGATGAATGTGGACTCAACAACTGCCAGACTGAATTTGCTTTGTGAAAAGATCAGTTTAACAGCTCACAAGGAATATTTGTATGGTGCAAAGATTTGCATCGGTGGTAGACCAGTGGCCCTCCTTTTCCAGCATCATCCTATGCTGTTTGGTTTCTGCCCCAAGCAGGGGCAAGTTTTGTTGGGTTTTTTTCCCCTTTGGCTCATGTTGCATAATGAATAAATTCCTTTCTCTACTGTTTCCCTTCTCTTCGGCCCTTTTCTTAAGCTGGGATGGGTCTGGCATGGGTTACCTTTAACTTGCAGATGCTGGGGAGCAAGCAGCGAGTCACCGAGCGGCCACTGTGTGGCTGATGACGGCTCCTTTGGGAAAGGAAAATTTGCTAGGAGGGGTTCCTTTTTGCAGTGCGGGCCTGTTACCAGGAAGGCTCCTACAAGCTGGGAGGCTGCACAGAGCTACGCTGGCAATTGGCGCACACGCTCGCTGGGTTGTATTAACCCGGTTTGGCATCTCCACAAGGTGTCCAGATTCCCACGGTAAAAACCAGAGGGTAAGGCAGCTTGTGCAAGAGGCGAGCGCGCTGCTGGGTGGAGCGTGCGTTCTCGCTTGTGTAATGGCGAGGTGAACAAGCAGAGAGGAAAGCCGGTCTGGAAACAAAAGCTGGCACACGGTGAACAGTTCAGCCTTCATTCACACGATGCTTCATTAACAGCACACAGGCTTGCATTATTATTTTTTTTTTTAGTTTTTTAATTTTTTTTTTCTTTGGATGCTTGTCAAACTGGTGTGACTTACGGCGTTTATTGTTTGGGTTTCCTGGCCCTGGCCCGCAAGAGGCTGGAGGTATTTAGGACAGCAGTATGAGCATATGGAAAAAAATAGCTCTGCTTGCTATTAGTGTGATGACTATAAACTGTTTGGGAAAGGGAGGATGAAGGTTCTTCCAGGCACAGGTCACAGCTACAGCAGCAGAGCTGTTTGCACACTGATTATAGTGAAAAACATGAGCAACAAAGGTAAAAAATGTGAGGGCTTCAGCATTAGGGGAGGAGTCCTGAACAGATACTATATTGACATTAAGTCAATGCCTCCCAGAGTTTATTTGGGAAACAATCCAGATCTTTATCCGTGGGAAGAGGCAGAGGATAAAGAAGCATGAATGCAGCACTTTATTTTTTTATATATACATTGTCATTTACAACAGGCTATCAAGAGGTGATTTGCAGGAACCCAAATAAACTTCATGTTTTTCTAAAAGCCACGCACTGGTGGACAGAAGCAGCCACAGGACCAGGAGAAGTTAGCGATGGCAAGGCTTTGGGGCACATAACACATGCTCCAGCAGCGGGAGAAGCAAGTCTCCCACCTAGCTGCATAATCCACTACTTGCATTTATAGGCTGAACTAGAAAGGATGGTTCTTCCATTTTCTGGCTGAGCTATAATTGTTTCCAAAAGAGCTAAGATGCTTCAGAAGAAGGTACAAATTTCAAGTGCAAGTTCATAAGGTTATGTGCTACTTCAGCGTAACATCGGGTAGCCGGGGCACGTCTCGCATCTTAAACTCACCTCCTGAATGGCCGAGCGATCTCCTCGTGCCGTAACCAGTCTGACCTCTTCTTCGGCGCTCCTCTCCAGCGTGGGCCTCCTCCGGACTGCGCTGTGCTGAGCTGGCTTCCTCGGCGGGACCTCATTTGCTTGAGGAACTGCCGTCAAGGCAGCATTTAACTGAGGATGAATTTGTTACAAGTCTCCTTTATTTTAAAACTGGAAAAGCCTGTTTAATAACGAGAGTGGAAACACACAGAGACCATTTTAATTTTTCCAGCTACCACAAATCCTATCCAGATAGCAAATCCCAGATAACTGAACATAGTGAAATTGGACCGAAAGCTCTGTTATCCCGAATACCAAGCTGCCAGGAAGGTACCCTAACGCTGTGCAAAAGGCTCCTGAGAAACCAGAGCCCGTCCCCGATTTTCAGCTAAAGGCAAAGTATTTGCAGAGTATTTTATACAGAGTTTCTGTATCAGATAGGGCAGCGGGGTAGTACCTCCAAGGCTTTCTTCCTAGACAACCAAGGTGCTGAGAAGCTATTAATCACGCTGCAGCCTGAGTAGGCGACATGCCAAATTAATCTCCCTTGGAGCACTTCTAGCTGCTTCAACTTTCATACCATGGAGCTTTTTTTTTTTTTCCTCAAATGAGAAGCTACCGACATGAAGACTGTATTCAAGAGCGTGTTCTCACAGACTAAACTTCAGTTTCTTTTATCAGGTTGCTGTGATGGTAATCAGACATGTATGCATGTAGACTCACTTTTTTGGTATCACCTCACCATTTTAAAAACTTCTCATCTCAGTTTTGCATAGGGCCTCCTATTTTTTTGTCTTAAGGCAGTCTTCAGAAAACACCCATACTGATTTTTTTTTTTTTCCTTTTCCACATTTAATCACTCTTATCTCCTTTTTACACATGCACACTCGCTACATTGAACACCCAGCCTGGATTTGTCTGGCTGTGACATTCTGACAACCAACCCATCGGTTCTTCCTACCCTTCTGTGCTAGAGGAATGAGCTGAGCTGTTAAGTACCTGTTAGTTACTTTTCTTGTAGACAAGTTTATAAATAACCATCTGAAAACAGAGAAGGCTATGAAATGCTCATCTTTGCCATTATCAGCTAGATCTGTAATGGCAAGAGCATAGCTGTGTTTTGACAAGACCTGTTTTCTATTAGGCTCTGTCAACTGGCATTAACTCTGCTTCAACGAATCCCAGTTCAGCTTTCCCATCACTTTCCCCAGGATGAACATCTCGCTAGGCAGCTTCGTTAGCCACCCATCTCATTTGCCCTCCCTGAATGCTGGCACATTTGCTCTACATGTTCCGGAATTTCCCGTTTTCTCAAAATTAAAGTTAAGCCTTTTGGGATTCATACACATAAATTGCTTCGGTCTGCTAATTTGCAGATGTTTATCTCCAGGTAGCAGTACTCCTGTTTAACCATGTAGTGGAAAGTACTTCTTTAGAATAGGGGAACTATCATTGAAGTTCTTTTGATATAAAAATTTTAAAAAGCTGATCAAATATCTCTATTTGATGTGCCTAGCATCACTGGCACTGTTGTTAGCCAGTCTGCACATGTGCAAGCTCCATTCATTATTCCTCCCCTTGTCAGACACGCCTTCACACTGTTCTCTGTGCCTACTGTAGTACACTATACTAATGACTTGTTACAAAGCATGAAGTTTGGGGGGGGTTTTTTGTTTGTTTGTTTTAAATAAAAATCCAAAACCTATACCTATTCCTGCATTAACACTATAATGTCACCTGAGCATTAGTGCTACACGTTTTCTGAATGCAAGGTATTAATGTGGGGATATCTTAACGTGTCATACACCAGTTCATGTCCCCCAGCCCCTCATTTAGTCCATGACCGAATTGCTTAGATCACGTGGAACCTTTAATAATGATGTTGCCTCCCAAAAAACCTCAAATCCTACAAAACATTCCAGACTGTTTACTTACAAATCAACCAAGCTTCTTCTGATTTACATCAAAGAACTCCATAATGCAACATTTAAAAGCGCTCCTCTCCTTTTCTTTGTCTTTTGACAACCAAGGAAACTAGCAGGACCTTCAGACAAGGGCAAACATCTGGCATTGCCCTTGTTAAACACTTCACTGCTCACTATCGAAAGTCAAAGGCATATTCACTTAACCTAGGAAGCATTATGGACCAGACAGGCACCAACGATCATGTTTCACAACTTTAATAGAATATTCTATCTATTCTGTACAAATTGAAAACACCGTATTAAGTTACAAATGTGTAAGGTAAGGCTGGAGCACTCTACATGCCTGGTCACAGTGTTGATACAGCTACTATTCAACTGCTGCCGAAGTTGGCAATGGATCTGAAACTAGAAACGTGTACCTGAAGTGCCACGCAACAAAAGGTAGTTTTGAAGACTTCAGAGCTTTAAATAAAACAAATTGTGGAATGGAATAATTTCAGTGTTGCAAGTAAGACACCAAAACTTCAGATTTATTGAACTGAATTTTGATAAATTTCCGTGTTCATAGTGAAAGGTCCTCCATGCTGGACACTAAGCAATAAGACTACTGGAAATTTTCTGGTTCTTTGGCTGCAACCCACTTCCATCAACAGCAACAGTTTGGCCTTTGCACTTTGATCTTCATCCAGAAGAGTTATCATTTTGATGCAAGTTCATTTCTTCTGTCTAGACTATTACACCGAGATCAATTCAAATAATTTGTTTTACAAGTACCCATATTGTATGCAAAAGAGGAAGATTTTCAAGTATATTAAAAACTATTAAAAAGCACTAATTCTGTCAAAGTACTTACAAACATGAATAAATAAATAGCAAGATGAACAACTAAGTCTCAAATATGACACCCCCTTCAATGAAGTAAAATTACTTCAATTCAATTGGTTTTACTGAGATAATAAATATGACATTTAAAGCTGCTCAAGCACTAGTTCAATTTGTAGGTTGCAAGAAACATTAAAAAAGGGGGGAGGGAACTAGCAAAAAAGTCATATTGCTCTATCTGTTTCAGCTACCATACATGTAATCCATTTACTTTAGCTTCTCAGCACATTGCTATTCCACAATTTTCAATGTTTAACAAGAAAATGGATAATCCTCACATGGTAGTCTGGACTATTCCCCTATGCATAGGGCAAAAGGCTCTAAAGGCCTAGTGACATACTTAGCTACAGTGTACCAACGGCTGTAGAGTGTGCTTTATTTAATCCTCCTATTTCCCAAATGCATTGAAGTTGCCACTGTACATGTTAAGCAATAAAGAAAAGTTAGTGAAAATCATGCATTTTAAAACAAATTAGTTTTAAGCATTGTTAATACGATTGTGCCGCAGCAATGGAATATCCTGAACTGCAGGCCAGGTATCCAAATATTTGTTACAAGTTGTTCAAATATCACTTCCAAGTGGTATTTCCTTATTACTGTTGTTTGCATTCAGCAGGTTGGCTGGAATCTTTCTGTATAAAAGGGAAAAAGAAAGAAAGAAAAAAAAAAAAAAGGTTAAAAAAATCAAAATAGTACACAAGAAAATACTTCAAGAAATAAAAGAAACTGGCTATGCAGTTTTGCATTAGCTAGAGATATCATTAGCATGTACAGAAAAGCTACATGTAAACTCAAGCTAGATGATAAAGGTCTGAACAGCAGTCACCATATTTATTGGGTTTCCCCCTGCCCCCAACTGCTTGGTATCCCACAATATTTTTAATCTGCATTTGTGTTCTTTACACTCCATCCAGTAGGCCAAGGTTCAAACAAACAAGAAAGCAAACCACCTTCTACTCCCTCCAACCAGAGGCACAATTTGACTTTCAGTTCTTATTAAACAGTTTAATAAACTGCCACCTCCTCACTAACTCTAAGGAGGGAGGAAGGCAGGGAAAGTAGGCTGCTTATTCTGCAGCACGTTTGAGTTTTTCCTTAGAAGCCTTGCCCTTTCTGCTAAGGTGATAAAAATGTAATTAATGTGTTGATTTCTTCTAGGTTCTGCATCACCAGCAGGTAACTATTCAACAGTTTAACACTGGGCAAGAAGTCCATGTTAATCTGAATATGTAGAAGTACAAACACCTCCATTATGTAGGAAAACAACTTCCCCTTTGGCAAAAGGAAGTGTATTTGTGAAGGAGAACAAGTACTCAAACAGCTAAGAACTTCAGGTTTTACACTGCACCTCTTGCTTTTTTGTTGTAAAACAGGATTCCTAGAAAGCATGAGAATTTATTCAGTGTATCTCCTGTTTACTTCTCCCTTTAACATTCTTGACATAGTTTATAATAAAAAAATAGCAGTCACATAAACCTGCTGAATTCTAGTAAAGAAAAATATAGGTATAAAACATGACACCTTGAATGTCACCACAGAACAAAATGTTCCTTAGTAACTATCCTAAAGAAGAGCTTTTTATGTTGTAAAAAAAGTAAACATAGAAGAGTTCATTATACGTCAAGTAACCAAGAGCTAAGACAACTTAAGCATTTTGCCTGTAGTGAGGAAGAACAGGTGCAACTAAGACTCCTTACCATAAGTTTTGTCCCCAATCATCTGCACTAAACCCAGACTATTTTTCTCTTCCTCACCTAAACCACTTTAGGGTTATAGCAGTCACTATCATTCCCACTGGAAGACTGGATTAAAGCCAAATGCTGTTTCTTCTGCACAGATATGCCAAAGACTGTTCAGACTTCTTCCTTGTGGTTTTCTTCCCCAAGCACATCTGGCTAACTTCAACTTTGTACTCTCTCATCTGCCTGCGGTTCCAAATAACATGGATGTGAATTTGTTTTCACTGATCTGGGTCTAAATACAGCATGAATTCCCTCTTGGAAAGAGGTATATGTTTACAAAGAACACAAAATTAGCATTCTCTCTCAAAAAAAAAAAAAATCCCACTGCCACTGGCAATACATTGCATCCTATTCCTTTCCATTTAGAGGCAGGCAAAAACTGGCAACATTTTTATCAAAAAGCTTTCCAAAAGTATCTTACTTTTCTTACAACTGCTTTGTATTTGAACATGGCCACAGAGTAGCGCACAGCATCACTTCCCCTCCCCCATGCATTCTGGATAAGAGCCACAATCAAATAACAAACCCGTTATGTAGAAAGTACTTAAAAATCTTTCCACCTCCCTCCTTCCTTCCTATTTACTTGTTATATTTATATCAGACACACTTAGGTTCACCACTGCAACCATTTCAGCCAAATTTTAATGATCGACCAAAACCCTTATTATATTTTCTAATAAGCTTCATTAATTTTTTTTTATACTTGTCTCTATTTCTGTAAACATTTAAATCCTATTATTGCATATAAATCTTTATCCTGTAAAAACTGAGTCATAGAAATTATGAATTCCTTCTTAAGAACTTCCCAGTGTTGATTACTGCTCACAGACAAAAAACAACCCCAAACAGTTTAACGGGTTTTTGAATAGGAGTCAGTTGTTGGGAGAATTTTGAGAGGAATATTGTTAGTTTATGCTATTTTTAGCTTACAGGTAAGGGCATATCTATCTTGACCATATGTATAACATGTTTAAGCAGGCCATAAGTAACAAGGCAGTATCTCAGATCCAGATTCCAACATAATCCATTTTCTTCCACCATTTCAACAGCACAGCACTGCTCTTGCTGAGCAAGCCAGCATGTGACCTCCCTATTGCTTTCAGCTACCCATCAGCCTCATAAAGCATCTTACAGTCTCATCCTGAGACGACAGCCCAGACAGATGAGCACAATTTTCTTCAAGTTACAGCTGCCCCATCAGGTACATGCATGTTGAAACTTCTCTTTGGCCTCTAATGGCTCCTGTAAGACCAAGGACCAGACCCCAAGCTGCACATGTGATAAAGATACTACATCCACACTCCCTCAGGCAAGGCTATTAAGCTTGAGCCTGCTCTTCCCAGTGTCCAGACTGCTGGTGACACTTGGTCAGCCAATCACTACCAACCCATTTATTGGCCTTAGACAGACCCAGCACTACTTTTTTTTATCTCCTCATTCTAGCAAGATTTCCATTCATGCTGTATTTCCCTAAATTAACTTCCCAAGATACCTTAGAAAGGCAGTGAAGTACGTTGGCCAGGCAATAAAGATCATACAGAGAGACTTTAACTGGCAAAGGTAAGGAGGAATTGCATCTTATTTTAAAATAAATTTAGCGGCAAACACACATACTGAAGTTCACTACCAGCGCTACAGAGACAAGTAAGAATTCTTCTTGTCATAAAGAGATTCGCTACAGTAATCACAAGCAATGACTTAAGTTCATATGAAAAGTGGTAGGATTTTTTATTTTTACATCTTCAAAGTATTTAATAATATTTACTTATTCTGTGCAAGGAGTTTAAACTACTCCAGGCCTTTGATTCCAATTTGAGATGCTGTTCCAATGGAGATATACAAGCTAAATAAGTGAGACTCTCACCTACTTTTTCTCTTTTGCTAACAAGCATCAATGTAAAGCTTTTTTGCTTTCATTGCATCACTTGCCCAGAATTTAAAAAAAAAAAAACCACAAAAAAACAACCCCCAAACCCCCCCCCAAAACCCTCTTGCTACAATGGACATGAACATTCTTCTTCTGGCATTTGATTACCCAGGAAAACAATGCAAGAAACTTGAGCTAATTAGCTCATGTACAGACCACTTGCTCAGACATCAGCAATTACATCAGCTAAACTGCATCAGCTGCTCATGGACATACAGGACATGCATCAATTTTAAAGAGAGAATTTCACCTAAAATTTGCAGGATCATAGGGCTAAAATGGAGAAGAAAAGCAGGTCTGAAGTAATATTGCTTTCATGACTTTCATACACACAGCCTGCTGCATCTACCCATCCAATTAATCTTGCGTCCTGGAGGATGGGAGCATAAGCCTGTAGTATCCATGCCATTTATCTTAGCAATTTAATCCTTTCAAACCAGAGTTTTTTCACATAAAGTTACTGCTGAAAGAGATACTGAACTTCTATTAATCTTCAATGTTTAAACATATTAGGCAGGATACATTCCCTAGGCGATTCAAAGAGCAATTGAGCCTTTACCTCCTTACTTTTACAATCGACTTTTTGGAAGGCTTCCCATCTGCTAAAGCAGCCACGCAGGCACTGGCAGCCCATCAAGGTCTTGCCTGACACCCAAATAGACTTTGCTGCCAACAGTGGATCAATGCAGGCAGTAGGCACTAAAGCTGATGTCCTTTCCAGCAGAGAAGGAAGAAAGCCTTTCAGTATTTCAAATGTCTTACCATGAAATAGTCCAGTTAGGGGTCCTAAAGCTAAACTTTATCTTTATTCATTTTCTAATCTATGTTATCAAATGAGAAAAAGCAAGGCTATCAAATATATACACAGGAAGTAAACTCGGAGCTAACTGGAGCCAAGTAAGCAAGAGGTCTGAACTGCATCCTCCACAACTGGGACAGAACGCTTCAAAGGTGCTGAAAATGAATTTGCTAACAGGCCCTTCTGACACTGCTACTTAAAAGACAGACTAAGCACCTTGAAGCACATGCAGTCTCTCCCCACAGCAGCTTTCCAGTTCGTAATTCAAAACAGCATTCTATATTACCTTGTCAGATACTTCTCAACTCAAGCATAGTGTCAGTAATGTGAACTAAAAGCATGGAGAAATACACTAGACAAAACATGCTACATTATCTGGTTTTGTAGCATGTTCTGAAGCTACTTCCAATCATCTGACTGCTCAGTCTTCCAAAGTCACAACTTATACACAATAGCCTAAGTGCTTTGTGTAAGAGACGGCAATGACCTGGTTCTAACTGAACAACCCAAATGTACTTTAAACTGACAGGACAGGAAGGAAGGAGGGGAAGTTAAAGCAGAAAGTGTTGACATTTATGTAGCAGATGGAGGTAATGTGGAAATGACTGAACAGGAGAAATTGAATTTGAAAGGAAAACAGACCAAAGAACAAATATTTTTTGTGTACATGAAAACTATTCTAGATATAAGAAAAGGGGGGGTGAGGACAGGACTGAAAGGCAAAGAGGGGCAGGGAACAGGGAGAAACAGGACCAGAAAATGGGATGAACAGAAGGAATGAAGAACAGGATTAGGTCTTAAAAGATAACAAACAGAATTCCAAGCTGACTTGAAAAACTGAAGCCAGTGGCTGACAACTTTTAATTGTAAGACAGCTGCATAGCAGATTGCACCAGGATAACATATAAGCTGTTGTGACAAATGGATGTTCTACTACTGCAGGTGAATAAACAGTGCAAGTATGTTGGGGCAGGGTGGCTGGCTTCCCAAAGCATATCGGGTTGGAAATAAAAAAAACCCAAAAAACAAAACAAAACAAAAAAACCCCACAAACGAACAAACAAAAAAACCCACCATGAACACAGTTCAGTTTTGAGTTTAACAAAGGCAAAGAAGGGCATTATCTATGCAGGGAGGGAATGAGTCGGAAAGATTACAGCTCCTTCTAAGTAACCAAAGATAAAAAAAAGATACAAGCCTAAAATACAGTGGGAAAAAGAGTAAGGAGCCTGTTGCAGGCATTGTTCTCTATGAGGCATGGGATGAAAGGTGAAAGATGACAGTATACAATAGAAGGAACTTTTTTTTTTTTTTCTTCTTTTAGATAAAGAGACAGAGAAGCAGGACAGCAATACCAGTTCAGAATCATGAGAGCTCAAGAAAAGCCCTCTAAGAGTGACTGCCTGCCTTTGTCAGGCAGCATAAATTAGAATAATGTTGGAAAAAACATACTAAGCAAGATGATGACTTACAAGAGTTCACAAGAAGAGCAGAGGAGATATTTAAGAAATAATTTGCAAGTACACTAGAAACAGTAGAGACACAACATCAAATCAGAAACAAGACAAAAATAAAGTCTGGCAAGTCTCAGTATCTTTTATCATGTGTATATAAAATACAGTTTGACTGCTACAAAGGCAAAGCAGAAGTTGTGCCAGGAAGGCAGAGAGGTCATTCTGAAAAATCTAATTAAAAGATCTAAAAGGTATTCATCTCTATAAATGTTTCTTTTTATTTTTTACTAATAAAACCTAAACTCTGAAGTCACCATTCCCCCATTTCTTTTCCCCATACAAGTAAAAAACGAAAAAGCAAAACAGAAAATCCTAGAAAACAAACCACATTGCATGGCTACAAATGGGACTCTTGGAAGTTAGGTATGAATGGAATTCCACCTTACCTAGAAATGTATGAATGATAAACAGACTTAAATTACACCTAAATGGGAAAAAATTGAAAGGAACTGTCAGCATGAACAAAAAGTGAAATGTACAAAATAATACAGGAGGCAACAACCATAACCTTCCAAGATACTTCAAGCTTTTTTTCTACAGAATACCAAATCCTTTAAAAAGATATTTGATACTTAGCACAAATACGCTTTGACTCAGAACTAACATTTTGTTTCTCAGCTGTCCAACTTTTTCCCATTACAGGTACCCCACTGCATTTTGATCCCACAGAGCAGTCAGAACACTCATTTCTACCACTCTAATCCTGTTTGATCAATCTTCCCACAAGGCAGGCCTTCTTTAGTATACAGTACTTCTCATTAAAGAAAAACAAGCCCCATTCTTGTTATGGTGACAAAAAGTATTTACTAGTGCTATGATGATGTATATAAAACTGTGTCAGAAGAGTGACATGTTAAGCTGCAGTTACGACTTTCATCCAAAGATCAAGTAGTTTTGCATGCCTTTCACTTTCATCTGTGCCTTTATAAAAAAATTAAAAGCTGATGGTTTAGGAACTAAATGAACAAAAGTCTGTCATCACTGTCCCAGCTCCACTAAATGTAAGCTTTAACTTTACCATGACTGAAGGACTGAAAGATACCTATCAGAAGGAACACTAACCCTTAAGGCTGAATTTTAAACCAGGTCTCCTAAAGTTTAAAATTCAAAGTTGGGGACTAAGTTTTTTTCATTTCTAGCTGAGTACAGACATGCAGAGTCTAACCTGCAGCCATCAGGACAACCAAAAAGAACAATTCTAAGAAAAAGAAAATAAACAAAACAAGCTAGTTGAGATTTGTCAAGACTAATTCTAAGCTGAAGTCCAGCCACAGAATATTTGAATATGACCTTTTTAAAGGAAAAATATGTATCATTATTATACAGAGATACCATTAAGAAGTAAAAGGCACACAGTTCCGACGTTACTTTTTTCTTGGTGCAGGTTGGAAGACAAAACCTACATTTTCTCAATTTATGGAAATATTAACCTTCCTTTTAAGAGCAATTTGAGTGCTGAAGAAGATGGAAACATTGCAGTCAGAAGCTAGGGTGGGGTTTTTTTAATAATTTATTAATCTTTTCAAGAACTACTATAACCTTAGTTATATTGCTCACAATTACAGTCTGTGTTATGACTAAGCACACAAAAATCCTTACCTTAGGATCACTCTCTGCATCTTCCTCTTCTTCTCCCTCCTCTTCCCCCTCCAACTCCTATGACAAAATAGAGATAAACTAACAGAAATTAAAATAGGTTAAAAGTGCAACTTTTTGTAATGGAGAAAAAACAAAATAGCAAGTTATGTTACCACTGTATTCCAGAGTGTTTCACATGTCAACATTAAAACTACCTGGGTTGACTTAAAAGAATTCAGCATCTTCAAAATCTTAAAGCAAAATCTTTAAAACATTTAAAACACAGATTTCAGCACGGCTTAAGGCAACCTTCCTATATAAGTTTCTGCAGTCTCCCAGCCATTTTTAACTTCTACCCGGCATGTTATTTGGAATTTTACAGTTCTGGGAGTAAGTATATGTGTCAAATTTTGTTCTTCGTTTTGACGTCCTTTCAAACAGTCTCTGTTTATTTGGATTACTGTGGACAGGCTAAGTATTCCTGCATGGGATGTTGCAGTATTTTCGCACTCTGTTGTACACCCACCTACATCCAAGTTAGTAACATTTGGCACTGAAGAAAGATTAAAAATACGCATACAATTCTATCAAGACCCAGCTTAAAGAAAAATAAGAAAATGTTTAGTCACTTAACAGCCTAAGCCCAGAAGTCTGTATTGCTGAAGACTATCAGACCACCAGCTTGATAACTTCTGATGTACTCTACTGTAGTGAACTTGATGACAGTCAGGTATGTACCTTTAACCAATTAGCAGGAACACCACAGTAAAAGCAGTAAAATAAGAATGTAATTACCTGTAAAGGATATTACTTCATTTAAGTGTGGTATCACTTAGTGGTTTTGTGCAAAGCCTTTCACAGTATTCATACGACACTACTGCAAACGGACCAGAGTTCTTGGTATACTAGAAATTCCAGCCTAAATTAAGCCTTTATCCTCAGCAGTTGCGTGCTCTTCCTTTTTCACTTTACATTTAGTGAGGCCTCAAGCTCATGACAACTAAAAGCTGACAGCTGAATTCCACTACTGCCTAAGTAACAGATACTTAAAAATAAGACTGAAGGTTCTTATCATGCAGCACTCAAAAAAAAAGCTTGTCTTGAATTTTTGACTCATGTCAGAAAGCAGCTTTCAAAATACTAGAAAAAAATTGGATAAATATCCTTGCAGAAAGTACTTCTGTGAAGAGGAAGAACAGCCATAGATTTTTTAAGTCGGGAATGCTGACCTCTTTTGGAAAGAAGTATCATACACAAGAGCATTTATGAACAACTATTTTCCGCTCCATATAGGACTATTTGTGGAACTGGAACACAGTAGGTAATTAGTTATCTATAAAAGATACAGTACGCATCTCACCTCCTCTTCACCTTCTTCACCTTCTTCAAACTGAAAAACAAACCAAGGTTTTATTAGGTCTGCTAATATTTGCACAAAATCTTATGCAATAACAGGTCCAGCATATTCAAAGACAGTAACTGAAACTAAGCTCCTTCCAGAAGCAAAGATTAACAACTCGCAGCAAGTTGAATGATTCTTTCCTATTCCTAAGTAACAGGAACCTCTTCAGGTTTTTTGCTATTCTCATGTAATTAATACTACATACTAGTCTAATCAGAAAAGGAGGAGAATGTTTCTATCTACAGGGTGACTAATAAATGAAATGCTGATAGCATACATACGTTATCATCATCCTCTATAGCTTCCCCAGTGAAATAAAGCACAGCACGAGGGACTATCCTTTCACGGAAGAAGTGTCCAATTTCAAAATCTGCTGCTAAAGTAAACTCTGAATCTTCATCCTGTAAAGCAAGTCAGTTTGATTTTTCTACTAAAAATGTGACGTGCTATGAGGAGCAAACAAAAGTATTTCAAAGTTATAGTTTTGAGAAACATCACACTGTCATCAACATCAACCTTCAGGTCATGTACTTTCAGTACACTTAACTTTGTTACAATATAAGGAATATTGCAAGTCTAAATCCAGATTTGCAGAATTGAGATTTATTTTTAAAGTTTCCTATTTTCTACATACAGGCTACTGGCCTGCTGAAACACCTTCTATAAAAAGGCTCACATAGACTTTGCTGGTTCTGACACCTGATGTTACAGAATTGTGCAGAATGCTTCAGACTGATTTTTAAAAAAATCAGATACCAGCCATGCAGTAGTGCTGAGTGGCTAGAGAAAATAATGACTTCTTCCCAACAGTGATCATTATAGATGCATTGGCCAGCAAGACATGCAACAGCAAAATGTCAATGGATTACTTGGAGAAGTCAACAGTATCTTTCATTTCATTAAGATGAAGTTCAGCTTTGGCAAAATCAAAAATAACGATAAAAATATGCAGTACTTAATAAAAGAATCCAAACAGTCACTCACTATAGAGATGTTTAGCAAAAAAGATATCGCAGCACGCAATCGTCAATTTCAGAAATGTAAACTTACCAATGACTCTCCATCACCAGATACTGAAAAAAGAAAAGACAGTAAATTTAAGAAAAGTTTGTACAGTCTAGCCCACCTCAATATTCAAGATGGCAAAACACAGTATAAAGACCTTCTCATACCAGAAAACACTGCTGTTATAAAAGTCTTCAGAAGCTAACTATTAAACCTTTGAAGACAATTCAGATTCATCCTAAACTAAAACCACAAAGTTGCACTTGCAAGAATTTCATGTACTGCAATAACAGCATCAAAGCTGCCATTTTGACGTCAAAGATTTTTGCACAGGAAATACTCTTTTCTACGAAGATGGGTTCAGAAGGCATGCAGGTCTCATCTCTCAAAGAGCAACACATTTTGTTTCTGTATTAATGCTGTAATTACAGTAACTTCATTTTGCTAGAGCACTACAAACCCTCTCCTCTGTCCAAACACATGCTACCAAACAGATTAACATTTTCTCATGAATTTGCAAAGCATTGTCAAGAGGAGGCCCGGTACTGTAACCAGTACAGAACAGGGTGGGGTTTGTTTAAAACAACCAAAAAAAACAAAAAACCCCCCACCCACAGAAAACTCAAACAACCCAGATTTCCCTCCTCTACTCAAGTGCCCTGGTACTGTGACCCCACTGTGAAAGTGATATTTGGCTCAGTCTGTTCTCAAGTTGAAAATGCAGTATCAGCTGCCAGCAGATATCACAGTCTTATCTTCCTTATACAGCTACCTCCAGAGTATGTTTTTTTAAAATACTTAAAGGACAATACAAAACCATCATGAGGCAAACAAATCTCCACCCCTTTCTGAAAGCAGCAACTACTTGTAAAACACACACACACACAAAAGTTGTTTAAGGACATTTCTGTACCAAAAAACTCTTAACTTTGGAAATACTTGTCACTTGTTTCTTATCCCCATGTACATGGGGATTTGCAGTGGTATTAAGAAGGGACAGGTAGTTCATATTAGCCCATGACTGAACCAAGAACTAATGTCCATTTTGTTCAGTACATCTCAAGTCCACCAAGTAAACTGCTTCTTCCATCCATGCTTGAAAAAGAGTACAATGGGAAATGTATCAAGAAGAAATAATGTTTTTGAAATCCATCTAATTGTTTTAAAATATGTGAGTACACATCTAACACTAGATAACTAGTTGTCCCAGTTTTGGCTGGGATAGAGTTAATTTTCTTCCTAGTAGCTGGTATAGTGTTATGTTTTAGATTTAGTATGAGAATAATGTTGATAACACACTGATGGTTTTAGTTAGTGTAAACGCTACTTAGCAACAAGTCAAGGATTCTTTCAGCTTCTCATGCCCAGCCAGCAAGAAGGCTGGAGGGGCACAAGGAGCTGGGAGAGGACGCAGGAGGACAGCTGACCCCCACTGACCCAAGGGATATCCAAGACCACGTCATCATGCTCAGCATATAAAGCTGGAGGAAGAAGAAGGAAGGGAGAGATGTTCAGAGTGATGGTGTTTGTCTTCCCAAGCAACCGTTACGTGTGGAGCTCTACTTTCCTAGAGATGGCTGAATACCTCCCTGCCGATGGGAAGTGGTGAATGAATTCCTTGTTTTGCTTTTCTTCCACGTGCCGCTTTTGCTTTACTTAAACTGCCTTTATCTCACTCAACCCACAACTTTTCTCATTTTTACTCTTCTGAGTCTCTTGCCCATCCCACCAGAGGGGAGTGACCAAGCGGCTGTGTGGCACTTAATTGCCAGATGGGGTTAAACCACGACACTAGGAAAATTAGGAAGGTATGTGTAGAGCATTAGGGATCACTAATTAATCACAGAAGAAACCACAGAAAGTTCTGTCACTTAAAACAAAGGTTTAAGTTCTAGCATATTGGTTTCACTTGGCCAACACTTGAAGAGATTTCTTTGGCATGTTAAAAACCTCAAACTGATGCATGGAGCCATCCTGTGGTAAAACAAGTCAACTTCTTTAGGAGATTCTACATGAGACACTGTCCATACTATGAATCCTGTTTACACAGCACACCTAATAACCAAATTCTACAGAGTAACATCAGAACAAAATTATCTGTTTGAACGGGCTGCAGTTTGCTATCTGCTTCTAGTAACAAGAAAGTATACAATGCAGCAGCATAAATAGTTTGTAGGTTTAAAGCTGTAAAAATACAAACACAAATATATAAAACACAGCATATTTTAAGAATCCTAAATTCTCGATTTCCAAGCTTACCCTTTATTGGGCTGAAGAAGTTAAAAAAAGAATCATTAGGTACTTGTTTAGTAATTGTCCGAACTGTGCCTCGACCCTTGTGTTTCTGTTTTTTCTTGATTGTTTTAACTGTAACATTTTTTCCTTTCTTCCAGTCAATAGTACACCTAGAGACAACAAACAGCATTTTAACACAAGACATGAATAAAAATAAGGAACTGAGCATTACAGCAACAAGCTTCAAGGCAAAGATGGTGTATCATTCTCTAGATAAAGCTAGTGTTACACATACCTGCAACTGAATTTACTTGACAAGATGTCAAGTAAATGCATCATAGCATTAGAGGCTGTGTATGTTGACATATCAAATATTTCCCTAAATGAAAAAGCTAAATAGTTTGTCTTTGCAGAGTAATCACTGCCCCCAACCGACCTATACTTTAATACCTCTTTGCCCCAACTACTGGAGTTTTGTAACTAAGGACATGATTAAGCTATTCCAGAAAAATCTCAACAGTTGAGCCAGTAGAAAACAGTATGTTATGTCCTCTCACTACAGGTGAAGGCAGTGTTCATTTACCCTAAAAACAAATGCACAGAGTGGCCAAGGAGAGGCACATCTTAGTTGCCCAAAGAGCAGTGCTCAGACTGACTTGGCAGTAAAGCACAGCAAGCTAGGAAGAGCTTACTTTCTGGTTCCTTTCTGCTGCTGTGCAAATTAACCCTTTTATCTCAGTTAAAAGTCTCTCTCCATCCACCTACAGTTTTATCCGAAACTACAGACAGCCAAGAATGCGTGGCAAACACAGATAGTTCTCTTCTAACGGAAATAATGGTATCACGGTAACCCTTAAGCGCCTCAGAATATCCTGTCCTATAGATAAATGGTCAAAGTCAACAGTTTTACAGATAACCTGTGCAAAAAGCCACAGAAATATTTTCCTGCTCTACTTATTCCAGTATCTATAACCTTATTCAGGAAACATGAACTGAAATCAAAGTTACGACATACTAGCAATTTTAGAAAGGGATTCCTCTACAAGACTTAAACAAAATATTTTTCTGTAATTAACTAAAGTTTTCTTCAAAATGGACTAGCATTTTACTTAGGCACAACTTTCACTAAACATGCAAGTAGACCTTTTACCTCACTGCAGGTAAATAATTCAAAAGCCAACATGTACCACTAAAAGCCAAAAGGTTTTGAGGTCATCACGGTGCTTTCAAGAAAGCAACTATCTGGCATTTCTGAAGTGTTAGTTTAAAAAAAAACAAAAACCAAAACACACACACACAAAAAACCCTCCCACCAAAACCCAAAAACACATCCTTGAAGGCGGGGGGTGGGGTGGGAGAGGACACGACCACAACAGAAAAAACACCAAAGAAGCTAAGAAAAATAAGGTACTAAAACATTTTTCAGTTGTGTCAACTCTGCTCTGGTGTAGCACTGAACAACGGTTACCAGAGATCACTGATGGGAAGAGAAGTGGTTAGGTTAGACAGAATGCTCTTTTACCCAAAGCAAAACTCTAATGTGGTGTCCAAGTCACTAGACTTCCAGAACAGAGATGAGAATTCACCATCCCACAGTCAGTTTCTGAAGACATTTTGCCAAAAAAATTTGCTGCATTAGCCACAACTGCCAGAACCAAAACTGCCTGGCCAGTATATTCCAGCCTCAAAACTGGCTGAAAGAACAGATCATACATATGAACAGTTCCTGCCAGATTCAGAAGTACTGCTGGAATAAAAATTGCTGAGGAGATGACCAAGAGCCCAAGAGAGTCTAAGGCTACTCATCAGACGGAGGATGGGGGCCTATGAAATGTAATGACTAAAATGAATTTACACAGTTATCTGAAAATAAAAGGCTTGGGATCTCATTAGTAATCTGTTAAATTTGAAAAGCGCACACTACGTTAAAATGTATCTATATCTATGTATCTGTTACTTCTACATGCTGAGGCTAAGATCACCATCATCCTCCCTAGAAACACTCCCAGTTTTTAAGTCAGCAAAAGCTTTATTTTATCTTCATTAATCATTATCACAATAAGAGAAAACAGCATCTGGAAAATACAAACTATTACTTCTGAAGGTTTTTCGAATTTCAAGTTTTCCTTACCCCTCGCAATCAACTATTTCAGGTCCTTCAAATGAAAAGGGATCTGTCTTGTCCGGTTCCGACTTCATCTTGTATGTTTTTGTCAGGACTGAATTAGAAAAGTAGTCGTTGGGCCCAAAGTGGAACTCTAATGAGAAAGACTGTAAGAAAGTTCCATTATAATTTTATGTTACCATTGATTTTTATCTTTGAAATAATGCATCAGCAGAATTACCATTAATCAAACTCTAAATACAGGAAAAAATAAGAATATGATGGCAAACGTACTTTTCAAACTACAGCAGAAGCAGACAATTAAGAATGTCAACCAATTCTGAACATACAGAAAGCTAGTATTAACAACCCTGGCTAGTATTAACATTCAAATTATAATCAGGTATTTACTACATTTCGTTCACCTTTACATACAGAACTGCTGTCTTAAAAGGAACCTTAGAAACAAGTACTTTGAGAAAAGCCTTGGTTTCAATTTCTGTCTGTCCTGGTTTCAGCTGGGATAGAGTTAATTGTCTTCCTAGTAGCTGGTACAGTGCTGTGTTTTGAGTTCAGT
>JAVJGG010000021.1:12814442-12829412 GCA_035590195.1 Aviceda cuculoides
CCCATCCCACTGTGGGGGGGGAGTGAGTGAGCGGCTGCGTGGTGCTTAGTTGCTGGCTGGGGTTAAACCACGACACTGTGGAAGCCTAGTCATCATCCTTTGACTAGGGATGATAAAGTTGTTATTCTGAATTCATTCTAACATCAGAGTAACACCATCATGTTCTGTTACTCCCTCACACTCTGACCATTCAATGTCATGATCTTAAGAGACTGAAACAGACTTTATTTCTAATTAAAAGAAATTTTGGACTGCAGGAGTCTGTATTTAAACAGTGTACTCCACCACGAACCAGAGGAGTTTTTTTCTATTTGATAATAGAAAATCCCGCAAAAGAACACTGGCTTCATAAACTGAAGCCTAAAATCATACATGTCTTAACAGGTTACAGCCTGAAGCAGGTGTTTCTGTGTATGTTTAAACCTCCTGTGGCACATGAAAATTGTTTGCAGAAATTCAGTTTCTTACATTGAGAACAAAAGGCTCCAGTTATTGAAAACTGCAGCATACGCAATGCATCAATTTTCAAATCTGTAAAGCTTTCAAAACTGCTTGCACAATGTTATATATGCCCACTTTGCACTCAGGATCAACTATGAACTGTTTAAAAGTAAAACAAAACTCAAACTGCCTCATAACAGGGGAAACAATAAAGGTTTTCAGCAGCATTGCTTTAGTTACCTGAAGGGGGAAAAGGTCTGCAGATCAGTTCAACAACACAGAAGGGTTCAAAGTCAAAACCCCCAACACCACCATACCTACTGCACAGGCACAGCATGCTTAACAGTTACATCAAATATTTTATTTACTCCCCCAGCAATATGCCATAAGAACTAGACCTAGTGCACATACAAAACAGGTAATTGCCAAAAACCCTAGCCTTGAATACGCTTCCCCAGGCACTCTTCAGATTCAGGCCAGAAAATGGACTGTTATCGCTCAAGCCTGCCTTGCCATCCTCTATTTTTGAAGGCCCACCATGTGCAGATGGGGTAAGTAACTCTAAGGACAACAGCCTGGTCATCAAAGGTATTTCTCTCTCACTCATCTCCCAAAGGCCCCTTAGTCTCAGGCCCCATGAACCTCCTCATGTGACTGAAATCTGGAAAGATAGTGGTCAAGGACTGATGGAGACTGGTGGCAACAGCAGCCTTCCCAACTCATATGCTCACAGTTTAAGAAAAGGAAGCCACCGGGAACCAGATATGTACTGGAATATCAGTGTTGGCTTCACATTGCCTATTTCAGCTTTACTTCCATTTTAAAGCAATTCAAGACAGCTAGTACGGTTTGGAGGGTGTCTTCAGCTAAGGCAAATCTCTCTCAAAAACATGCTCAGGGGAAGAGTACAAACTTAGCTTATACACTACTAGTGACTAACACTTGTACCCAAATAATCCGACAAACCATCCACTGGGGTTATAAATAGGTAACCAGTGGCACTACTTAGCATGCAGGATCCCAAGATCTAGCAAGACAAAAATATCTGCAGAGACTGCATTTCAGTATTTCATTCTATACCTGCTAATTAAGAGACAATAAGAAGCAGCTTCAAGTTTCACACACTATTTGAAGTGTTGTAATAATCTTTCCAGTAGTCTGTATTTGGACATCTTTGCTTTGGTATCAGCTTACCTTTGTAGCATGTATTTCTAGATACTTCCTGTAGTGTGAGATGTTGTCACGAAGTTAAAAAAAAGAGAACTTCCTTACTTTAAACTATTTAAGTTATACCCAGATGCATCATCCAAGTCTGAATATGCTATCTTAGGATCCTGATGTCCAAATAGATATACAAGTAGAAATTCTATTTATACAAACATATGTGAGTTTATTAATCTGATTATAAATAAAAGCAAACAGTAAGGGAATCACTTATGTTTCATGCAGATAAAAGTTTATATATACAGGCTACAGCAAACAGGACTTTGAAGCACTATGACTGTAGCCAGGTATATCTACTTTTGGAGGACCACATCTACAGTTAATCGCTTTGGGTCAACGGTACATCAGAAAATTCTTAACTATCACATATTCCTTTTAGTGGCAAAACCTAATCCCCAGCAGAATTAGTGTATTTATTACACACTGGTTATGTGAACTTTTACAGTGCAAAGCTAACACTGCTGCACCAATTGTCAATAGCCAGAGATTTCAGACAAGATACTTGCACACAACTGTATAACTAGTTTCAGTTAAGTAGTTAGGAATGCATCCTTTTGTCTCCAAATACAGAAGGGGCATGGAATTTGTCAACCTTACATTATTCGATTTCATGTAGCACTGGAATGGAACCTGTTCACAGAAATATGCTGTCAAGAGGTTACAAACAGGGCAAGACCAGATAAACCTACTGATGTTTTAAGAGCAGTTCTCTTCAACTTAAGGCACTGTAAAACAAAGCTGAAAGAGAACACAAAAACACTGTAGGCAAAAACAACTGTTCCCAAATCATCCAAATGCCACTGAATAGATACAGTTTCAAGATAAACACAACCAACTTCTTGGAATACTTTACTTTGTCCTTAAACAATTCATTTTCTTCATAAAACTCATATTCTCTCCTTCAGCCCTAGCAATATTTAGGAATTTAATTCCCATCTTCCTCTGTCCGTACTACCTGCCTTGGCTATTACCAGCTCAAGTATTTTGGTACTAATAGGAGAAAGACAATGAGGACTAAAAAAAACCAAACCAAACCAAACCAAAAAAACCTCTTTGCTTCAAATGTTATTAGCCTTTAAAAGGTATTTTCAGAAAGTCCTTCCATCTTTCTTACGTGTTTTTTTCAGTGAAGCTTTTCTTGCACTTATTTTAGACTTTGTTAGAAGACTGTAACTCCATAAGACAAAACGAAAAACCAAATGCAAGGAAAAAGCCACAAGGATTAAGTTTAAAGAAAGGATGTGTAGAGTCAAATTGCATCCCTTTCCCTGCCTCCCCCTCAAAAAGAGTTCAAGGAATAAGTACAGTCTGCATTAATTAATTAAGCAACAGAACAACTTCTTTTCAACAAACACAGTATCTGTTTCTGTACACCGAACTTACACAAGAAAACAATTTCAAAAAAAAAAAAAATTGTTTTCAATAGGCACAGTATCCATCATCATTGTTTTTGATTAATATTACTAAGTCACATCTCTTCTTTTGATAAAATATTCAATATAGTAAGTAGCACCCAGAATTTTTTCCACAATTCACTTTCAAACCAAAAGCAGACATGTAACTTTATTAGTAAGAGTAGCTAATTTGGAATTTAAGAGAAAAAAAGAAAGTGAAAACTAGACAGAATTGAGCCAGAATTCTAATGTAGAAACTACAATGATGTCAGAGATGTCCACGCTAAGGAAGAAAGAGCAAAGTGTCAGGAAAGCTTTAAAAGGCAAAGCATGAAAATATTAGCCTAGAAAGAGACCATACACACACACATTCCAGCCAAAAAGAGCAGAACCAAAATTTTGAAATGCTGTTCACTTCATTTCTCTAATCTTCACGAGAAACAACCAGAGGAAACTCACCATTGGCTGTCCAGGTTCGGAAAACTTAACTTTTATATCCTGAAGATGTTTCAAGATTGGTTCATCGTATTCCTAAGGAAAAAAAAAAAAAAAAAAAAAAAAAGAAGAAATACCCACTCAGCAGGCAATATTTAGAAAAACAGAATTTTAACATAGCTTGTTTGTTCAACCTCTTCTTAAGAAAGAGCCAAACCTTGTCATTATTCAACAATTTCAGTTAAAGTTCAGATGTGGATCTGAATTTCTTAATCGCAGTTGCAAATACCATGTGCCAAATTCTCAATCATTAGGCCTCATCTTCAGTAATAAAGCTGCTACCATGCTAGGCTGCATGAACATTACTGAAAATAAAGTAACTTCATTCAGAATATTTATTGCTGGTGAGACTCACGAAAGATATGCTTCAGGGAATTCTTCCTTAACAGCATTAAAAGCAATTACTATAACTGAGGGCAAAACTATATAAGCTATTTAACACAAATTCAACCAATCCATGGGTATGCCTATAATATCCTTGCAAAAATAATCCTTCATGGACTAAATTAACAAAATTACAGGGGAAACAGCTGTTGTAAGCAGCACGTAAACTTGCTAAATTTTAGTATCTACAAATATTGTTACAAGATCATTTCTTAAACAATCCACATAGTGTTTAGCAGTTTGGGTCAGCTGTTCTTGTCCATCATTTGCCTTTCAAACATCTTCAGGAATCACATTAGGGATTCTGAAGACTCAAAGATTTGGTCTCACACACATTCCACAAGCACTCATTATTAACTGGAAAAAATAGCAATTCATTTATATGACAGAAGTTATTATTTTCAGAGGAGAAACTTACCTGTACTAATTCACTTAGCATATCTACATTCCTAAAGATAGTAAACCAGAAGTCTGGAATTCCTTTGACATTTGTCTCTTCTGCTTCTGCTTTTTCTTCTATTACCACCACATTTTTCAGGTCTCCCTGTGAAACAAATACCGAAACATTTAAGAAATGAAATTGCAACTTCTTAATATATTTAATAAACAGAGGTAGATGTACAAAATATTTGCCATCTCTGAAGCTGTGTTTAAGGAACATTTTAAATTTACACTGTTTTTTCTCTGTAAATGAAGTTAAGAGACACAAAGTTTGTTTACAAAACTAAACATATATACATTCAATTCAGATTTACTTTCAAATCATTTGGAATTCTTCTGTACAAAGACTAAATAGACCGAGTGACAGTTTCACTGACTTGACAAACAGAAATAATTAAAACACATTTCTATCTTTCTACAAACAGGAAGAAAATATAAATACTTTTATATCCATCTCATTCCTGAAGCTTCATATGCCATTTAGAGCGTTTCATCTAGAAATGTAAAATTTAACTTTGCCCTCTGAAATACTGTTTTAGCTTCCCAATTTTGCAGAACACTTGGTAAAGCTGGTTTTCATGGTTATTTTTCATTATTACACTGTCTTCAATTATTAATCTTTTGTGATACAAGATTCCCTACACATAATTGATGTCCAATGTTACGAAAAAGAATAACTAAGTCACTTTTCCATCGCCCAAAACCAGGAAATTCAGTCTGAATTAGTTGTATTGCATCTTTCCTTTTACACCACTAGATAGCAGCAAATGTATAAGATCTTCTGAACAGCAGCTACTTGGATTATGACTAGCTAAGAATATGAAGCAGCAGTTACGTGCCACCATCTAGACATGTTTCTGATCTTATAATTGCATGGAATATGGCCTGTCAATGTTGTATTTACACAAAGCCTAACAAACCTTTTTTTGCTTATGCACATGGAGGTACTGTGTCATGCTAAATCTCACGAGATCAGTAAAAATAAGGAGAACAATTAGCTTTGTATACAGAACAGTGTCCAAAGGAAACTGAAGGAAAATGGGCCAAGAAAAAAGTGCAAAGAAAACCTGACAGAATGGCAAACGCAGCATTGTAAGGAGGTTGCTTCTCAGAGAAAAAGCAGCAAGCCACGAGTATACATCTCCAAAAATGGTAAGACTAAAAGGCAGCCTACAGGTTATATTATCCCTCCTAAATCTAGATAGCTCCACTAGCCAGCACACATTTTATTAGGTTAATTCCATTTTATGACGTGTATCTAATCTGTATTTGTGGAAATGAAAGCTAATGATGTCCCCCAAAATAAAGGGGACAGGCAGACAAACAGCCAGCCTTCTATTATCTTGGGGTATCATGTAGCACTGGAATGGAACCCATTATCAGAAAGATACTGTTAACAGGTTACGAACAGTGCAAACAAAGGCAACTCTTCAATTCACTCAAGTTACAAACTTGAAAAAGGCTAAGCTAAAATTTTAAAAGCTTTCACTGGACATAACAGTGTTTTCATCAAAAGAGCACATAACTGATAAAACCTTTATTTCCAAGAGGAGTCTTTCAATGGAAAACACTGTACAGGAATTAATTCTGAAAATCCAATGTATCTATAGTTCATTACCCAGCTTGTACTCACAGCTAGTTTTTCTTCTTCCTCATTTTCACTGTGCCATTCTGACTCTGCATCTGTAGGTTCAGCTTCCCCATTAATAAACTCTCTTCTCTGTGTTGGAAAAATCAAGAATATAATTGAAGATGTAAAATTGCACATATGCAAACAGAACTGACTCAGCTAGGAGACAATGATTATATACATAGTCTTCCCACCTTATCAAAAAGGGGTTGATAGAGTGCTGCATATTTTCTCTCTAAATCATGTACTTCTTCATAGAATTTAGCTTCTATATGGGCACATTTCACCTGGAGCTGTTTCAAGGCATCAATTCTTCTTTTCACTGCTTTTGGTAAACTGAAAACCAAACAATTCTTTAAGGTTAAAAGTTAGTTGCCTCAGTGTTATTTAACTTTATCAGTGTGGAATAGACTGCTTATAACTAAATGCAATTTTTAAATAAAAGGCTTATGTCAAACATACATATTTCTTCAAAACCTAATTTCAAAAAGCTGAAAGAATCCTCTCCTACGCAAGTTGTTCTCGAAGGTGTTATCTTCTGTTCCATTCCCTGGGGCCATCACCCTCTCTGTATAGTTCAGAGATCTGAAATTAATACCTCTTGTTTACACCTAAACTTTGAGACGAGAGTTGTGCTGATCCATCTATGAAAAATAAGATCTGTGTATTCTACAGGGGAAAGTTTTGATTCATGGGTCATACTCAGAAAAGTACACATTGCCTATCTGTACTTTAAATTATTTAAGGTAAGCATTTATATATAGTCAATTAAAAAGAACCTTTTATAGCTTGCCTTTTTTTTCTTTTTCCCCTCAATAATAGGTCTACCAGCTATTGCCAGTCAAGAAAAAAAAAGCACAAGTATCTACTAAAGTCAAAATTTTAAAAGTTTAAGTCTACTCTACGGTTAATCTAAAACTAAGCTTCAAACTAGGGATTTACAGGTCCTGAACTTTCCACTACATCCTGGACAGCAATCTTATAGAAATCATCAATCAATGCAGCATACGCCCTGACAGAACAAGGGTCAGGGAGGGAAACAAGGGGGAGGGGAAGGCAGTTATTTCTAACCAAAATAATAATGGCCAAGGAAAATACTGAACTGGACAATTTTGTTTGCAATTTTGTGTAAGTAAACTTAAATTTGACTCTCCCTTCCAGAAGTAGGCCACTATGAATCATCGTTTAAGTCAACCATTTTTCTTAGTGAATCATTTGTTCTAATTTCCTACCTTAATTATACAGTAATAACATTCTATTATGCTTTCAGTCTTTCAAGAATTTTATTACACCCTGTACTTACGTTTCAATGTAACTTGAAGGAGTAAGCGCTGTGTTGTCAAGACGTTCCTGTAGAGCTGCCAGGACCTGCGGATTTTGCATCACTTGGTCTGCTAGTTTTTCTATGAGGATAGAAAACCACTTTTAAAACACATTTGAATATATTTATAGTGCTTTTGTCATACTGTGTCTCACAGAAGTCACATTAAAACCACTATTTTCCAGATCTCAAATAGCACCACTATAATAACTCAAGCAAAACTACTTCAGTATTAGATTTCAGAAGGTAAAATTGGATAATGATAGAAAATGCACATTTCTCTTTGCAAATATATAAAATCTTTGCTTTTAGAAGCAAGTAGTACATTGATGACATAAGCAAATTTCCTGTCTTCCCTTTTAGGTAGGAAAGTGCAAAACAGGAGTTTTTCTATCCTCCCTCTATATTAGCGGTAGCTTATAAGCTACATATAAATTTGCAAGAGAAGAACCACTGAATTATACTTCCAAGACATTTTTAAAAGTGTTTTCCAGTTAGTCTGACTCCTGAAAATGACTGATGAAAACTTTGTGTACTGTACAACAAAGCAGCATAGCGCTGTGAGCATTTCCTTGACAGCTACTGATTTTTTACATCAAGATACTTTTACAATCTGTAAGACTCCTCAAACAGTCTTCACAACAGTTCGGAGAAGACTATTTTTACAGGAGATCAGATCTAAAATGCTTCTGGCTAGGAGTTAAAAATCCTTACTAATAACTGCACAGGTGGTGATAGTGGGGAGACATTTGCTTTTCAAATCTTTCCATTCTTTCTCACTGCTCTTCTCCCCAGACATTAAAAACAATAAATTGCACTGCACACACTAACTTGATGAAGCTATTATATAGGTGGGTTTGTGAATTGTTTGGTTTTGTTGTTTGGGGTTTTTGTTTGTTTGTTTGTTTCTTAATCCAACTTGACTATAAGAATTATTCAGTGGTGTCTACCAGTTCATATGCAATTTCCAATTGCCAGTCACAAAGGCTTTCAAAAAAAAAAAGAAGTGAGACCTAAAGAACATTCAGTGACCACATACGTGAAACATATTTCACTATAACTTACAAATTTGAGCATTCAGGTTAATAACAATGGAACTGCAGCTTTTCCACACACAGAAGTATTAATTTGAAAAGCATTATTCAGCAGTTATCTGTAGACCTTCCAAATGAAGAACAAAAACCTCAAGAGGACTTATCATAAAGATGCATCTTCCTACAAACAAGACAGTAAAGAACTGGCATACATACAGGACAGCTCATTTTAATAATTACGCTGATAAAGATTACATGTTAAAAACTAGTCCATACAGGCCTTATTGCAAGTGTCTAGTGCATTATTTCATGCAACAGTGAAACATCCTAGTCGCAACATATGCAAAAATACTTTCCCTGTTACAACAATACAGCCTTCATTTTTGCTCTTGGCTGCAATAAACATGGAATACATCAACAACCGGACAGTTAAGACTAGAAACCATTGCTTTGCTTTCAATAGTGAACACATCCGTAGTTTTGACTTTAAAGGTTTTGGAACTGTAGCTAAAGAAGCTTCAATACACAAGGCAATAGGCTTAGTTCACCTTTGTAATGTTACCTTCTACTATGTTTTTCTTACCTTTTTTGTCGCTTGCATTTTTAGCAGCCTCCACAGAATCTGAAGCAGTATCTTCTGTTTTACTAAAAGAATTGAAAATGTAACATATTAAAACGGTATCACATTACAAAAATGTTAATATTCAAGAACAAAAATATTCTGAATTTTCAGTGTTTACTACAGGACAAGTTTTATAAACAAGTATGCCACTAAGAGACATGTATTTCTGTCTTCAAGCTTCTCAAAACTTGGAAGTTTGGATATGAAACTACTTCTATGATGAATAGGATACAAAGAAAAGGCAAAAAACCCCAACCCCCTCCAAAAGACCACCCACCAAACACAAAAAGCCCACCAGACAAAACACAAAAAAACCCAAACAAAAATACTGACAGATAAATTAATCTCATTAAGTGAATGGCTGGCCTTTGATCTGTACTGGGTCACTCTGGACAGGAAAATGTTATTACTCACAAGTGAAAATACTAGATACCCTTTTAGTGCAAGTGATGAAGAAAAACATGAGAAAGGACACAAGTAAGAAAGGGAGATAAACAAGAGATCAAAACTCTTTTGTTTCAAACTTCTAGATCAAATTGTTTTGATTAATAGTAAAAACATTCACTTCTACTCAAAAAAAGAGATGTCCCTGTCCTTCCCATCTCCCTGCTGCAATGTATTCTTCCATCACACTTCCTGTGCTGGAAAAAGAGAGGGCCCAGAATGAGTCAACAGCCAGCAAGCATTCCTTGTGTTCCCTGCCAGTTTATAGGTCACAAAATACAGATTGGGTATTGCTGAAATTAACCCTAACTCAGATACAAAAAGAGAAAAGATATCATATATGCAAATGGGTATTATTAGTTACCGGATAGACTAGCTTATCCAGCTTATCCTGGTGCGCTGCAAGCCTCGAAAGACCAGCATCACGTATCTACTTACACCAGTTTAACAACACTGTTATTTGTTCCAAAAATGCTATAAAAACTAGGAAATAAAACAGTGCCTTTTGCATGCTTAAGTCACACAGATCAGAGAAATGCTGAGGATCAGTGTTCTCTTCCAAGTCTTTAGAGCATTTAAATATAAACACTGAAAACTGAATCAAGACAACACCAATTATGTAAATCCAAGAACAGAGCAACTCTTATCCAATACACTACAATCTCAGCTTCTGTAGCAAATGAGCATTTTGTCCTTGCTGTAAGGAAACACAGTCTAGTTAGAGAAAATATTACCATTTTGTTCTTATCCATGTTTGGTAATCCATTCTTCATAGGTAAAAACCAGAAGCTCCCACAGAAGACCACATATACAGTCAGCTCTAACTACCTTGGTTTAATTTCAAGAAAACAGTCCAACATACCTGTTATCTGCCATCTGTGTGCCTATATCCACCTGCAATTTGAAATACGGTGTTTAAAAATATTTTAATGGTAATTTGTTTACCTCAACAGAAGATGAAAACCGAAGAGGTCACTGCATAAAACCTCAATATAAATTAACAGCTGCTGGTTCTGCTAAGATATTCATCATGCATAATCTCTTACAGTAAAGTGAATAGCTGCCATAATACCCAATCCAAACTGAAACTTGCTCACAGTTTTTAAACAGTCTGTTAGGTGCTTTCATTTAACCCTTTTCGACTTATTTTTTCTGTTAAGTATTCCAGATGCTAATCCAGTTCTACCAAATCATAAGTCTTCAGTCTGAAGACAAGTGTCACAGTTTCCTAAACCAGCTCTGGATTCTATTTAAAAAAAAAAAAAAAAAAAAAAAAAACAAGCCAAAAAGGAAGATAAATAATTTTCTAATACCTTGACAGAATCACAGTAAATAATTAATTTTTAATCTCTGCATATACTATTTTACTATGCCTGATCTGAAAACAATGAAAGTTCAAATGAACTACAACTTCAGAATGACTTTTTTCTTATGCCACCTGAGCAGAAAAAAATGCCTCACTTGCCTGTCTAATCAAGGCTATTTTTGTGAACAGCTGCTTCTGCTGCACTACACTGAACAACCACCTCTTTTTATCAAAGCAGCAAAACACTGAATGAAGGACAGAAAATTATTTACCAAAAGAAGGGGTTTTGACAGCAGCTATGAAGGCAGAATCCCCTATATAAATATTTGCCTTGAATTCATTTATTGGGAGTGAGAAAACAAAGAGGAAACATAGAAGTTGAAGTCTTGGTATTAGCAGTGATTGGAACCAAGTTTACCCCAGCCCCCAAGATGTAAATTAGCTCCCTGAGAAACCAGAGGGAGCCAGACTGCCTTAACTTAATTTGCTGCCATTTCTTTACTGGCGTGAAACATGCAAGCCTGTACATCTATTTTAGTAATACAGGTTGGGTTTTTTTTCCCCCCATTCTAAACACTTCGTCAAAAAACCAAGTAATCACTACATACCATACAAAAGCATAGGTGGTATTTTCCACTATCAAGCTTTCAAGAAAGCAGATGTTAGTCTGCCAGTCAAATTTAGAATAAAATGTACTTTCCATCATTCATGAGAGTCAACAGGTCTGATTTCTTACAAGCAGGCTGATCTTTAGCCCAGCTTCCAACACAGGGCTACCAAAGAAGAACCTAAGTGCTAATGACATCTTGAGTGGCAGCCAGAGCAGGGGGCCCAGAGATCACATGCACTCTCCAATCTGGAAAATGCCAATTCCTGCTCTAAGCTAGAAAAGCAACACTTTCACAACCACTTTAAATACAGTTGAAAAGCTTTGTTCATTTATAAAAGTACTTAGAGTATACTTTACATTATTCCACAGGAAGTAAAGTTGCTTAACATCTACCAAAAAAGCATATGAGCCCACCCTGTAGATAAGTCCAGAAACAAACAAAAGGGGCTTCTTGTAGACTATGTCTGTTTCAGCAACCCAGGCATATTTATTTGCAAACACTTTATCTTGCCTTAAACAGAACATGAGAAAGTGGCAATGACAGCAACCATCCGCTAGAGCAAAATGGAAGAATTTTACTATCTTACAGCTGAACAAATAAATGAACATACATGAGTCCTTCCTTCCATAGCAGACAGAAGGCAAGGAAAAAAAAAAAAAAAAAAGATAAGATTAAAAAGGTAAGACACAGCAAATTGACCTAATATCAGAGTTCAGCCAACAAGTTATATGATCCTACTCATTATTAGGGGAAGCAATAGTAAGCAACTAAAAATGCAGACTCACATTACTTAAAAATCAGCCTTGAAGACCTGTGTCTTCCAACCTAGGCCCAGTGACAAAGCTAATGGAAAAAATCCACTCCACATACAAATTCTTCTGCTCAGTTGCTTGTGCTGTATTTCCTGCAGGGAACTACTTCTCAACCCTGCTGAGGGAAGACAAGATTCTCATTCCATCCTCATTCATGTTTGGAAATCATGGAATAAAGTTCCCATAACTTGAATGATTTTTAAATAGCAGTTGAATTAATCTCCACTGGAGCAGACATGAACTGGGCATGTTCTGACAAAAGGCATTCACCTAAGTAACAAGAAACAACAATGAAGAAAAAAGACACCATTCCCTGGTGCAAATACATACTTTAAGTCTTGTTTCACTCCTCAAAGTTGTTCCTTGGGCAACTAAAAAGTAAAAAGAAGTATATCAATAAATAATTAAAAGCAGCTTTCTAACAAAACAGCTTATGATTCCCAGTTGCATTACATCGGTCTTCCAATGACTTAAATGTTGCAGAGGTACTAACAAAACTGTTCAGTAAAAGCTGGTGAGGGCAGGGGAGCGGAGAACAAGGTGATTTTAGAGAAACAAAGTTAAATGCACAGCTAGTTGAAAAAGTACACGAGCAAAGCACTGAGTTTCATATTTATTGCCTTAGTTATTTTCCAAGCAAGTGAGCTCCGTTTACAGACAATCAGGACCCGAAAAAGCTATCAGAACTCCAAGAAAATAATAGTATACAGTATTGTTATTATCCCTACCACCACCAATAAGAGGCCAAATTAATATCTTCTTTCTTCTGGACAGTTCACTGTTTTCAAATGACTAATGCAGACATAGAGCTTTGAGGAAAGAGGGGACTACATCACCCACTTGTCCCACAAAGCAGGCTGCTGCAATTTGTCTAGCACAAACGTCACACACTCGTAGTCACTTAAAACAGCAGGAAACTAAACTGAATGCACACCAAGATAGCAAAAGTTCATTATAAGGACAAGTAATATCCTGAAGGATGCAACCTTGGAGGAAAAGTCTGTACATTTAATGGCAAGACATATTCATAAACAGAAGTATACACAGGATAAGTTTTCTCTGCTCTGCCTTTCTTTTTTTTTTAAAAAAAAAGCCTATGTCTTGTTGCACAAACCTTCTAAACAACTAGAATACTAAGCAGGAAAATATTGGACTCCTGAACTCACAGGAAGACTTCTACCCACAACTGTTACCATTTTTTATAACTATGACAAATCAGAAGGAAAGTTATGACTTCCGTTTTAGAGCTGCTGCGATGCAGCTCTGTGGGAAGCCACACAAATATAGTAGTCTGATACTTTTTGTAAGGAAAATTAAAAGCAATAATGAAAAACTTGTTGAGAGAAGAAACTCATTAACCTGTTCCGCAAGCCCTGAACATCAGCAATACTTAAGTTCACCTTGGAAGTTTTCTTGAGGGAACACTATTTGGTTACAGACAACTTTATAAGAATTTGGCTAGCAGTTCTGGTTTCACCTATAACTTACATACTTCTCTACCTTTTTATTTTGAAGCCTCATAAGCAGATGTTACAGGAACGGAGCCAGACAAAACCTACAAACACCGATACTATATGAAGTAAATAATCGTAGCAGCGAAAATTTTAAACAGGCCCTCGCTATGGGAGACGGGGACCTCGAAATTAAAAACTGAGCCCCAAAAGTCCCACACCACGCGGGAGGGGGCAACACCAGATCGTGGATGAGATCAAACGAAAGAATCGTGCCTGACCTAAGCGGCTAAGGGTTTGACTCAACCCAAGCACCGCGGCGGGAGACGAAGAAACAGTTCACCAAAAACAACAGCCCTCCCACCCTCTTCCTCCCCCACTTCCCCCGGGAGGGCGGGGGAAGGGAGGGCTCGCTGCCAAGCTCCCCGGGGCGGGCCAGAGCGGCCATAGATGTGGCCGGAACCGCTCCGTCCCCTCTCGGCCAGACTCAGGCCAACGCAGACTCCCCCCCTCCTCTCGGTCCAAACTTCTCAAGCCAGCCTTAAAATGGTGCCTGACCGGGCCAGGCCCGCCCCTCTCCGCCAGGCGGCTCCAGGCGGCCCCCGCCACCACCGAGCTCCACCCCGGAGCAGGCCCTAACGGCCGCCGCACGCGCTGCGGTCGCGCCGGCAAACTCGGGCCCTCCGCCAGCCCCACCGGCCACCCGCCGCCCGAAGGCCGGGGGCTCATCGTCGCGGCCTTGCCGCGCCCTCACCTGCCCACGTCCCCTCACGCCCGCAGAGCCGACAGCCGCTCGGCTCCTCGCAGGCTCACTCGGGCTGCGCCGCCGCCAAGAAAGCCCCCTCCTATTGGCCGAGGCGCGGGCGCCTCCCTCAGTAAAGAGGCCGCCGATTGGCCCTGGCAGCGCCACAGCCGCCGCGCCGCACGCGGGCCATGTTGACTATCCGACAGCGCGGCGCTCAGCCAATCAAAGAGCGAGCGGGGACCCGCGGGGTGGGTGGAGGCGGCGGGGGGGGCGCTGAGGGATGTGCGCGCGGAGCTGGCGGCGCGCGAGTAGAGCGCGTGATGCTGGCGGGGGGGGCGGCTCGTGCCTTCGTCCTTAAAGCGACAGAGGCCGCGCCAGAGGGCTGGGCGGCAACATGGCGGCGGGCGCCTGGTAGCTCTTAACGCCTTGTAGGCCGCGCTCTCGAAAGGCGCCGGGAAGGGCCCCTCGGCGGGGCGGAGGGGGTGACCTCCAGCTGTTCGTGCGGCGCCCGGGCGTCCTTTAAGCACCCCGCCGGCGCCGCGGCTCCTGCGGCGGGAGCGGTTTGCTCGAGGCTGGGCTCCGGCTGTCCGGGCGGCGGCGGGCCGAGGGCCGGCT
>JAVJGG010000021.1:12829512-12854600 GCA_035590195.1 Aviceda cuculoides
GTATCTCTTCCTTTTTCCTGTCTCTTGCTGTGACTGACTGCTGTGCCAGCCAATGGGTCTTCGAGATGAGGAGGAAGGGCGGGCTGTGGAGGCGGCGGCGGGCTGAGCCTGCGTTTGGCGCGCTGAGGGCCGATGGCTGCCGCATCCCTCACCCGCACGCAGTGCGCTTCTGCCTCGCCTTCCGCTTGTCGTTAAGATAACCCGTGCTGAGGGCTGGGAAATGCAGTTTCTGAGGCGACCTGGGGCCGGCTTTTAAAACGTGGCGCTGCTTTCCAGTTTCTTCAGCAGCAACGACAGACTTAGCAACGCCCATCTTCTGCTCAGTCGCCGGCCCGCAGCGCAAGGTTTACTGTCCTAGCAGATACACGTACGTGTGTTGGAAGGGTTGCGGTTTAGTTGGATTAGTAATGTGGTCATGGTTTTAGGAACCTCTGTGTGCACCATCTGCGTGGATAAGACTAAACTTTCAACGTTGAAAGGTAAATCAAAGAGCTGAGTGCTTACTATTAAAAAAAAAATGCCCTTCTTGGTGTTTCAGATGGAGCATCTGTTTGAAAATGGAGCTGCTACCCTTTCCAGCATTGTTTCCTCGTCTAGATAGGGACATAATTTCCTCTTCCATAAAAAAGAAAACCAACAAAAAACCCCTAACAGCCTGGCTTCTGTCTGTATGGCAGTTTGTAAGCAGCAGATGCTGTGTAGCATGGTGTTAGGAACAGTGCAGTTTTGAGCATCTGCGGCCACTTAAAGAGTTATAATAATCTTTCACTCAATAGGAAGAACCTCTAACCCTTTACTGTGTCAGTTCTAAAAAAGGTTTTCTCCAGGTCTGCAACTTAGTCTTGGATTTCAGTAATTAACAACTAGGGTTTATCATCACAATCCTTTCACTGGCAAAATTAAAATTTGGAAATTATGAGACCAATATTTTATTAATTAACTACTCAATACATTAATGTTAAATGCCTACAATAACTGAATTAATCTAAGTGACAGGAATAACAGGAATCATTAAGTTAAATAGGTAGCAATACTGTAATTAAAGAATAAGATAATTTTGAATTACATCCAAACAGCTAAAGAACTGCAGGAATGTTGTAGAGTCAGCTGCACAAACAAGCAGATTTGGTGGGCCAGAGGATATGCTCAGTGGAAGGTTGTTCTTCCACTTCTTTTCTTTGCTTCTGGCTCCCTTTCCCTGTTTCTCTAAACAAGTCCTTTTTCTAACATCAGCAGGTTAACAGCCTCCTCGTATTTCCATGAATTCTTATTTTGGGACAACTTTATTCATTTGGGACAACTTTATTCATGGTAGTAACTATACTTAATTCTCACTCTTCCAAAGAAGAGCATAATGAACTCTGAAAGGAGGATTTACCCGAAGGTATTCTTACTCCATGCTTTTGTTCTTGCTCCTGGTTCATAGCTGTCAAGTATTCTTTTAAGCTTTTTCTGTCAACCTCCATTTTGTTAAAAGCTATTTCTCCTTTCCACCAAGAAGGCGTCTGGAGTACAAACTCCAAACTTTGTCTCCTACAAAGATGTAGGAGGTCTTGTCTGAGTATGTGATCTAGCTGCACCTTTCTGCTGTTGCAAGAATACACTGCAGCCCTGTTCAGACTATTTGTTGCACTACTGCATCTTCTGTGGCACATGTAGAGTTTGTCCCTCTGCACTAGTTCCTGTCTTGCTAATGCAGTTCTCACAAATGCTGCAAACCCTGAATTAATTTAAAATTAGGATGGTCTTGTAAAAGTAGATTTGGTTTCTTCTGGACCAATTATTGAAGCCTTGAAACAGGTCAGAGTGCTAGAAGTACTTGGCTCTCTTCCTCCGCTGATGTATATCACAGTAAACACACATCTCAATTACCTTACGTACTTGGATTTTTAGTGCCTCCCTCCCAAGGCATTAATCTCCCATGATCAATGAGGGATTTTTGCTGACTGTTGTCTAACCTCTTGTAGCACGGTGGTAGAGTTCAGGACTGTGGATAAGGCACAATCTGTGGAGTCATCTTGCTGTCAGGTGCTCCTACCCTGCAGAGAGCTGCAAAAAGATATTTGCTGAATCACCCTGGCTTGATTTAAACACCCAGCCTAGCATACAAGAGCTTGGAGAACCAAACCTGAGAGAAGGGATTATGGCAGAGCTGCCAAACAGATGCACTAGACACTGGAGAGAAAGCTTAGGCTGAGAGCTGTAACTGGCATTAAAATATCTGTGCCTTCTGCCCTTGGGTGGGTATTAATGGAAACTGCTGTCACTTAGTGAGATGCCAGACATTCACAGCCTAATTTGAGAGATAAGAGTTTGTCAGTGACTTTCTGGAGGGGCAGGAAAAACTTTGATCATTGCTAAGTGGAGTCTTGGTACTAAATAGCTAATGTGCTTCTTAATTAATTTGTTCCGTCTCGGGAGACATGTTAAGTACTATGCATGTGGTACAGCGTCCTGTATAGAAGTTGCCCTGTGAAATCACAGAGGAGTAAAAATTGCTTTCCATATTTGTGTGGTAGAAATTGTGTAATTAAAGAGGGAGCTAAAGTTGGTCCAACAACTACCACCACCTGAAAATGTTTAAACTTAGCTTAAAAGGTAGAAAAAGCAGCTGAAGGTACATACTGTATGTGGCAGAGATTTGCTTATTTGCACACTTAAAATGCATCAGTGGTTTCCTGGAACAGTAGACAGCAAATACAAATGTTAGCATAAAGAGGTCAAGGAGAGTATCATAAATGTAATTAGGCACTCATTAAAGTCTTTGAAAAGATTGGTGGCAATAAGACCAGATTGAACAATTCACAGATTTTTCTACCAGTATCTGAACAGAGTGATGAACTTGTTCTCTTTAGTGGAGCAGTATTCATATTTTACATTAATGTGAATATTCACATTAGGAGGCTGAAAGGCACACTCTGAGCAAAAGACAGAAACAAAATTTGCTGAAGCCGAGTTTGGCCTTCAGCCACAGGTGCCATTAAAAACAGAAACACCACACTTTTACCTTGCCTTGCCATCTCTGAATAAATTCTTTGATAGGTGAGAAATAAAAAGCTCCATGATGTATAGACCAACACAAGGTCTGTGTTCTAGAAAATTAAGATATTTTAAAATTCCAAGATTTTGCTATGGGGATTTTCATAATGCTTAGAAAATCACATTCCAGATTGGCTCCCCTGAGCGTGTCTATGCATATGTGCACATTTAAAAAAAAAATTAAAATAAAAAAAATTAAAATACTGTGGAGTCTGTCCTCTCCCTTTTCCTTGCTGAGAGAGACAGGCGACTAAGACACTGCATGCAGACCATTGCTGTTGCATTGTCTTCTCCTGGTTGCCAGGTCACTCTCACTAAGCAAGTGCAGTGGAATTCACTTAAATGCCACCTTGACGGATTGCCAGGGAAGAGGTATTGTGCTGTTTGTTTCAGTGATCCACACAGGTCACTTGGCACACCTTCACCAAAAAAGTCATTTTAAACAGTGTGCATCCAAGCCTAGCTGCAGCATTCTTTTTTTTGCCAGCAAGTCTTCCTTCACCAGGACTTCATGCATACTGTTATTTTTTTTGCTAAGTTGTGGCTTCAAAGTGGACTGAAGTAACTGATCTAGAGTAGCTCTGGAGCTTGTTTTTTGTTACAAATTCTAGGAGACTTCAATCTATTTTTTTGACTCTTTGCCAAGGTCATTGTTTTTATTATCCTGCGGCTTTTGGGAAAAAAGGGAACTCGAAATACGGGCAAAAGTCTGTTTTTATTTAGAGAGCATGAATTAACTTCCTGTTTGTGTAACAAGGTAAAAATATTTTAGCAGCTTCTTTACAGGAGGAGTTGCCCATTTGTGTGCTGCTTTTTTTTTTTTTTAATAGAAAATACTTATGCCTGTCAACTCACTCACAGATGCTTCATGAAGCAGTCATTTTCCTTGCTGACAATGCTGACTTCCAAGGACAGCTGACACAGATAGGAAAAGAAAATTGCAACTGGAAGACCAGTTCAAGCATGGGAAGAAAAGTTAAAGTATAGGAAGGTTTTGAGAGCTTTATTGCTGGAGGAGTCAAGTGACAAGCTTGTTTGAAGAAGGCAACTTCGAAAATGCATGAACTAGATAGCAAAGCACTATAAAAAGCAGGGGAGAATAAGTAGCTGAGTGGAAGAACAATGATCACCCAAGACACAAGGTGAGCCTGAAGAGGAGAGGAGTTCAAAGGCTCTGATCCTTATGATGTATATGAAAAGAATCCAGTTGACTTTAGGAGACTTTTGATTGTGTTCAAAGAGAATTCAAAGACAGGAATGCTGTTACGCTGTAGCAGAAGAGAAAGATGACTTTAACAGCACTGATGTTTTGGATAAGGATTCTTTCAAATCATCTTAGCTTAAAACAATCAAATTGACAATCAGACAAAACACAGAAATGGGAAGCATGAGCTAAATAATTTTACAGGTAGAGTAAGACCTTAATGGAGCAGTAAATACAGCAGAGACCCTTATCTGACATGACTAACCATAAATTTAAAAAAAAAAAAAAATACTAAGGGATGAAGCAGTGTATGTATACGGGAAGCATACAGAAAGACTGGAAAATAACCTTTGGAGAATGTGTCTGAAATGCCCTTAAGATCTATGCGAGGAGAGTTGTCCCAGAAACAAACGTAAGCATTTGAGAAGGGAAAAGGGCATTTTTAAAAAAATTATTCTACATAGATGCAGTAGCCAATCATGGAGTTGGATGAAGTTCTACTAAAAACAGCAGGAGGAGAAAAACAGGGGGGCAAAAGCCAGAATGTTATCATGGAGATGTCATAAACTACAATCCAGCACAGCAATGGATTAACAGCATCTTCTCCGTAGTTATATACTAACTAGCTTTAAGCAAGTGCTAATTTGGATCACCAAAAAAAGAATTTCTGTAAGCAAATTACTGTCACTATTTGAAATTAAGTAGCAACTTCAGAAGCAGCCTAGGCACATCCCATCCCTTCATGGATATCCTGAGTGCACATGTGTCTTGGGGGAGAATGCTGGGAAGAAAACAATGAGCTGATAATGTTGAAGGGGGTTAGAATCAAGAATGGTGTAAAATGCAGCTGATCCTCTTCTGTTCACAGACCAAAGGATAGAGAAGTTGCCCTCGTAGCTGTGGCTGGCCGTTTGAAGTACCACTGTGGAGTTTAAACATGCATTTATGCAATTAATTAGAAATTAGCAGGATAATCAAATACTGAATGCAAAATGAATTGGATTAGTAATAGCAAGCTAAAGGAAAAGCTCTGTAAACCACATTTCAAAAAGATGGTTGTGGAATAAAGATAAGCTCTATATTCTCCCCAATATACAAAGGTCACATACAACTTGTACTTCACAACAGATTTTATTTCCTGCATACAAGATGCATGTTCTTTACTGACCTTAACATTCCATATGTTTTCAAAGGCAAATACAGACAAACTAGAAGAACACCCTGCTAGACCTTTCTGTTACTCCAAATATGTTCATTCCTCAGAAGGAGGAATATAAATATAAAAATATAAAGCAAAGATGTTTTAACTCTTAATTAAGGAAAGGAACATAGCCTACTGGTTATAGCATGAGCCTAAGAGTTAAGAGAACACAGATGTCACAGTATGACCTTCTGCAAGTCACCTTGGGGCTTAAGAATACTTGTTGAATATAGTTCTGCATATTTCTGCATATCGGACACTTAGCTGTTATATGCAGTTGTGAAGTAGGTGAGATTTTTCTAGGATTTCATTAACTTAATTTCATTTAGTAGCTACTGCCAATGAAGTGCATTATTAGGCAAGAATGGAGAACTGTCCTTGCAGACGTAATGTGACTGTACTACATCAGAAAGATTATTAACTCAGGGTTAAATTGTCATGTTAAAAACATCAGTCTTGAATAATGAGCAATGTATAGCTGTATTTCCTAATTGCAAACCAATCCACAAACTGTATCTCAGTTAGAAACCCTCTATTAATTCCCCATGGCTCTGAACAGGTAATTAAGTACTGAGTACTTTGGCTAATCGGGTACTTTGGCAGCACTCCTGTTTCCTTGGAGGGATAGCTCCAAGAACGCACCACCCTCCACCGTTCATGTCTTTCCCACCTGTTTGTTCAATGCAGGTGCATTTGCCTTGTACTTACCCACTTGATTGCAACTGCAGGTTGGGCAAAGATGATCTGCTCCCTTTTGCAACAAAGGGACTGTTAGCTTCTACTATGCAAAGTGTTCTGGGTATACTTATCAGAGTTTTTAGTAACAGCAGCTAGAGTAAGCATCATAGTGGAACTACCCACTTTTCCTGCTTATGTAAAGATACTAAAGTCATCTGGAAAATACTGTTCCTACTGTGGGACAAATTACTCAGCTCCCACTTAGTAGTATATTTTGCTGACTCTGACATATTCCAGAATGCAAGCTACAGTAGGTCTTAGAGAGGAGATCAGTATGCAGGACAAATTAACGAAAGCATGGACAGCTATAATAAACAAGAATCCTTATGGGGATTTGCTGATTGAGCAGCACCTTCCCAAATAGAACTGGCAACCATTCAACCTGCTACCATTGTTGCGAAGAAACTTCTTACAGGTTGGCTTTTTTTAAGAATGGATTTTTATTGACTTTCCAGATGACATTATTAATCCACGTAAACAGGATTTTTACTTTGCACGTAATAGAAAGTGTAAACAGAAATTTGAGCATCAGTATATGCTCACTTCTTCAATGGTGACCCAGAACTCGCCTTCTAAAAAAAAGTCCTATTGTTTTCAATTTGCACTTCCATTCTGAACCATTTGTAGATACTCCTTGTATAGCTTTTCTTGGGTTTCATAAAGTTTCTTTAGCTTCTTAATTTGTCCTTTGCTGAGTTCTTTGCCCTCTGTATCATGGGTGGGAAATCCCTGAAATATTAAAAAAAAAAAAGAAAAAGAAAAAAGAGTATTTAAGATAGATTCTTAGATTGCTTTTGCTCCTTATGTAATTGTGTTTTAGTAAGATAGAGTGATAATGTCATAATGACGGGCTGTCAGGATGGGGTGCATCTTGGCTAATTTTAGTCACCTAGAAGTGTGACAACTAACTTTGACTATTTGTGTATGTTCCTTTCCCACTTAATGAAAGGGCAAAGGGTGTATTTATTTTCTGTCCTCTGCTAAGTAAGGGAAACTTCGACAACTATCTTCTAGATGGTTATAGTTAAGAGAATAATGACTAATCCCTGAACAGACAGTTAAGAAACCACTTTTAATCATACCAGCATATTGAATCCAAGGCTTAAAGCAAAAGCAGTAAGGGATTTGTGTTCTCGATGGAGAAAGTATGATCGGAGTTTTTATGGACATTCTCCTCGGCTTGCAGGGGTATTTACACTCTCCATTCTTACTTGCCTCCAGGGCCTGAACTTGTGCGGGTAAAGAGGACAGAGAGAAGCAGGATCAATGTCCCAGATCAAGCACTGAAGGAACAGTGCTTTATGTTTTCCAAGTAACACCTTTTAGCCTCAAGGGAAGCAATCAAGAGCAGCCCCTTCAGAGATCCTTTGCCAGGAGAGACCAAAACAGTGGGCAGAACCAAAAAGGAAGCACAGGACCTCTCTGAAAAACATCAGTTCTGGCAGAGTTGGGGAGTTTGTACTTGCAAGTGAATTCCTTGCCTTGCAACAGGGTAATAAATCTGTGAACAAACATTATACATGTTCCTACCCACAATATCTACAAGGAATTTTGCTCTGCAATGAGAGGGGCCAAAGGAGACCAATGTACAATGAAAATACCCTTGAAATTATGGCTAAGAGTTAGAGAACTGTGCTCCCCAATGCAGGGTATTTGCAATAAAATTAATATATCACCTTTTCTTTCTCTCCTTCCCTCCTCTCACTACGTTAATAACACTGCCCTGGAGGTTGGAACAAGATAAGCTACGTACGTATACAAATGAGTAGGTACAACTGGAGAAGGAAAGCCACTCCCTAAAGAAAAGTCTCTTACGTTTTCATCAAACATGGAATATTTGTCATGTTCTGATTTAAACATTTCATGTGGTGGAATCTTCATTTTTGCCAGTTTTGCTGCCTGTAATATAAAACATGCATTAACATCACAGTTAATTACTGACAACCTGTCACATATGCAAAAGGAAGAGTGGATTACAATTTGCAAATCAAAGAGCATTTAATTCACTATTGTTTATCATGTGAAAAGAAACTTTCGGTGAGACTCAGTAAGTCTTAGCTGTGCTTGTCCAGGGGAAAAAAAAAAAAAAAAAAAAAAAGTGTTTTAAATCTGTAGAGAACAACTTACTAAAATATATGTATTGCAGGAACTCAAAATAACTCATATACTGATTTTTGCTAATTTGGTTCCTTAGTGTTTTAGGTATAAACATAAAGTGAATAGTTGCTATGATTAAAGAATATTCAGCAGTTAACTCACTGCAAAGGGAACCACCTTTATCAACAGTTTCCTGCTGACAAGCACAGGTTTCTATGCAGGTCACAGCAGGATCAGGATGCAAGTAATTGCACTGAAAATAAACCGAACTTTCACTTCTCAGAGTCCATTCCAAGTAATTTATGCCCAATGCTATGGAATCACCTTTTTGAAAGAATGCAAAAAGCTACTTGGAATTTGTGAATGATAAATGCTATTTATCTCATTTTCTCTCTGTACATTGTGCTCTCTAAAAGTTTATATCCTCTTTTAACCCAACAACGCATTTCCTGTACTGCTAGAGTCATCAGCATGGCAAACAATCTTTTCTTACGAGTTCATCTCCTCTGGCTGTCTACTCCTCATCCAAAGCCTAAAACCTTTGAGCTATCTCAATTCCAACTGTAAGAGATAAAACATGTTTTTACAAAACACTGTATTTCAGAGTTCAATCATAGGGAACAGGTGGATTCTTAAAGACAAAAAAAAAAGTTTTCACACATAGCTACAATACTGGAAAGGCAAGAAAATAAATGACACAAGCAAAATCTTCTCTAACAGGTACGTAAGATAATACTTTGGCAATTAAGGAAATAATACTCTCTATAGTGCTACAAGTTCTTCTAAGAAGCTTTTGCAGCCTTTAGTTGCGTTTTCAAAGATGCCTTCTCTATAATAGGAGCTGAAAATTCAAACCTGAACTGCAAGCCAGAGTCATTCTGAGCAGGAAATTGTAGACAAAAAAAATAAATGGAGGCCCAGTTAAGGCCGGGCAGAGAGCCTGTGTTCTAATGTAATCTTTCCTGCACGTGACTATTGCTGCTAACACTTTTCTTCAAAAACAGATTAAAACGATCTGAACACTTACTTCCTGCTGTTGTTTTTTCCTGGCTGCTTCTTCCTTCTTCCTTTTTTTCTCTTCTTCAATCTATGAAAGGCAATGTTAATGAGTAAAAGGTAACTGACTATTTAATCTGGTTGTTTTCTACAAATCTGAGCCAGCTAGCTCCCCTGGATATCTAATTACAGACAGAACTGGCAGCATGACCTGCAGCAAAAACACCATGCCTTATAATTAGGATTGTCTGATACTTCCCACTGTACGACTTTGATTTCATGTGCTTTTATTCACAGTTCAACCAGTTTTAACTGTTCAGAATGCATTTTGCATGCAAAGTGTATACATATAAAAGAATATCTACAAAGCCTGCGAAAGAAATGGTCCTGCCATTTCACGGGGAAGAATGTTTTGCAAATGACTTCAAGAAAAGACTGTATTTTGCTGGTATTTTAAGCTCTTGCCTCAAACTGTGAAGACATTACAGTTTCTCAAGAAGCAGTTGTATCCCTTGATGTTCCTAGGGAAACAACTATCCAAATTTAACCAACTTATGAAACTTGAAAAAAATAAAAATCTCATCTGGCACTTGCTAGGAGAGACCTATCAGTTCTCCAAGGGTTCTGCCAGTACTGAATATAATATTGTTTCCAGGGAAAACGTACTCTAACTGCAGGTTCTACCCAGCAGCTATATACAAGCTGCCTTCAAATCTCTTTTTGATGAAAACATCTGGAATTGGCTGAAACTACATTTTACTTCTCCCTTTTCTAAAAAACATCTACATGGAAGGAGAAATGTTGGAAAGTAATTTCTAGTCATGATGGAATTTTATTATTTGTTAAAACTGAAGACAGACATACAAAATTTACTTTTAAATGTTACAAAGTCAAATATTAATGCTAGGAAGTACCAAAAGGAGGGTTTCAGTACAGACCTTGTACATGTGAATTAGAATTCATATTCTTTATATAGTAACGTGAATTCTTGCCCCCACACCCTGATTATCTCAGTTATCCATACTACATTAATTAAGATTTAGCCAGGGCATTTTGTTCTCACATATCAGATAAATACAGCCTAGTTCTACAGAAAATGTCAACTTCATTTCTACAGACAAAAAAATTATGAATTAGCTTCTCATTGGAATTGTTCTTCCAGAGAGATAAGAAGTATGCATGCAATACTCAACATCCCTCAGTTATATGAAGATCTTAAAAAACAAACAAAAAACCCTAGGGGTATTCATTAGGTCCCATACAAAATTTTCAAGAAGCTACTGTTTCAAAAATTCTTTTCCGTTGCTAGTCTGTTAAGATTTTTCTTACAAGTTATCAAAGACATGTAAAAGTATCCGTATCTTACACATAACTTTAATTTTTTTAAAAATAGAATGCTTAAAATAATAACCTTTTTCTTTTCTTCTCTTTCTTTCAATAATGTGTCCTTATCCACTAATTTAACCACAGTTGGAAGTCCTAAAGAAGCAAAAACAGATGAATGAGTTTCCAATGCTTGAACAGTCAAAGATAAATGTATTTACCCTATGATAAATGTTTTCTTTTTGCAAGCTGAATGCAAATACAACTAACTACTCAAAAGTGATTAAGAAATTAGGTGCTATACAAAAAGATCAAAAAGTACATTTTTATATTTATACATATATTCCATTATACAGTTCTATAACATACATTCATACATCACAAATATGATATGCTATAGTTGTGCAGTCCTTGAGTTTGTTGGATTATTCCGGATTAGACTTGACAGGTTATTTTCCCACTTCTTATGAAAATAGTAAGATTATAAAAACAGCCACCTACAAAGTTGCAAGACATAATTGGGTACCTTCATGATCTTCAAATCGAACACCAAGTTCAGGAAGGATGTCATCTCGAAGAGCATCACTCAACTGCAGCACTTCAGTTACTACAGAGCATGAAAAATACTTTTAGTGAAGTAAGATTTGGTGAAAGTATACTTCTGTCCTGCTACATAGTTATTTAAATGCAATTAAGAAATTGCCACTCTCTCACATAGGCCAGAGAAAGTTTTTTTTTTAAAATGATAAACCTTTTAAGGAGGTACTGCCTTCTTTCAGCTACAAAGAGAATCGGCATGTTTCTTTGCAGGGACTTGAAATTCATAAATTTCTTCCAAGATACCCTCATTGTTCCTGAAGGGGAACAGAAAGAAAATCCAAGGCAATTCAGAAATGATGAAATGATTCTGCCAGGGTACAGTGGAAGGGCATATGACTCAGGAAGATCCCAATGGTTGCTGTAGGACTTCCAGTAAGAAGCGTTAAGAACCCTATTTTAGAAAAATCACAAAATAACATAGTCTATGCTACATCTAACAGTGTCTTTGAAGGACTATGATTTTGTTGGTTTGATAACTACACATACTTTTGTCAGAGCAACTGTAATCCAAACATCCTCTGTTTCTACAGATAGTTAGCTTTACCATAGTCTGACCAAGCTGTTTCTTTCAAGCAAGCTAGTTGCAGCAGAATAGAGAATTTTGATTTGGCTTTCTGGATGGTGATCAGGGCATCACAACTAACTTTTTTTTTTTCTTGCAAACTTATCAAAGAGCCTTTGATGACAGCATATGGTTAAGAACTCAAGATTTAGCTGAAATAGATGCTGTCAGGTCTTAAGAGGAAAACAGATCTTCATACAAGGTATTTACTTGGATGAGAAATTGTATCAGCCAAGAAGGAGCAGAACAGGTAAGAGGAACTAAATGCATCAAGAAGACCCAGTATGTTTCTGTTGTGAACTTAATTCAGTGGCATTTTTTAGAGACAGCCTTGTATTTAGGAGGAAACGCTTAGCAAGTGTGATAAGACAGATACTGGGGTTAGATGATACCATGTGCTTATAATAAAGAAGTGTTCTCCCTTTCAGCAAATCTCAGATGGTTAAACCTAAGAAGTAATAGGGGTCTCCAAGGTAGTAATTCTGGCAGTAGAAGCTACCATCCAGACACTGTACCAAACACCGTATATACCAGTAGATACAAGTACCACCCCTGAGCCTTCATCTCTTCCATAATTCTCAGAGCCTCAGAGAGCTGAACAGTGAACAGAGCATCAACTATCTTAATACCATAAAAAGGAACAGCCACCCTATTTCACTGCATGGTAGTGTTCTGCAACTCTTTCTTTGTATAGGAAAGCATTGCAGTTTATAGAAGCTCTTTTGTCTGCTGTGAACTAAATTGTTATTTTTCTTGATCCAGAGCAGTTATACAAACATTTGTATTTGATGCAACTCTAAATAAGCCATTAAGATAAACAAGGGATAAGATTACCTCACTGGCTGTTAACACTAAAAGGCGTTCACTCTAACCTAGGCAAAGGAATTACACATACCATATCAAGAATGTGTCACATACACCTACTAGCTTATTCAATAAAACAGCGTCTGCTTAGTTATAAATATTTTCTTATCTGAAATCATGAATAACTGAAAGTTTAAGAAGAAGAAATCCATCAAGGTAGAGAATAAGGAGAAATGTATAACAAAATGTATTATTTACAAAAGGATACATCCTCTGGTCAACCCTCTGTCATTCAGAGGAGTCAACACTATGCTTCTCAGAGTTGAAATGTGCCTGTTCTTTGCATGTGGTACCCCCAGAGCAAAGATGTTTAGGGATTGGGTAGGGGGTTGTTTATGGGCTGCCTCAAGACATAAGCCATTATCCCCATTGAGGACAGTGACCAGGAAACCAGTGGGATAGTGCCTTATCACCGGTGCCCATGAACAGCCTGGCAGCTAGGCACTCCTTGAGCCTGTGACTATTTCCCAGACCTCTTTTCAGATTTTCTGTGAATTTCAAGCCAAAGAGTCTCAGATGTGAAACAGATGTTGTGCTGTTGTTGAATGTGATGGGGAGGAAAAGGAGGAGCTTAAAAAGCATCTTAATGCTGGATGTTAAGAGCAGGCATGGTTAAAATGATCAAGTTTGTCCCAGTTCTGGTCAACTCCTGATATATTAGGAAGATGGCAAAGGGTTTCCCACTGTGTCCTAGAAGCAGCTTAAAGCAAGATACCAAATGGCACCAGCACCCATGGCAGGAAATGAAGATGCAGGCAGAGTTCAGTTGTGGACACCTTTACCACAGGGTAGTCAATTCAAGCAGATGTCCCGAGGTAAGTAACCAACAACAACTGAAGAGACTTGCTCCAGTTTGAACATTTGAATAATAATTCGTTGCTAATAAGAATTCTTCCCAAGCATCAGTGGCTGCACTAGAGCACAGATCTGCTCTGCTGTGCATCTGCAATTGCAGAGACAACTGTATGGGGTCTTTGTAGTTGGTCAAATACTCAATTAAAATGTCAGGATGCGCAATATAGAGATGCTTTGACCAACCTATCATTGATGTCTTTTGCAGAGGTTTTCTGCATTTCTTTCCCTTGTACAGCTAGCATAGTGTTTTCCTTTTCCTCTTTACCATCATTGCTAGGTATGTTCACAAATTAAGTCAAGACTCAACTGCAAATGATCAGTGCAGGTCTCCAGTTGGAATACTAATAAGCTTATAAAATAAAGACTTTGTTTTACTAGTATGTTTGAATGTTAGCCATTCTGTATAATGGTAAAATTTTTGTAGAGTATATACGTTTCAATTCTTACCAAAAAACATAGTTTTACAAATGGCTATTCCGTGAAATGTTTTGTAAAAATAGATACATTTTTAAACGTTATATGTATATGGATGGGGACATTGGTATTACTTTGCAGGTTTTACAGAAGCAGCATACTTTTTATTTAACCTCTAAGAATACTTAAAGCAATACGGGTCATGTTAATTAATACTTAACACCATCCTGCCAGCATCGGGCTATGATGGGGAAACTCCCTTCACTTACAACCATGTAGAGGCAATATCCCCAGCCATTAATCAGAACAACGTTTACAGTGATTTAATACTTCCTGCAAGCAAGAATTTAATGGGTACAGGGAAACCAATCAGTAGCATGTCAGTGCCAGGTCCTGCTAACCACCACTCAGCTTCCACATATCAAATAGTTTAATGAAAGGTGCCTCCCTGGTCAAACTGCAGAGTGCTCTGTACCCCAACCAAATAGCAACTAGATCCAGCTTTATTCTTACTACCCAATTTATTTCACGCAAAAAATCAGTACCTTACAAGTAAGAAACTCAAGTGCTAGTAAGCAGTCTAGTGCTAAGTACATTCTAAAAATTATCTACAGGAAGCCCCATGATACTTAAACCTTACCACTGTTAGAGTGAGAATCAGTTTAGCTCAACCACGAGAAAGCAAGTTAAAAAAAAGCCTCATATAAAATGAGTATTTAAGTTACTGAAAGACCAAAGGTCATGTTTTTGGCTGAGGATATACACACAAACTTCTTGAATTAATTCAAATTACAGAAAATATTTGCTGTTGGAACTAATAAGCCTATTTCTCAGCATCAATTAGGTCTATAGGAGTTTGACAGTAATAGCTAATAGTCACATTAATACAGTTTTGTGCTTTTAAGGTAAACTTATAGCCCTTAGAACTCAAAACAGTAGCAGAATTAGGGTTCAGATTCTTTGCCAGCTGAATAGGTTATCAACCAGACACTAGAAGTAATTTTATATTTCTGTATAATATATGGGTTATTTATATATGTTTTATATATTAAAAATGCCCTATTTTACCTTCAAGTACAAATCTCAGTGTAAGAAAGTTTTAAGAAAACATCAAATACATATTGAAGACATGTAAAATTCCACAGGGAACAGCTGAAAATAGTAAGAGCTCCATTAGGAACTAATCAACCAGTAAAATCAAAGAAGGCTTAATGGAACTACCTTTTTAACTCTATATAGTTCTGCTGCCAACACACAGAGCATGATCAAAGCTCTTCAGAGGGGAAAAAAAAAAGCTCCCAAAGCAACATCTAGCAAACTCCCAGATAAATTCTCCAACAAGAGCACTCAATTACCATCAGGGGAGCTACCATTCCAACTATGCTAACAAGTAAGAACGAACATCTCGGGCTATTTAAACACAGACAGTTTCGTTGTGTAGCAATCTACACTTTTCAAGACATGCAACCTCCCTGGGGGAAGAGATCATGGGTACTTCCATACCTAGAAAGCAGAGAGTGCCCTAATCTAGAGAAACAACAGCTAGTCCCGTCATTCCAGAATTTGTAGATTCTTTAGGAAATTAAAAGAAAATTAATTTAGCAGCCTGTAAAAGATTCCCAAATTAAAGAGACAGATAGCAGAGATGCAAATATTCAAAGCAGCTCTGATTTAAAGATGCCTTACTTTTATTCTCTAAGCAAAGAGAGACAGTATCAGCTGGCTCACCCCCCCAGTTTAATTCCTACAACCTCTGAGTCTCATGTGCAACAATACAGAGAAAAGCAAACTCTCACCTTTCTTCTCTCTGGCAATTTGTCGCACTCCTTCTCTGAACTCAGAAAGAACTTGTAGGTATGGCATCACTGTAGATTCAATCTGCAGGATAATTATTTCTACAGTTAGCTAATCATCATTTAGATATAAAACATGTCCTTACCCACTTCATATTTATGTGCTGTAGGATGGAACTTGACCCTCAGGGCAGATCTGTATCAATAAAAATTGTCACTGCTCTATTGATGTCAAAGGATAGACAATAATTTGCATTAGCTGTCAATTTTCCTTTTGTGCAGATAAAATTCCACTTGTGAGGTTCTGCCTCTCCCCATTCCTTTTTTGTCTCCTTTCAGTTACAGATTCATCAGTTCCACAGGGATATGCTACAGTCCAGCTAACTATAATGCAGTACAGGAATAAAAACAGCACCCAGATGAATTTGCCCCTTCGTGTTCTGTGTTGTCTTACTTGGGTCCAACTGCTTCTCAGACATAATACCAGGTGAAACTGATGTTAGGACTTATCTTCAATAGAACAGAGAACTGTTCCTTAGATGTTAGCTTATGCTAATTGAATTTATTTCCAATACAGTGCAGTTGTCTGTATTCCTCACACGACTCCCTCCCCCACAAAAAGTGCGGAGAGATCACTGTTGAATTATTTCAGGTGTAAGTAAATGCTGGTCATGAAAGCTCAAAGAAAAAGTCCTGAGAATCCTGCTCTCAATGGTAGTGAATAGCAACAGCAAGCAGTTAGTAAACAGCAGTGAACAATTACAGAAACAACTACAGATCAGCACTGTCTGCCAACACTCCTCTGTAATCCCAAGATGAGAAGCCAGGCACCCAGAGGACTGCTTAAATTAAAAGTTTCATTACTTTGGAGGGTGGGGTAGAGAGAAAAAAATGCACACTTCCCCCCCTACAGTTTCCATGTGTCTTTCCCATCTGTTAAAACTTCATGACAAATTTCTGTGCAATTAACAGACAAGATAGTCTGTTATGTTCTAGAAGTGCCCACATGAAAGGAGCTGAGGGGCTCCATTAAAACTTTTCATAAACGTGAATACTATGCAATCAGCTTCACAACTGAAACCACTGCTGACAAGTTTGGCAGAAGGAACAGACTCCGGCAAGTGAGCCACAGTCACATCTCCACTAGTCCATCTACACTGAAACTAGCTGAACATGCAAATAACATGGTGTCAGGAAAGCATGCACTTTCACTACTTTATCAGTCATTAAAAGATGAAAGATTTTTATTTCCAGAAAAACTAACTTGACAGCAACACTTAATTCATTTGGAAAATGAGACTACAGAACCTGAGGTTTTCTGACTTCAAATCTCTTCTAGCCGCTTTCAAATAAATTACTGAACCATGGTAATTAAGCTAGTTGTTCTTTCAGAGCTTTTGAAGAGGATTATGCCTTTTTGGGGGGATTATGACTCTATTGGTTCCTTCATCTTCAATTTAGACAAAGAAACAGTAGGTGTGATCCACAGCCTTCTGTAATTAATGAGAAGTTTTCCAACCTTGAATTCCAGCCAGTAATTTTTGCTAAGAAAAATAAGTATCTACATGGAAGACTGAAAGATGGTATACTATTTAATGAAACAGCCAAAAATTCTGTGATATTATGCATCTTTATATTATAATGCTTAAAACCAGTAATGTTCTTGGTGATAAAAACAGAAGTTTCTTGTAACAGGTGTTAGCACAAGATTCTTCTGACAACTGTGCTAACAGGTGTTAGCACAGGATTCTGCACAAGACTCTTCTGACTCTACTACCCTTGGCAACGTTACTTTAAAGGAGTAAAAGGGCTTAGCTTCTTGTTCCAAGCTATGGCCAATCCTTCCATAAAGCATATCTATTGTAAACACTGCCTGAATGAAGTGCTAAATACAAATCTAATTTTCATTTTCCCTAAAAAGTTAAGGTGCTGCCTTTCTTCTGAAATTCAAAATAATTCTGAGCTAAATAAAAATTCACTATTGATGGGTTTTGGTATGGAATACTGAGCATCTTCCTTATTATATCATTACTGGAGATTTCCACAGCACAGTAATGTAAGTATTTGCATGACCCATTATCATATGAGTGTTCATTCACATTCTTCAACTATAAGCAAGCTTTTCTCTTCCTTTGATGAACAAAAAGTTTAGCTTTTTTGTTACACCACAAATGTTTTACTTATTCCTTTTAAGGAGGAACAGAAGAACATATGGTCACACCTTTGAATGCAGAAAAATACTTGAAAAACAGCACTGATTTGTCCATGTCAAATTTTTTGCATGAACGAAGACAGCAAAGTTGTTAGCTTTCATATGGAGTTATTTCTCCTGCCTGCGCCATGAAACATTACTGTTATTACAGGGCCCATCAGCACTTACATCAGGTATCTCCCAACTATTTCCAGAAAAATTCTGCATCACAGTAGAACTGCTGGGTGACCAAAGCAAAACAGCCTTCAAAAGCCAGATAGAAACTGTGGCTACAAATGAGATCACAAAAAGAGATTGAAATGCGGATAAAACTCCAGCTGCCTCCAGGCTGGTTTTTGGTGTACCACAAGGAAGTTTAATCAGTATAATTATATTTTTGAAACTACTTAACATACAAACACTTGTAATGAGTCTTTAGACTGCAGCATGTGCTGTCTGTAGTTAACATGTGGTTTCTTAAACAGACACACCATTCAGAAGACAAGATAATTCTTTTTCTGGTTGCTATACAATTTGTCTGTCATTAAGTCAAACAAACCTATAAAAATCCCCAATTCTCATAAAAGAAGAATCCTGCTTCCTAAGCCAATTAATTACTTCAGATTCAAATGTTAAAAGTGGAAAGAACGTAATTCAGCTATGTATCAGTAATGTAATCACTTTATCTAACCTAAGCTTTCAAAGGACACAGAGTAATTTTGTGTAGTGTACTTTGTCCTTCACTTACATTTATGTTTTGACTATTCCCTCCAACAGGAAAACCAATTGCGTCATCACTTTCTATGGCACCAAAAATCTGGTCAAGGGAAAAAAAAAAAAAAAGAAAGAAAAAAAGAAGAGAAAAGATTGTAGACATCAAGTCACAGATATGTGAAAACTAAGCAAAATCATATGTCCTAGGGTTTTGAAGCCACCTAGTTCTCATTTAACCCACAATTCACTGCTCTAATAAGAAGATGTTTTGGTTTTGAATTGATACAGCATATTAAGCATTGGCTTTCAAGATTTATCTTTAAAGCTGTCAGGTTTGACATTGTGACTTCATATTTTTTCTATCTAATTTTCCTTGCATGTATTAGGGGCTGTCCGCTATTCAACATAACATTAGCTGACGTTATAATGTAACATAAAGGACTCCAAATTGCTCCCGCTGCAGCACACACTGCAGTTTGGGGTTGTTTTGGTTGGGGTGTGTGTGGAAGATCTCTAGTTTCCTACAAGATTTAAACAAAGACTGTACAGATCCCTACATACTTGAGAAATACAACAGTTATAATTGTACAGTGCAATAGCAACGTTACTACTTGCTATTACATACCTTTAGCATTTGAGACAGATAGGAACTGATGTTTTCTAAAAGAAGTCTGTTTGGCATTTGTCTGGAAGATTTCTTTGCAGCAATATAGGAGTTACTCTGACTGACTAACGAACGCATTTCTTCTAAGACAGAGCGAGTGTCAATATTGTCACACAGTGCTTCATGAATTGCTGCCTTCTTGTCGTAAAAACTAAGAAGAAAAAAATTTTTTTTACTATAGATGTCAAAAGTATCTGCAACCTACTCTGAAGAATCTCTGTTAGAAGAGTAAGGGGACCTAAAAGTGAGATAATCTTTTGTTGGTCACAGTTTGTATTTGAAGGAAAAACAGATGAGCAAGAAAAAGGCATTATCACAATGCTGCTGTTTTGCTGCTATGGACAAAGAGAGGTAGGATAATCTAATTGGCAACAACTATCCAAACGAATTACATCAAACACTTTTTCAGCAACTGACCTTTTAATACCAGTTTTTTAAAGTAGTATAAATTACTTATTTAGTACCTTCTTGTGCTTACTTTTTTTTTTTCTTTACAGTATTGCTCTCCTTTCCCTATGTACCAGCCAAGTACTCTGTTTAGTATCTTTTCCATCTTCTTTGGAAGTTAACTTACCACAAAGTGAAGTGTTATGAAGCTGTTACAAGCACATACAAGGAATAAATTCTGGCAAACCTTGGTAATGTTCATGAATAGGCATAATAAGTAATACAGTACATTAAGTACCATTTCATCACACAAGGGGGTTACTACTGTTTCAAACAACATACTTTTTCCAGAGAAAAGAGAATGAGAAGTGGTAGAGAAAGGAGACAAAACAAATATCCATGAAGCATATCTTCTGTTCCTCCCACTTCTTTGTGCCTTCTTTTTGACCTCTGTATTACTCACTATCTTCCCCCTTCCTGAAAAAAAAAGGGTTATCTCCACCAGCCTCAAGTTAAAGATGAAATTTTCAGAGGACATCACTGTCCACAACAGTGAACTGAACTAGGAACAATTTTAGTACTCAACATAAGATGCTTCTATTTTAAATTTCACATATAATAGAAGTCATATAGGAAGCTGTTCATATTACAAACAATAATGATAGTTTTGTTATAAAAGTGAAAGACTGCAATACTGATATCACTGTCTCTCTCAATAACACATTTTCAAACATTGGCACTCCGATCCTTTGTGCCTTTAGTCAGGTCATTTAACTTCGGTTTGTCTCAGTTTGCTCACTACACTTGGAAATGTGTAAAATACTATTTTTCCAGTTGTAACCACTGTGAATTATCAGTCACTTCTCAGATAGAAGGACAGCATTTCAAGCAGTGAAAAAAATAACAGCTATCTAACAAAAAAGTTCTCTTCCCCTTCACAAACAGGGCGATAAGACATGCCAGTGTACTTAACATAAATGAAAGCGAAATTAATGATTTCATCTATATTTCATAAAGCTGTTGCATAAATTCACTAGCTGGTACAGAGTTTGGGTTCTCAGTAAAAATGCTAGATTTATAAATATCACTATATACACAGTAAGTCATTTTGCCAGGAAAAAAAAAATTAAACATGTAGCTACACAATGGCTATTCACAGGGAAGTAGGAATGCTCCACTCACTTTTTGTTTAGCTCTGCTTCCTGATTTTCCCATTTCTGAAACTGGCCTGTCACATCAGTGGAAGCTCGAAGAATATCCTTCACATTTAAAAAGAACTCCTGTAAAAGAAGAATATAGTTAAAAATCAGTTTAAATTAGACACAACCAATATTTACTACAAAAAGGCGTTATTTTTTAATTAGCATCCTAAAGTTTATGGTTTCAACACTGTTGACAGACATTCAGTAGGCTGAAAAACAAGGAAACACACACATTTTGCATAACTCTGTAAATCACAGTTGGACTGTAATTCAGTTCTCTCTCTTGGCTCTGCCACTGCATGATACACTATGATACTCTAACACCGAGCTGCTCAAATACAATACCATTTAAAAAAAGTTTAGGCAAGAATTCTCATTACAGATTTTTAAGTGCATTGCTAGCAATGGAAGCTGAAGAATAAAAGTGGCTTTATAGCAAGGGCCTATTTTATGTGGGCATCCAGCTTGGTGAAAAGTCATTTTCACTTATTCTGTGGCCCAAACCATTTTACATAAAAAGCAGAATAGCTTCAGCTGGAGAGACCAAGATCCAACGATCTCAAAATGCTGTACAGCCTCCTTGTAAGAAATGTGGGTTTAAATCACAGCTCCAAACTAAGCAGGGAAAGGAACTGTGCCTGACCCCTCACATCTGCAAGGCGTAGAGGCAAATGCTCAATGTATGTGGTGAGGAGAAAAGGTAGGAATGATACTCCCCTTCCATTTACACTTTACTTTGTGTAAAGTCTGATCTGGTAGACAAGTTATCAGAGTGTCTGTTGGGACTGAGTCCTATAAGCAAGCTGAACTGAGAAACCAATCTTGCATTTAAGTGCCAAGCTGCTCAGAGATGTCAAAACTTGGAGAGGGCAAGCAGCTGCAGAGAAATGTAGCTGTCTGTGGAATTTACATGACTTTAATGTTCAGTGGTAGCTAAACAAATACTGTGACATCCCACCCGACGAATTCAGAAGGCAAACTGAGTCTGTGGATATGGTCTATATATCCTTGGATTCTACTTCTTGAAACACATACGACAACACAAAGCTTAGAGAGGTGGAGGAGAAACGGAAAGCTTACTTACGTTCATAAACTTCTCATACTGAATAGCTGACTCCATGGTATTATTTGAATAATCCAGTGTATCCTTCCAAGAGTGCATGAGGAAAGCCAACCGTAACTGTCGTGCTATTAGGAGTTTCAAAATAAACAAGGAAAAACAATCATATCTAAAAGCATTTTTATGGCCTCCAATACTGCAGTGCCTAAGAATAGAATTTTTAATATTCTTACTATCAATACATCTACCAAAAAAGCAAGAACACTATTATCCATACAGATAATACTGACAAGGCACAGAAGAACAAGGAAGCTGTTCTAACATTAGTGAAGAAGACAGACACCTGAAGTTAGCCATTTTTAGAAACTCCATTATGTGCCTGAATTACAAAATTACCACAGTCACCACTCAAAGTATATCAAAAGCATTCAAATTCCAAAGTAATTTTACCTGTATGTTTCTTCAGTGCATCTTTTATGGTAATGAAATTCTTCAAAGATTTTGACATTTTACAGCCAGCAATCGTTAAGTGGCCAGTATGCAGAAAATACCGAACCCAGTGATTGTTTTCAAAGTATGCCTGCAGCAAAAACAAAAAACCCCAAAGACCCAACAACATTGACATACATACCATGAAGTAGTTTAATTTAAGAATAAAATCCTGAGAACAAAAAGTTATGCTTATACAAAATACATAAAAATTTTAAAAAAATAATTGATGGACTTGTGTAAGTTGCAGTCAAAGCAAAGCATGTCACTTTTTCACTGCAGAAACTGAAGGCCAGTTCATTTACCTCAGATTGTGCCAGTTCATTGTCATGGTGGGGAAATCGGAGATCAAACCCTCCTCCATGAATATCCATTGACTCTCCTAGAATGGATCCAGCCATCGCGGAACATTCAATGTGCCAACCTGGACGACCCTGTTAAGAAAAAGACATTACTTGGCTACTAGTTAATTGTCTTCCTCTCCTGCTTATGTATCATTCCCTCATTGGTCTGCCCCTAAGTAGTTACACACCTGAGGAAATGAGACAGAGTGTTACCAAGAAATAAAGATTCTCAGTCTCAGCTTCATAGAAGTATACTGTTAGATTTAAAGATCAAACATGGCATATAAATCTGTGATTCTTTGATTATCCTTCTTATTATTCTTTTTAAAATTACATTAATATTTTTGGTCACAAGGAAGAAAAAACACATAAAAATTACTTCAGATAAAGCCTGTAGATAAATAGCAGACAAATGACCAGTAACAGCCATGGTGAGCCTGCATGCAGACTTCTGTTTAAAAAGTATCAAACAGACAGATTGATACACATTCTAAATTATTAAATGAACATAGCAACATAATCTACAATTGAACACAAGATCCCATAATCTATACCTTATTAATATGAGGTGAGGCAAAGTATTTGTGTAACATGCTACTTAAGAAAGTGTAGAAGATCTAAACCCTGATTATAATGTCCTTACCTTTCCCCATGGAGAGTCCCATGAGGGCTCTCCTGGCTTGGAGGATTTCCACAAAGCAAAATCATTTGGAGAATGCTTCTCACTTAAGCGATCAGCTGAGATGCTCAGGTCACCTTTCAAAAAGAGAAAATGTAAATACATGAATTTTATTTAAACACCAGCATTATTGATTTCTGGCCCTGATGTACCTCACATCAAGTGAATTTAAGTAAATAAATAAATAAATAAACAAAAACACTCAGCCCTCAAAATTCCTCATAATTAACCTTGGGGTTTTGATTAATGTTTGGTTGACAGGAAATCTGAAAAGTATCAGCTGCACTGCTTTCTAAGTTTTGACATGACATTAATCTACATTCTCTCTGCAGGCACAATTCCAATATTGCAGTTACAGAAAAAGAAATATAGAAACAAAGCCCCCTATACTCATAGACAAGTATGAGAACCAATTCACTCCAAAATTAGAACAATCCAAATTAAGACTAAGATTGTCTTAATCCACACACACAACATGAACATAGGATATTTTTTCCACCCCTAATCTCAGCTGCTACACAGAATGGCTGGTAATTGTTCAATAGCCATGTTTACTGTTTTGTTATCATCACGGATGTGTTATGCATTATTTGCTGTTAGCTCCTTATTGATGATCATTTAGGTAGTACTCTCATAACATCTTTAAAACACAGGGAATTTACCATTTCTGCAGTACTGTCCAAGACTAGAAGTGGTTAACAATACCACCTACCACATAAGAATCGAAGACAGATTAAAGACAAAATTGTGAAGGTTAAACTTCTCAATTAATTTTGATGTGCAGCTTGAGATACCTGCAATCTCAATTGTTTACAATATGTAACATTATGCACTTTAAAAGTAAAAGTATTACGCTTTTATTTACAATAATTGCAACTTTCAAAGCTTAGCATTTCTGCTGCTTGTAACAGTCAAAATTACATTATCTGCCAGGGTAAGGACAATCAGCACAAATGAGTCAAAGCAGCTAAGCTGACAAGTAATGATTCGACATATGCATACTCTTGGTTAGTTACATTAATCACTCAGCATCGGTTCCTATTTGCAAAAGGACACAACAATTCAACAAAATTGGCTGGTTATGTGGCAGAAATGTTACGTTCGTGTTACGACAAAGATGGCGGTTTAAGCTAGCACCTTTTATTTCACACAGATTTCAGCTATAAGGGTTTGAATTAAGAAAAAAAAATCATATCCATTTTAAGCTGCATCTCTCAGATATTGCTAGTTTCACTTAGTATGAGTGCCCTAATTTCACCTAGTATAACTGTTATATGAAAACATTTTAATATTCTTCTGACAGACTTTGTGGATGATTTGCTACTAAAACTGTATCACCTTAGGAGCAGATAAGCAGCAGAGTCTGGTTTATTGAGCATTTGAAGCTACTCCTCTGCTATGGCTCGACTCAAAAAAAAAAAAAAAAAATCTGTATTTGGATTTAGTTCAACACAATAAGATTTATAACGTAAAGAGTTCTCAGCATGAAAGAGGAACCCAAATGTGGATGGACAAGCCCAGTAGGTTGTGGTGAATGGGGTGAAATCCAGTTGGCGGCAGGTCACAAGTGGTGTTCCCCAGGGCTCAGTGTTGGGCCCCATTCTGTTTAATATCTTTATTGACGATTTGGATGAGGGGATTGAGTGCACCCTCAGCAAGTTTGCAGATGACA
>JAVJGG010000021.1:12855328-12871172 GCA_035590195.1 Aviceda cuculoides
TTATGAGGTCTCCCCTCAGCCTCCTCTTCTCCAGACTAAACAGCCCCAGCTCCCTCAGCCGCTCCTCATAAGACTTGATGGTTGGACTCGATCTTGAAGGCCTTTTCCAACCTAAATGATTCTATGATTCTACTTTGAACCAGACGAACAGCCAGATACCTGGGCTATAGTCAAATGACTGAGCTATTCACAATTCTGACCAAAAAACCCCCCAAACAACTGAAAAAAAAACCAAAAAAAACCCAACCCATAGACATCCTAGAATGAATAACATTTCTTGGTATTTTCCAATTAAAAATTTTCAGGAAGTGCTGGCTCAAGCTACAAAACTTTGGAAAATAAATCTTTTGGTAAAGGAAGTGCAGCAAGTAAACCATTCAACTCTGATAGTAACTTTCATTCAAACGTCAGTAAAATCAATTTAAGAGATCAACACATCAACAGCTTCTTCAGCAACCTAAGCAAATGTTATTTCCCCTTTTTACCTTCACCCTCTTGAAGAGCTTTTTGATCCCCTACAGCTTCGGGAACCAACTTAGCATAGGAGTGTTTTTCACTGGAATCAAACTTCATAGTATCAAAGTATACAGATCCATTGGACACATACCTGAAAAGTTAAAGGTCATTAGCTAACTTTTTACCAAGACTTAACTGGCTTTTATCCCAAAATCACAAAAACAATATCTTTTGTTAAACTCTTAAGATGTGAGACGTCAGATAACAGTCCCAAGAGAAGAAGTATCTGCAATACTTCCGTTCCCTTTTAGTATTTTGCAATAATATAATATGAATCATGTTTGTTTCCCACTCCATTTTGTCCTCCTTCACTTTGCTAATTTTGTCCCACTACAGCCATAATAAAAACTCTGACACAAAGGTAAGTCCGTAATAAAAACTCTGACACAAAGGTAAGTTTCAGGACTACCAGGAATGGTGATAATTCAGTGCAAACAATTTTGAATGGCCCCCACGTGCCTCCTTTTTTTTTTTAAAGAAAATTTTAAAATGTAGGTTTGAATGAAGAACGTGCAAGAGAAATTATGGCAGTCTGAACCACAGGTTTGCTTTTTTCTCAGTAAAAATACATCCACATCAAAAAATGAAGGCTATTAACAGTAAGAGAACTCAAAAATTTCAGACGGGAATCTATCATGATACTTAGAAACTTTTAGAGTATTAGCTTGATTTTCACAAATATTAGACAATGGCAGAAAAACAGTTCACAAGTACTTTTTTTTAAATGTTATTTACAACTGATTTCTAGCCATCTACTCAGGCATCCATTTTTTAAACCCCTTGCTGAAGGGCCAGGAGACAAACAGTTCAAGTGAATGGGACTTTGACTATTTATTTTAATGAACAAGGATTTCACCTTATAAATTTAGTAATCTAACTTCTCTCTTTGTAAGCCATCATAAGTATAGAATAGCACATTTTCATCAAGTGAGAAATAACAGGTCTTTTGCAAAGGAACCTAAAATTTCTTAATGTGATGAAACACTACTGCTGGAAAAGACTACTATTGCATATGAAAACAGAGAAAACAGTTCACAATTAAGTGTTGAAAGCAATCATCCTAACTCTGAGACAGTGTAAGTGCACAAAAAAAGTATCCAGTAGCAAACTTACCCATAACCATTATCCACAATCTTTTTCACAAAATCCACAATTTCTGGTACATATTCACTAACCCGTGTTAAAACATCTGGAGGTAAAACCTACAGATAAAAAGTAGAATTTTGTATTTTATATACATATAAATATTTATACATATGCAAATATGCACTAAATATACATATATATTATACATTCGTTAAAAATTGGCTCAAAAGCAAGTGACAGTAGAATCTAAGACTCCTTTTTCAAGCTTTCCGCGCTGAAACAATGTGCTGTGGCCATTTTTTCCTCAGCCTTTAAGGTGACATTAACAACAAACTACTGCAGGAGATGTCAGCTCTTCCAGTTATTGTACTTCTGACAGAACAGGCAATAAGGCCCTCTGATTTGCAGGTAAATAAATAAACCTTTACTGATCTGAACCATTGCATATGACACAGCATTTCATCTGTAACAGACAAACCTGTCCTTGATAGTTATCACCACGTAATTTCTTAGTGGCTGAAGTCTGGTAAGTAGTCAGTCTAAATGCTGAGGTTGGCAGGGCTCTCTTGTGCAGCTAACACACTCCCATTCAAATTTCTGGATCAGTTTATGATTATAAGCCCATGTTACACCAAGGGGAAGGGACAGAGTGAACACATCAAACTTGATCACCAGTTTCACCAGTTAACTGGCTCTGGTAACATGCACAATGGATTTAAGATTGTTGGGATGGAAACAGAACAGGTGCTAATTTAAGAGCTACCTATTTGTATTAAAGGAAATACTTTATCAATAAGGTTGAAATATGAGGTTTTTGAAAGCTATTAAGGAGCTAAATTGTACTCTGGGTATTATGAGGCATGGCACACACACCTTTAGAACAGAAAACAGTTTGTTTACTTACATTGAGCGCTTCCATATCTTTATGAAATTCCCCTTCCCAGAATTTGGGGAGCTTTGAGAATATGGAATTGTCAGTCACCTGACTGCCAAATTTTGTGTCCAACCAGTCAGACAGCAAATCTTTGGCTTCTTCCAACAGTATCTATAAAACAATAATTGTAAGTGCAACTGATCAAAGACTTGCTCTGTTTGAACTCTGCAGAAATATCTTATTCTGAACAGAGAGGTTTGCTCAAGGAAAAAGACACTTGGCTATAAATACAGAGCAATCCATGCTTCTACCAGATTTTTATCATATTGCCCTTCATAAATATGGATGAAACAAACAGAGGAAGGAAGACAAAATGGTAAGTGATATCTGTTTTGATATCAATCACTTAAATAAGCATGTGGAATTTACATTGTAAACACCAGATGGGACCTGCAGTTATATTACATCATCTGTTCCCCCCACTACTACTGGGTAATCCTAGCAGAAGCCTCACTGTGCACATTGCTAAAAAGTGTTTAAAAGACTAGTTTGAACATCAGTAAGGATACATTTCAGTCTTACATTAAAAGATGACATTTTTGTACAATAGCATATATCCCAGAAGGTGTGATTGCTTAGATTTTAGTTGTTTTTAAAATTGTTAGGTCAGTATACACTTTTATAAAGGCACTTGATATTAGAATAGCTGCACTTTTTTAAAAAAGATAATTTAGAGAGAGTGAGTCTTCTCAAGAAGGGAGCACATACCCTATGCTCTCTGCAGTAATTATCACAAATAATCTGAAAGCAAGAAAAGATGAAAGTGGAAACCAATTACTAAAAGACAGTAGTTATTGACTGACTTGGCTACTGGGACAGTACCAAAGCCCAATAAAGTCAACAGGATTACTGTCACTAAATGTAATGTTCTTTGGATAAGAATTATCCCGACCGCAATTTTTTGGGATGTATTTTCTTCTCTGATCAAAGAGGGAAACACTTGCATAGAAAACTGCCACCAGTATTGGAATGACATAAATGCATGTTCAGTAATCTATACTGAAACTAATTCATCAAGACAAAAAAAGTCAAAGAGAAAGTCTAAATATATGCAAGAGAAAAATCCCTGTTGGAAAGGTAAAAATAACTGAGTGGTTATCACAGTGGAACGAAAAAAAAGTCACTGATAAAAACAGCATCAACAAACTATATAGTTGAATTCAAGGATCAAATTTCCTGTATCGAATGCAAAGTACTACAAAGTCCTCAGGCCCACCATTCCTCTTTCTATGAATAAGAATTTCCATGTTTCAGGGAAGTACTACAAGCTAAATATTATTTTTAAAAACCCTAACAATTATAAGCCAAATATAATTTAAAAAGGAGCTCAAACTGACCTCATGACATCTGTTGATCTCTTCTGCAGGGAGTTTTGCCTGCACAGCTTCTTGTAGAGGGTCAAAAGCAGACTTCACTGCATTTTGAATTCTTTCCAACATTTTCTTTTTATCTGGGTCTGTTGTCTCATTTAATTTAACCGAAAAGAGCTATAATTAAAAAAAAATTTAGAAAGCAACTTGCAGTACAGTAGTGCTATGTTCCATACACGATATATTATCTTAGTCAATTACTACCTTGGTAGTGATGAATAATACATTATGCCACATAAAAAGCTTTGATCAAACTACTGAAACATACCCCTCATCAGAAATAAAGGAGAAGTCAAAAGAATTTAGTTCACATCCAAATTCAGTTTTTCAGAAGGACTTTACAAATTACTATATCATCAGTATTGTTTAGTAATTTTTATTTTCTGTGCAGTTGATCACCTTAATTACACAGGTGATTATCACAAATTTGAATAGGAGAAGCTTTAATGTGAAACAGAGAGAGATTAAATGCTATGCTTAGAGAGTATGTCAGGCAATGATACTTGGGCAAAATTTCCAGGCCTCCTCTTCTCAAGCCTGTATTCAATTCATTAGACTGATAATCTCTTTGTGATCTGTTCTAAAAATGACCAGAGAATCACCTTCTCCCACCTTCCAGCATACACAATTTATTAAATCTCTAAAACTTTGGAGACTTTTTGCTCTTTCCAAGGCCATCAATGGTACAAAAGAGAAATCTCACAAGTTTTAAAAGATTATGGACATACCACCATTTAAAAACTATTTTAAAGGGTTATTTTTAAAGTTTGAATTCTAACACACAAACATCCAAATGCTTTTTGAAGTTTTTCCCCAATAACCCAACAACAATACACAAGCACCCACAAACAAGTTCTATGGACACAAAAATCAGGTATGCCTTTTACACAGATAGTTCTCGACAATTCTAAAACAATGGAAAAACAAAGTGATGTGCAGTTCCAATAACATTTCTAATTTGTGTGGTACCAGTTGAATAGAATAACTGAAACAAGCAGAAAGTTTAAGGAGGTAGCACAGTCAGAGGTATTTTTTAGGTGCTTTGCTACATTATTAAGTAAGAACCTAAGACACTAGCAGGGATTAAATACCATGCCCACCTCTAAGGCAGTTCTAACATCTTCAAGTAGCTGATCTGGTCCTGATTTGTTCTCTCTATACCGTTCAAAAAGGTAATTTTGTCTTGCTCTCTTGATGATCTATGAAGCAGAAACATGGAAATATTTTTGTGAAGCAACATGTAGTTATACAAAGTACAAATAAAATCTATTACATACCAAAGGCATTTCAGAATCCCTATAAATTTAGCAAGCTACAAGAATCCCATGCAGTAATACAAACTAAACACACCATACATAGTTAATCAGCTACCTCAAGAGAGTTAATTAGGTATCTCAACAACAGGGAAATAAAATAAAATACATTATCTTTATAAAACGCTTAGTGTTCATTCTTTATGACAACATTAATTTAGATACAAGAATACAGGCTTTGCTACCATAGGAATGTTACAAAACTGAGAAAAAACAATGACTGTACAAAAGTATATGTCTAAGTTAGTAAGTGTAAGACTTATCTTGGCTTACCAAATGGCAATTACATATGACTCTCTGACTTCCATGCTCAAAGTACAGTATTCTAGACTGCAATTTAAAAAGACCTTACCTTGTCATCAATATCTGTAATATTCATACAATAGAAAATGTCATATTTAAAATAATCCCTCAAGATTCTCCTCAGGATATCAAATGAGATGTATGACCTAAAAACATAAAAGATACAGGGGTGTTTTCAGTGAACACTTCAAGTCTATTTCTATTCTATGCACAAACTACTTTAATCTCAGAGTCAATAATTTTACAGCAGTTTTAATTTTCCCTCATCAACCAGTAAGTTCTTAATCACACAATGACATAATATTATAACATGCTTTTAATCTTAAAATTCAAGCATTGAGTCTAACGAGACTATTTTCTAGTAATACACCCATCTAAATAAAAATTAATATATTTTGCTTCCAATAGGCATTATTATTACCTATACCAAAATAAGGAACTACAGTACCTGGCATGTCCCATGTGTGAAGCATCATAAACTGTTGGACCACAGCAATACCACAAGACCTTTTGTCCATTCTGAGGCTGAAATACTTCCTTAATTGAAAGGGAACATACAGTGATCAGAAAGAAATTGAAGACATGATCTCAGGCCAGTAACACCACATTTGGAGATAAGAACTCCATGTGAAAACGTGGATTATAATTACAAAAAAGGAATAGTTATTCCATTCCTCGTTTTACTGTAAGAAAAGGTCACCACTAGCTGTATCACAGGAGAGAGAGAACAGGGTGTGGCTGCTTGTGTTACCTGCACTCTTATCAATCAAGATATCAGATTACAAAGATTTGGACTAGGCAGGGCACTATTCAAGCCGCATTTGTAAAAGGAAAGATGAGGCTTTCTTTTGCATTGAAAAAGGTTAGAGAGCATAATCATTTCACACATACTTGGATACTACATCCCATAACATTAGTATTCTTAATATTTCCTCTCTTTCCCAAAGGACTTTCAAACAAGACCACAAGAAGTTTTACCAGTTTATACTACAATATATAATTGGCAAGACTTTTTTTTTTTTTTTTACACAGACATCTAAAGAAAGAAACTGTGATTTTGTTCTGTTCACATTGCCTATACTTATGTGCATTACGGTTGGACCCCTGACTATTTTGCATGATGATAATTTGCAATTGGGAACTATATATTATGCAATATACACATACATACACACACTTGTAGTATATGTGTATTTATTGTCTATATTATAACACTTCCCCAGCAAACACACTCGACTGACACAGCATCTCTCCCATGTGCTTGTTAACATTCCATAAAACACAACCCAGAAACCTGTCTACTGGTAGGGTAAACACTTCAGAAACAAACATTTGATGACTCCTCTATTTCTGTTTCTATGGAAGTCACACTTTTCTTTCATTTAGTCACCTTATTGCGAGTCAGGCTGTTGTAGAGACAGAGCCTAGAATGTTTTGTCCCTTCGGGAGGACACCAGGGGGGCTGCACACGCTTGCCTTTACCTAGGGGAAAAAATAGTTTAAAGAGAACTGAAAAGACACTTTCCACAAACAGATTTGCAATATAACATTTTCTCCTTATCACATCATTAAGTTATTTAAAACAAAAAAAATACATATTAGACAAAGTAGCTCCAATCCTAGTAATCCAACTAATTTTGTTAGAGCTTCCTACAAAGCCACTAAAACCAAAGTAAATTATTTCCATCTAGTTTGTTTTCTACTTTCTGGCTTGCCATCCCTATTAACTTTTGATCCAACAGGAAGGAAGAGGGTATAAAAGTAAAAGCATGCAATTCAGTTAAAGTATTAACAAGAGCTTTGAAATTTAATGAATTATTAATCAAGTGTTATGGCAGTCCTGGGCTTTCCGCAACGCCACTGATTTTACGGTGACAGCATATCACAGATCTCCTACAAAATTTGCAAAAGATCTCCAGAGAGCAGTTAGTCTCTAGAGCCAATATTGACAGAGTATGTGTACTCAGGGTGAGAGGGAGGGGAGATGGAAAGGTTTAAAAAGAACCTCAACTTTTTATCATGCATTGTTGCTATGTACACAAGGCATTTTTGAACACCCTCATTTACCACAAATATGCTCCAATTCAGCAAGAGGATAAATTTTGTCATTAAAGAGAGTAGATAAAACCCAGGGTAATATTAGTGACAATATTCTTGCATTTGTTTTCTTTTAATTTTTTTAAGAAGCAAAATAGTTGTTAAACTCGTGTTTTTTTCAGACAAAAGTATGAGTACATTATCTGTCAAAGAGTTGCAGTTTACTATGCACATGGCTGCTTACAGCCGTAATGACGTTAAACTAATTATCGTATTAACTAGGAATGAAAGCAAATTAGGAAATTCAAAAATACAGCAAGGTTGCCAGCTTAATACACACAGCACTGTCTCTAGGAATTCTCGTAGTATGCATTTTAACTGCAATTAAAATATTATACAAACTATATGTTTTGACAACAAAATTGCCCTTCTGATCCTGTATCTCAGGGTGCTCTTCATGAACTCTTTTTCCCATAGTATCTTCATATGAATATTTTGTCTGAAAACCTTCAAGTAATGTAAACATTCATGGTAAAAAATTTAATGTCTTCCTCATCTTCCTTTTTTTAATAGCTAACTAAATAAGAAAAAAGGATATTAAATGTAGTACTCTGTCTCACAAATGATCTCCATCTTATGGGTCCATGGACATATGTATTTAGTCTAAACATTTCATTGTATGAGGTACTCCTGAACAGAATTCCTCAAGTTCAAGAGCAGTCTATCCATTACACAGACCATATACTAAGGTATGGATTTGTTTATTCTTTGATTTAGGAAGATTACGCTGGCATGCTTAATTGCGGCTAACGTTTCCCTCAGGGAAAGAAGCCTATGTGGGTTAGTCTAATAAAAGATAAATCTGTAAAGCTTTCTTTACTTAAAACCACACTAAACATAAGAAAAACCCCAGATACTGCACCCTAAAGTTCTCAGCTTGCGAGTTAGGTGTCACGTTATATCCACTACATGGACACCAAGGGCAAAGTGAAAGGCATACTGTTTAGTCTGTTCAAATACGTCTCTGCCAGCTATAGTCTTCCAGCTGGTTGAACTGAAGTTCATTTGCTCTAATCCACCCCTGGAGCTCTCCGATACAGCCAAAAAACCCCCAATAAAATATCCAAGGTCTACGAAGTGTGGCAGATTCACATGTCAGTTTCATAGTGAACACTGCAGAACACCATTTCAGGACTTCTGATACATATGCACATGTCATGAAGATCACAAAACATAACCTTTTAGAAAGGGAGACTTAACATTAAAGAGTTCACGGACAGGAAAACAGAAACCTTTTCTCTTATTGTTCTACCCTGATCCATGAAAGTCAGCAGACAAATTGTAGTTAGTGGCATTAAATCTGCTATCAGAGCCAGTGGTACAGCTAAGATCCCTTCACTCCTAAAAGGAAATCAATATCCAGCACAAACACATGCAGGCACACACACGTACACAGAATCTACTGGCAGCAGTCTGATTTAACTGCTGGTCTGCTAGGAATTGAGAACACGTACGATGAGAGGTTGTGAGAAGATGGCACTGGAGTAATATTAGTCAACAATCATCAGCAAAAATGACAGACATTATGCATTCATTTTAGGTATTGCAATCCTAATACAACAGCTCTATGTTATTATTAGTAATTACTTCACGACTTCCTGAGCAAGGATCTCACTATAAAGCAATTAAATTAGACTAGCTCATTGGAAAACAACTCAGGAGAGTGATGCAGCTCTCAAAAATGCCAGCACCCATGCTTACACAATGACCAGATTAACCAGTTAGTATTTCCTCAAATCATCAGCAACGCCTACATTACCAGGGTTAAAAAAGAACCCCAAGCATTCTTTTTGAAATTCAGTGTTAACAACAATCACAAGAGGCAGTATTCAGTTTACTTTATTATCAATTTTTTTATTATACAACTATTTAGCTTCCCTCGCAGGGGAAAAAAGCGGACTGAGCAAATCCTGATATTTAAGGGAACAAGCCAAAACCCACATATTCTTTTACAATCCAGTGGCTAGCTTTTTAAAGAAAAAACACATAATCAAATTCTGTACACTGAGGAATTTTAATATCAAAGAAATGTGGAAACACAGCTTTAAGATTCAAATAGGTCAGGATCTATCAATTACACAGTAACTGTATGCAAGAAGAATTTCATGACCTTGAATACAAGTTGATATGGTAAATTTTAAAGCATGCAAGAGAGCATGAAAGGGAACTTCTAGGAATTCTCAGCAACAAAAACCAATACAATGTCAGCTAGTCTATAACCTGCCCACCAGTTTCATATTACTCACTTGTTTGAAGTTTACAAGGCTCATTTTTTTCACTGCTGCCATCATAGATTGCTTCTATATGTCTGTACCACCGGACAACATGGATATACTGGTCCACAGGTGGCCCCGAAAACTTTCTGAATACCTCCACATCTGCATGTGAAAATGTGAACCCCTGGATATAACTACGAGTGCTCAGGTACTCATTCAAAGCCTTCACCCTGGCTTCCTCTTCACTAATGCTCAGAATAAAACTGTAGCTGGAAGCTGTAAAGAGAGGCACAGGACATTTGATCAGCATTAAAAGAAGAAGATCCCATGATCAAAATATATCCTTACACTATACATCTCCCCCTCTACATTAGCTCTGGCAACTGACAAGAAATTTGAGAAAAATATATTTAATACAAGTTACTGAATAACTATATATTTCCTATTAATGCTGTAATATTTATATGTTCATGCTGTGGTTAAGTTTTTTGAAGACATCTTTACAAAGAGTAATAAGGACAAAAGCACAGGTCCTTTTCATGAAGAAATATTATCTGCTTGGAATTGGAGAAAATTCTTCACACACAGCAAACCCAATCAGTGACTCTTCCACGCTGCTAAAACACTCATCCTGCAAATATTTAAATATGATTAATTTTGTACACTGCAGATAGGCTGTGAATACATCTACTGAAGTTGAGCATATCCTTAAATCTTTGCAGGACTGGTGCCCACATGAAAGCTCCTGGCATGATGCTCAGTTACTCCTACTTGCTCCAACAACACAAAATTTAAGCTGTTGCTATATATTCCCATACTTCTATACAACTTTCTCTGCTCAGACGTATGAATAATATTTAAGACGAGTAAGATCTGCACAAATGAACAGAACAGATACTAGATCGTGCTCCTCCCTCACAGATTTTTAATTCCATGATTTTATTTGGTATACAAGCAAAGCAGGTGCCGTCATGTCTCATCTTCACAAATGCAGGGAGATGGAGGAAGCAGCAGAAGGGTTCTGTGACTTGGAGGGGACGCTGAGAGTAATGGCAAGCCCTGTGCGAGTCAGCGGGTACGAAGCACTGCAGACATTATGGCATCTGGGATAACACTGACATTAGGTAACCCTAGCATTCATATTTTCCTACAATGATTCAACATTTGTAACTCTGTTCATGTTCAAAGTACTGTATAAACATTAAGCTGATACCCTGCTTCGGTACTCAGCCAAGAAGGTAATTTAAGATGTAGTCAAGGTCACAGCACAATAAAGTGAGAGAGGCAGTATGAGAACACCTGTCCCTGCTCCCAAACCCCGACAGAGACCACCACCACAACTGCTGCCTCTTACACTAGTACGAACATCTGCACAAGTAGTTCTCAAAGCATTGGAGGTGCTCACAAACCAATACTCTTGGAAAGGGAAGGATGAAAGGAGATGGGGAAGTGATGGCTAGGAGAGGATGTGAGGAACTACAGAATGGAAAAGTCCTTCCAAATATCATCACTTAAGACTTTATAAGCAGCTCATTTCCTATATGGAAATCAATTACTAAAATATTCTGCAGGAACTCAGAATGACAGGGAAATGTCTAGATACCAAGTAAGTTTGTGTTTGACTTTTTTGGGTATAAATAAGGTATAGTGGCACACCAGCACAACTAATAAAAAAGATCAGTGATTAATAAAATAATACTTAACAAAAATCAAAGGTCACAAAAGATATTTTAAATTAATACACAAAAGCAAAGCCAGATTCACGTAAAGTCTCAATCCTTCTCAAGGGCTATCCATGTAATTGTTCAATATAAATAAGGAATAACAAGAAAATAATGGTTCATAACTAGAACTTACGGGCTTGCCTCACCCAGCTGAATGCAATTCAGCTTTGGCTATAAACTTTTCAGGCTCATATTTACTGATGCTTATCATCGTAGAACTTCACATGTTTATACACATGAAATAGTTTGAAATAGTTATGTTCATTAACTATGGAAACCTAACACATAAGCCTTCCTTGAATGTGAATTTTGTATCCATGAATCATATGAGGGAGAAGGCCAAAAAAAAAAAAAAAAAAAAGTATTACAAGAATGACCTGTGTAGAAATGAAACTATATCTCAAAGAAAAGATCTTTGAAGATCTATTGCAACGAAAGCAACACTCAATTTGCAAAACATTATTAGGGTTATTATGACCATTATTCACACACCAGGCCGCTAATGGGAAGCAAGTCAGTGTATCTGAAATAATGTAAGCGCTTTTTAACCACATCTGTAAACCAATCTAAAATGGAAGTTGCACAAACTTATACGCAAATACAACAGAGATGACAGAACTCATACAAGCTAATTTTGGTAAGGAGAGATGGCAAATACTGCATGTGAATGTCGGTACCAGCTCAGCCCTGATAAGCAAGGCAATCAAAATTACTTTGAAAAATCTTGGCATACACATTAATACTTGAAATTATAAAGTTTGACGTTACATCTAGTTGTGAGAGCAACAGTAGACTTGAAAGTGTAATACATCAAAGAAACCAGTTAGCCTAGGGGACCGAACAGGAGGATTTCTTTATATTGACACTGGTCACACTCAAATTCAGCCCAAACTCATGTCCATGACTGTGCGCCACAGCAAATGCAGTACAGCATGAACACACCTGAGCAGCTGTTGACAGGGTTTCTCAGGGCACAGCAGCAGCAGAGCCACAGCAGTCTTTTGCTCCCAGCAGGCTCACTGTACCAATACGAGTTTCTCACATTGGTTTCACAGGCTGTGCTGAGCTCCAAACTTCCTCTTCTAGACTGACGGCTACTTTTCAAACCGTGAGAGCTTGCTTAAAGCTAGCACAGATGTGTTCTACTCACTGCTGCAGTCAGACGTGGAGATACAAGAAAATTTGCTGTGTTTGAGAGAGTGCTGAGTGATCAGTGCAATTCTGCAGTAAGCCTGAGCATCCTTTTTCAGTACATACAGGACAAAATCATTCTCAATTCTGGCATTCTTCTGAGTAGCTCCAAACTAGACTGAACTAACAAAACAAAAGCTCTTGTCCTGAAGCACAGAGCGTTCTCCTGGGAAGAAAGAATGAATATGATAACACTGTCTTTTGGAAGACTGTATACCAGAGGACCATTTCTTTTCAAGCTAAAGAAATGAATCAAAACTATCTTTACATAAAAGTCTATTCCGATTTCATTTATATCGCTCCTAAAAGCAAGAATAGTAAATCTACAGAATCTTGTTTTCTGTGATTTATAATCTGCTCCCTCAGTTCCCCCCTTCAGTGTCTTATAACACCTTTAATTCATCACACACTCCCACTGAAATATTTCCTGGTACCTCCTAAGTGCTTCATCCTCTCTCCCCATACACTTCAGTATCTCCGTCCTCCTGCACAGCTCCAACCCATCTTTGCTCAGTCTGACAACTGTGTGCAAGAGGCAGCCCACTGACAAACATAATTAATACCAATCAATGGATTCAAAAACTATTGAGGGAGAAGGATCAATGGACATATACACGTCTGACCTGTTTTACACCTGTTGCTTTAGGAAACCAGGTTAAGAAATAGCCCTTCTCTCTGACTGCAATTTTTTTCCCCTCCCAAAACAGAAAAATTACAGTTGCTACTACTCAATTGCATTAGGAAGTGTCGTCTTCACAACAGAAATGCAGGAGTATTACAGAGCTGATGCATAACACTGAATGTTAACTCATGTGAATGGAACGATCTATAGACATCAAATTATACCACTGAAGAGCAACTCCACTCAGAAAACAAGCGCCGAGCACGAGTGTTGGAAAGGTTGCAAAATAACCTTGAAAAATCACATGAATTAATGTTCATGTAACACTCCCCCCGGATTAAAAAGTTGTTTCAAAAAAATTCCACTGTAGACATTAATACAGTTCCCATATAATAACTGTCGGTGTACAATCTCTTTGGGCAATATAATTGTCACAGATTCTTCTTTACATGCATGAAGTGCTTCGGAGACTACTAAAGGACACTGGGAATTTGTCTGTAAGACTGTAGCAACACACAGACTCAAAGGCATAAGATCGCTTCTACATTTTATTTGCACATAAAATACCTTTTGAAGTTTAAACAAGATGTGTAACCCACACAATGCCAAATTCAATGGAAATTTTTCACTTTTATTAACTTGAAAAAGAAAACCTCTGTTCCTTGAAGGTGTTGACAGCAAAGTAAAGCCATAAAGCAGGCAGTAAGCTAGCTGACACAAAAACAGGGAGTTACTTTGCTTCAGGGAAAAATTAGGTTTCCTGAGCTTCCCTGAACCTGCTAACCTTGTCAGTCATAATTAGATGACAACTGAAATGTTCTGGGATTTCTGCAGAGGCATTCCTGGAGAAGAAATCTTAGACATTTCTGAATACTTTAAAATTTTATTTCTCATCCAACTTGGCTTTCACAAATTTAAAACAACTCATAAAAGATAAGCATAATGTCTCATTATTAATACAGCTCCAAACTGGCCATTTATCATTCTGGCTGGCCACTCTGGTAGCTTTGGAAGGAAGTCCAACTATCTGCTCAGACAAGACAAATTATCCTTTTCCATAAAAATTTCAGAACTGAACCAATGCAGCTATCCCATTTATGCAAGACACAGCACACACAGAAACAGACAAAGGATTTTTCAAGACTCATACATGAGGTTCAAGAGGCTTTCAGCAGAGCAGGGATTTTTAAGACAGGAGTAGCTCACCAAGGAACAGCTTGTCAGTCCTAGTCACTTGAGCCCTGTAAGTTCCACTTTCACTTTTCCTGAACTGAAACTAAATGTAACAATTACAATTTCAGTAAAAAGCAAATACTATTTGCCCATAATAAACATAACTAAGGAGTTTCTTAAAGCACACCTGAACTGAGCCTTTGGAGGTTTTTTTTTTTTTCCCCTACCTTAACTAAAATATTGAAAACATCTGAAGATCCCAGTCCCTTAACAACAATAAATGTTTCCAGACTCCCTTACATAGGAACATTACTTGTGATGAAGAAAGAGCAAAGTAACTTTCAGAAACAAAGAAAAAGGGGCAAAATCTTTGAATCTACAGATCCTTAACTGGAATGACAGAAATTTCCAACCCAACATGCCATAATAGTATTTCATACTTGTATGACTGGTATTCCAAGTTTCCATTTGCTACAGTAGTGCCAAAAATTATAGGACTACCCTGGCCCTCCTTCCATATGGAAGAGCGTAGTATAACCCATCATTAAAACACAACCACAAAAAAACTCCAGAAAAGTCAAAAAAGTTCAGACATGAGTCCAAGGGAGAACATAGATAACTAGGAAAGAGTACGGGAGACAGAGGCAGGCAAAAGAGAGTAGACAACGCAGTGATAAGCGCACAACTGACTAAGCGGTCTGGCAGCCACCTAACATCTCTTTGAACGCAGCAAGCTGGAGAACAGCTGTTTCCAAACTTCAGTAGTGAGTAGCTCTGAGTTTTTTCCACAAATCACCAGGTGTCATCATTAACCTTTACATTAGTGGCAAGGCAAGATGTGGATCCCACGGTCTCACAAGGCACCAGAAGTCCTCCGATCCATAGGCACCAGCATGAGAGATGCAGCTGGCTCCTATAGATCCACATTTCCCCCCACCCCACGCACGTACGGACCCAGTCACACGCCGCACTTCGATACCCTGAAGTGGCATCAGGAACTGCTTACACGTCACTGCCACCGAGGGACACAGGCGACCTCCCCAGGGGCACCCACCCAACAACGGGCGCGGGGAGCCGATTTCACACGTCGCCTCTGCCCCAAGCACGTCGTGACGGCCGATGGCTACCTGCCCCGCAGCCCAGGGGCTGCCGCCGGCGGGACCCCCAGCACACCCCAAGAGCGCGGCCGGGAGGAACCCCACCGCCGCAGGCCGCGCTGCGGAGGCCGCAGGACGCCCCCAGCCGCCATTTCCCGCCCCGGCGCCTCAGCCGCCGGGACCGGGCGGTGGGTCGGCGGTG
>JAVJGG010000021.1:12871212-12881898 GCA_035590195.1 Aviceda cuculoides
GGCTCCCGCCTGACACCGTGACAGCGGCGGAGCCGTGACACCAGCCCCCACCAAGCCGTGACAAGCCCAGAAGACCCCTCGCCCCGCCCCGCCAGGCCTCCGCGGCGCCGGTCGCCGACCTACCCTGCTCGGCGGCGGCCGCTGCCATCCTGCTGCCTCCTCCCTTCGCTCGCGAGCTGATGCAACAGCGTGCCCGGAAGCGTCGCCCCGCCCCGCCCCGCCCGCCGCTACGCTACTTCCGACGGGCGCCCCGCGTCACCACGGCAACGGGGGAACACCGCCTTCCCGCCAAGCGGGCGGGCGTCGCGCGGCCGCGCTCCCTCTCTCTTCAGGAGCGGCCGTTGCGCCGCAGGGGGTCACCACAGCCCGGCGCCCCCAAAACCGGCCGGGAACGGGCTCCCCCCACAACGCCTCCCGCCCGCGGACGAGAAGGTCCCAGAGTCAACCCCAGCTTGTGGCTCAACCGGACTTTTATTGCTGTGCTTCAAACGTCAGCAGTTCTGAGCATACCAGTACAACGCGGAACACGATCGCTTGGGAAGCCAAAGCACCGCAGTCCCCTCAAAAACAGCAGCAGCCTCTTCATTCCCGCTGCCCAGGCTCAAACAGCACGGTCCTGCCTCGCACGAAGGCATGCACCAGCTGGAGCTCCTCGCTCCCAAGCTGGCGTCCGGCGCCCGAGTTTAATACCGTACAACTCAAAGACCCTAGTGAACATGACAACCGGAGTCCGTGTTAACACCGACGGCGTGAAATCACTTCCAGCTCCCCGCGTGAAGGTGAGGAGATCAAGTCCGTGCCATCGCTTTTACTAGCAGTTTGTTGATGTCCTCATTTACAGGAACTTTGTAGTCATATATGTACACAGGAGCATCTTTGAAGTTCATCATAAACATTAATCTGTAGCTTCTAATTTACTTATAATGCTATTACTTTTTAAAGTGTTCAATACGTTATCATAAGCCTTGGTATCTAGGTACCTTAACTCATCCAGTAATTTAATAATAGATTGTTTCTCTCCCAGTGTGTTTTTCCAGGTGAGAAGCATCTGATAAGACTGCTCTTCTATATCATTAGGGAAGTCATTAATAATTTTAACAATATCATTTTCCTGCAGATGAGTTCTCATAAGCCGCTTCCATTTTTTCAGTGGTACTTCCTTTATAAAGGCCTCATAGCTATCTCTCAGTTCTGAAAGAAAAAACACACAACACACATCAACTTTGGCTTTAAAATACAGATTTTTTTTTTCCATAGCCAACATACATGCTTTCCCCTTCATTTTCAGCCAATACATGCACAGACCAAACAGCAGCAGCAAGACCAGGTTTAGCACCTAAGCAGCAGCAGGACCAATAGGTTTCCTGCCGAGTGATCTTGAAAGAAGCCAAAAGTGTCGGTCTACATATCTCAAAAGTAGTTTCTTAAGACAAGACACCATTCAGTAAAGGTGGTTTTGAGGAAGGTTTCATTGCCCTACATGTCTTCACTTAAGCTTAATAGGGCTACTCAACAGTAGGCTTTAACCACTTCAGTACGCTACTGGTATAGGTTTGCCACACCAAGACCAGCATGAGCCAAACCAGTCGCTTGGACATCCAGCACATGAACTTGCTGCGTACCGGTAGATGTATGGGTTTCGATGCAGGCTTCCATGTGAGCGGACATTTGACAGTAAGATCTCCTGGTCTGACCTACACCTCATTAAGGCAGAGTACACTGCTGCAATGCAGACTTGTTTAAAACATACAAAAAAATTTTGTACCATTCTTATTCTTAAAAGCATGACTGCACTATACTCCTGTGCAGAAAAGCCACACTTTAAAGTAGAACAATTCACCACAGGGATTACAACATCTCCCAAATGTAGCAATAATCCTGTTTCAGCATATTTTACAATAAATTGAAAGCCTTATAGTCTAAGCAATATTCATTAGCCTCCCTACACTATTCCTTAAATAGACTAAAGTCAAAAGGAAAAAAACAAATTCCGACTACTGTCAATTTATGGAATACTTACCTTTTTGAGAGAGATCTTTAACAATTATTTGACACTTTGGTTCTCGTACCTGTAATACAAAGTCGGACTGTTACTCCAACATAACAGAGCACTTCACTCAATTATTCCTGAGCTACTTGATAGCTTGCTTCCACAGCACACATGCCAATAATGGGGGACAAGGGGCAGATTTCACAGCACAGCTTAAAGTATTTGAGTAAAGAAAATTGCATGCTGAAACTGCCGTGCTACTAACTCCAAAGTGAAGCAACAAGGCAACATATTTGCTGCTATTGCAAAAGAATAGCTTCTGTGTAAATATTGAACAGGAAGATGAGAGAGGCAGAGCAGATTAAACGAGGGACTGAAGTTTGCTTTCCCAAAGTATCCCTTCCCATACTTTCTATTGCATCTTTAAGGCAAAGACTCCTCTTCCCTATTGTTCTGCCTGAAAACAGCATCTATCACTCAAGGAATAGTTAAGAACTCAGCTGAAATTACATGTGTATCAGAGAAAACACAATGATAATTTCACACACACACTTACCATGCAGTTTGCTGGCATCCTACCCCTGGGTACATTAAATGGGGCATTCTGATGAAAAGCACGGTTCTGCCCAGTTTTTGCTGGTAACGAAGACTCAGCGATCCTCCTCCAGCACCTTTCCATCTGGTGCAGGATGGTGCCCCACTCAGGAAGCACAACACTGTTTTCCTCTGGTGATGTGTTTTTTACTTCCAAGTTAACGTTGGGTTGTGCTGGACCCTCTGGGCTCTCACCAGAGTTCCCACCCTCTGGCTTGGCCACGTTATTTGCAGGTGTCTCCGCTTCTGGTAAAATGAGGCTTTCAGTACTGCCCTCAGACTCCTGTAAAGAATAAGAACATGTTTTAAGAGATGTTTCAAGGTAGGCCTTCAAAGACAATCTGGAGGAAGAAAACAGAGTACTTAAAGCCACCAGATGTCAGAGAAATAATAGAAGAGCTGCTAATTTGGCAGTTACAAACAAGCAAAAGTTACAGCCTTTATAGACTTGGCCTTCAAATGGTTTGAGCCTAACTCTCTACTTTGCTGGCTATTCTGCTCCCACCGGACTGTGGGATAAGGCTCACGGGCTACTTCCACAACAAACACAGGAAACTTTTCCTAATGTTTTCATTGGTGTGTATTGCTGCTTGCTCCTCCCTACATATGGAAGGCATGCACCCTTCCTGAGGCAGGAGGAAATTAAATTGCCTTGCTGCACCTGAGCTGACTTTACAGCAACAGGAGCCTCAAGTCTATTGTATTGAGGCTGATACTCTTGGAGCTTTTATCAGGCTAATAATAGCCTGTCAGCTCCATGTAAGTGCACTAGCTTGGGCTTTTTTCTTGGCTGGGTTAGTTTTTCTGGCAGATTCACAAACTAGAATCAGTTGAAAGAAGCCAGCGAGCACCAATGCACATTGCATAGCTTTTGTGAGGGGACAAAGAAGGAAGCAAGCGAGGAGGGCTGCATCATTTCTAGCATTGTCAATACATTAAACAAGCACATGCCAGGGAGTATAGCTCCAACTCATCAAGAACTGTACACACACAAAGCAGACCAGCATCTGTCTAGCATAACAGCTAGTGCTAGAACTGGAAAGCTTTAGGAATTTTATTTTTTAAAGGTGGAAAATGAGGGCAAGGAATGGCTTTTTCCAACAAGACCTGTGTTTGTTAAGGTACAGTTCCCTCATGAGCATAAGCCAGTGTGATTTCTGTTTTCACAAGGTCAGTGACCAATGTGTGACGTGACCAATGTGTGACATGACCGTGTGACCAACATGCGTAAGCAGGGATGTGAGGGGAACCACCCACACATCACACATGTAGTTGTACATCACCCTCATTGAATTCACTTTCTGTTTAAGGATGCAAACAGGTTAAACAAGTTGATCCTATTTATACAGAATAGCTCTTAAATAGGAAACCGAGTAACTGAAGGTATACAGCATGGCTAATAGCTGCAGTTCTATTCTGGAATGAAATAAAGTAGGATTTTGTTTGTTTGGGGGTTTGGGGGGTGTGTGTGTGTGTGTGTGTTTGGTTTTTGTGGGTTTTGTTTGTTTGGTTTTGTTTTTGGTTTTTTTGTTTGTTTGTTTGTTTTTTTAACAGCAGTATAAGTTTACTGGTACTTTGGAAAAGACAGTGTGTTGGTGCCCAAATGCCTGGTCTCAGGACCACATCAATTTAACTCTCCTTACCAAATAAGCTTTTTGTTACAGTAGCACAAACACTGCAAGTGCACAGACATTGCAACTCAAGTCTGTGACAACTCAATGTCAGAGCTAAGTGTCACTGTGCACTGATTTGCAATTGCATTATTCTATAACCATTTTATTCAAATTAAAGAGATGTTATGTTTGCCTATTCCCATGCTACACCATTTTGACCAGGTTTTGTCATGTTTCTTCATCAGCTTCTATGAATACACGAAGTGCTCTGAATCTGGCCAGGGCGTGGGGGGGGACACAACCCAACAAAAACCCATGGGTGATTCACATATTTGAGCCACTTACAGACCTTAAAAAAAAAAAGAGAAGAGTTTAAGGTGATGTTTTTAACAGATCTTTCAATTCTGTTTCTTCAGTCTTCAAGTATGTGACATAATTAAGATGCATTTAATTACTTGAAATGTCTAACTAGTAAGATTGGACAAGAGCTCATACACCAGGTGAACAGTGCATGCATTGGGTGGGGGACAAGAAAGGCAACAGGGAGAAAAAGGTGCTGTACATGTGCTATGAGAGGAATCTGTATGCTTTTCTTAGATCCTCATCAAGACAAACATTTGTTTCACAGCTTGGTGTTACACATCATTAACTATACCAGTTAAGACTGAGCTCATTTTTGCCTCACTGTATTGTTAGGAGTGTAGCTTCTAAATAGATAAGCTAAAGCTAGACTAGCTAAACACAAGCTAGTCTTGTATTTATCTTGCAAAACGCTAGACTAGCAACAATCTTTTTAGACTGAAACAGAAAGGTTCTGAAGTAGTGTTTGACTATAGTAGGCCAGGGTGAACCTAGCTTTAAAGTGAAACATATGCCAGTAGCCAGCCTTAGCTTGGTAAACCCTTTTCAGGGATGTACTTCTGAGCTGGTCTGCTCCGAGCCCTGAACCCCTTGTCTTATGGGACTGTCTAGGATCAAGAAATTAGACTGCCAGGTCCTGTAGCTTGTGACAGGAGCCCAAAGGCAGGAAGACTCAGTCACTTTGCTGGATCAAGAGAAGTAAGTCTTATGAACAAATAATGGTGTAGTCAAAAAATGCAAGGACAGCTAGAACACCACTATGCAGGGAAGCGATAGCTGACATTGCCCGTGGAATATACACATGAAGCAGCAAAGAACTAATTGGATCAAGGCATCTCTTGGAGACAGTTTGAAGTGAAAGCTTGCACTTAGCCTAATTTTTTTCAACTTTCAAAACATCCTGGCCACAGGCTCTGGAATGTTTCCAAGGGAAGTACTGGAAAGGCCAACTGCAGTGGACACATGCAGCTAATGAATGTATTGGGCCCTCGCTAACATCTGGCCCTGTATGAATCACAACTTGTTGCATCACAGGAACACATCCTACCAGAGGCCTACAGCGAGACAAACATTGAGAGCTATGTATTAGGTACAGTTAAGCAGTGCACAAAGCTGGGGTGAAACACTTGATCCATCATACACTTACCAGACCTTTCTCTGCATCTTTATCAGTTGAAGCCACTGAAAAACAAGATAAATGTCTTAAGAAACTGTTAGGAATTGCAGCAACTTAAACATAGCTGAATTCACACAAGACTTACATGCAGTAGACACATTCATAACACAAACCAAAGCTCTAATACAAGCCATTTAGTTTCCTTGACCTGTCATACATTTCATGAGTACTACCCTTAGCTTCCACCAACAGCACAAACACTGTGCCTTCATACGGGGGATGACGAGTCCTGCTTAGTAAAATACAGACCACAAGATGCAGTTTAGCTTTTAAGCCACTCTTTCAGCCTCCCTCCCCTCCAGCTTATGCTTCTTAGCATTTTTTATGTGCTATTGGAATACAAAAGAGAAGGCAGAAATTGTCTTTACTGCAATACAATCAGTAAGACATGATTTGAACAAACATTCAAAATTTAGAATAATTTTCAACATGATTCTAAACTAGTTGCAAAAACACTTTAATATGCAGTAATAGAAAGAAGGGTTTCTCACGAAAACATCTCAATTTCCACTAAAAAAAAATTAAGTCACACAGGACTTATCAACCTAACATTCATGTTAAGAGGCTCAAATGATGGAAGGGCAATAATTTGTAGAAAAAGTCTCCATAGCCAAACACAGTGAATGAAAGTAGTTAATGGTCTAATTAGTTGCTACTTCTTGCTCCATACATCTGAGCTCATGTAGATTTTTCTCACTCTTTGCCAGTACAATGCAAGCAGATAGGAAAAGTCCTTTTAAGGACCTTGCCCTAATCTTGCTTTGAAGCAAAGGCATCTGTCAGCAAAATAAGAAAGCTCATAGTTAAAATTTGTGCATTTTATCTACTGAACAAAAACTAGTCTCCATTATACAGGAGTTACTTAATTGAATCACATACTAAATGAGCTAGAGCTTAAACAGTTTACCCATAAGGTAACGCAAAAACCAGGGATAGCCTTAGTGCATGCTTTGCCTAATTCTGGAAAGTTTATGGATAGTAATCAAGCAGTTACCTTCACCACGCTTCAGCTTTCTAATTACAAAGAACAGCAACAAACCACCAACAACCAAAATAATCACAATAATCCAAACAAGAGCGGTGCTTCCTGAGAAGGAAAAAGGAATAAAATTAGTACTGAAGCAGACTCCAGGCAATATATTCCGGAGTGCAATTCTTCCCTGCTGTCCTAGAGAACAACCAAAGCTCAACACTAGTACAATGACCCAGCTAGCTTGTCCTGGAAAAGGCACTGGGACTACCAGCTGACTTGAATGTGCACGTACTCCTTTGCACTGCACATCATTATCCCAAAGGCAATGGGGGATTCCGCACAGAGCTGCAGTACAACTTCTGCAAGGCTTTCTGAAGAGAAATTTAAGAAAAGGGGAAAGCAAATACACAAAAGATGACAACGAGCTTCAGGTGCTGTAGCCTTGGTAGTGTCAGTTCCTTCTCTCTCTAGTCCGGCAGAAGCTATCTGCCAGCAGAAGAGAAAGCCACTCCATATGCAGCTTCTCAGACACAGAAAACATGGAAGAAATCTTTGCACAACCAGTAACATTCAACAATGTCACTGTTGCAACTTTGAAAACCCAGCAATACATGTAGCTTTTCACCAAGTGAAATTTAAGATGGTTTGTCACTCCAACCCTTTGAGAACTTGTCTTTAGCAGACCAAAATACAGCTCTTAAACATGCTACAGTGGTTCGAGCCACTGTTTTACAGAGTGCTCTGGTGTTAATAGCCTGAAGCCACAGACCCAACAAACCAAGCTGAGTGGTATTTCTGTACCAGACCTTGATCGGGTAAGCCACATCCTAGGTCCATAGTCGCATTGCAATTCTGCACAATTTCTTTCCCTTCTGGACACCTGAAGTGGATGGCAACACAAGGTTGTATCAACATTTCCAGAACAATATGCAGCTCTGCCCAGGCCTGATTTTTTTCAGGCAGAGCTTAGAGACGTGAACAGAACATGCATAAACAGATAACTGTGTTAGAAGTGCACCTTTAAACAACCCAAGATAATACTACAAGATTAAATAGAAGCAAAGCAGATAAAGCTCATGTGTTAGCCTCTAAGTGGCAAGGAAAAAAACCCCGCAGAGTAGATGCATTATTCATGCACAGTTAGTTTCCTTCAACAGGTGGTTCTACCTCCCAAAATTTTGGACTGGTTGCTACAAAGCTCATTCAAATGTGTACGTAGTGAGTACTCATCTGAAGACTTGCAAAGTGTAAGCTTACAGCCACAAGCAACAAGCACAACAGTACCAAAATCCATATCTTTCTAGGTCTCGACCTCATGCATTTTGACACCTAAAATTTAAATGCATGAATAATGCAACTTGGCTTCAGGGCAATTATTTACAGCCTAATAACACACGTTAGGTATTGGCAAAGATTGGGCCATAGCTCTAACATTCCCTAGAAGGAACACAGTCAATTATAGTCATTATCAAACTTACATTGTACTGCATCTCTGACATATTTCACAGCCCTCAGCAGGGCAGAAATATCCTTGTTTGCATTGGCATTCAGTATCATGCGTCAGAGTACAGGGTCGCAAAGTTATCTGATCTAAAAATAAAATATAAGTTACAAAGTAAATACAAAAGTTGTGACTCTCTACAACTGTGCAAAAATTATACTCAGGCCCTAAAGGCAATTTATTTACAAGTTCAATATTCTCAATGACTGGAAGCACAAAAAACCCGTGAGGGCCAGGCTTTCCACATTAAAAAAGGAGAAAAAGGGTTAAGGTTTCATCAAAGTTGTGCTTGGTACCCTCTTTGCACTGTCTGCACGGCAAGCATTCTTCCAAGCCATTCTCATGGGCGGTATAACCTTCTCCTCTGGTGCAAGGGACACATCTTCCTCTCAAATGCGGAGCACTGCAGTGCTGAGCAACGTACGTACCTGTGGAAGAGGAGAACCGGCAGCAGTCTCAAGGGATCATTTAACAGGCAGAGGACTGTAACAGGATGTTACAAGACAGAGCCGTTTTTGGTGAAAGTTCAACCTTTCTTTGCAAGTGAACGGCGGGCCGTGTGATGGGAGCTGTGCAGCAGGGTGAGGAGGCATGTTCACAGCTTGCCGCTCCGAGAGGGAGCGGTGGCAGGCGAGGCATCCAGCCAGGCCTGCCTGGGACAAGGATGACTCACTCACCGCCGCAGCTCAGAGCCACACATGTGGCCAGCGTCATCTCCTCTGAAGGGGCACGGCGAGCACAGCGAGAACTGCTTTGTACAGCCGCTCTTCTCCTTTGTCTGAATTATCTCTAGATACACCTGATAGCTCCCCGATACTGTCTAAGGACAGGGAGCTTGGCACAAAGCTTGTTAACTCTACACACACTGAGCAAGGAGGGAGAGCAAAGGCAAACCAAAGTTTTACCTACAGACACAGAAATACCAGAATTCTCCCAGGCCTGTTCTTTGTGCCAAAGTGCAGTGTTTGGTTTTTTATGTTTGTTTGTTTGTTTTAAATACCACCACACAACTTTGATCATCCTCAACAGCTGGCAGAGGTTTCCTGGCTTGCTACCAAGGCACCTCTCCCAGTCATCGCCTATTGTGCAAGGGGCTCTCACTTCAAAATGGAGCCCGGCCTTAATAGCACCAAGGAGCCACCACAGCTCCAACCAGGCTCACAGTTTCACTGGATGCAAGGTAAAAAAAAAAAACAAAAAACAACCAACCAAACAAGCCCAGTAGTGATGCAGTCATCTCCATGAGGAAAAAATCATGGCCATTATCAGCTGTAACTGCCTGAAGTATTACCTGCTGGACAAGACACACAGCAGTGACCTCCATGTAGGTATTCTCCCTCCCCACAGCCCTCTGCTCCGGCTGCAGGCATCAGCAGCAGTGTAACCTACAGCAGAGACAAACAGGTGTGTGTTTGAGCGATTCCTCCTCCCAGGACACGATAACCATCTCGGGGAGATGTTCCTGTAAAGACTTGAAAACACATTCCCGAGTTCCTGGGAAGCCACAAAGGAAACCCGAACAAATTTCTGCTAAGTGTGCCGCTCGCAGCCGTAATTACAATCACAAAGCTGGGGTTAGAGCAGCGCAGCGGTAATTGCAATCACAAAACTGGGGTTAGAGCAGCACCGTGCAGCGGCCGGCGGGTTTTAGGCAACTCTTGCCCCAGATCCCCGCCTCCATTTTAAACTTATCTTCTTTTTACTAATTCCCTGCAATTGAACTTCAGAGGCCGAGGTTTCTGCCTTGTGCAAGGGATTCGTTTCTCCCTCCTCCCGTCTTTCTGATTCAGGAGGGTCAGCGTTAGTCTTCCTCCAGCAAAACGGAGGAAACGCCCCAGAGACCTCAGCCAACATTTCTCGCTGGCTCTGTAATCTTAAGCAGAAGGCAAGTAGTTGAGTCATTAACAAAAATAACTTACTGTAGCCACAGGAGCATTAGGATTTTTTTTTTTTTTTTTAATTAAGAAACCCGCGGGACGCACACCCCTGGGCAAGCCTCCGGCGGAGGGGCCGCCAGGACCAGCCTCCCAGCCCCGCAGAGCCAGGAGCTTCGCAAGGAGACGAGCGGGCAGCTCCTCGCCGCAGGTTCCGGGCCACGGAGGTACAGCCCTGGCTTAGAACACACACGCGAGAGACGGCGGTACAACGGGGGCAGGAGGGGGGAAGGGACGGCCACGGAGCTCCCCGTCGCTAGTTGCCCTCAGCGGCCAATTTCTAAGCTGAAACCCAGCGTCCCCACTCGCCGGCTCCCGCAGCTCCGCTCTTTCAACTCTCTCCCCGGGGATGTGAAAGTCTTCCCCGTAATCGCGTAGTTGAGAAAACCACCAATTTCACAGCTGGATAGCGTGAGAACTATTAAAGACCTCACTCCTGACCTGCAGTTTTCTTTTTTTCCGAGGAGAGAAGGAAGGGCGGCAGCGACTGCGCTAGGGAGAGACTCGGGAGAGGCGCTACCTGTGTGTGTCCCGTGTTCCCCCC
>JAVJGG010000021.1:12882436-12914148 GCA_035590195.1 Aviceda cuculoides
CGCCCCCGCCGCTCCGGGGCTTCAGAGCCCTCGGGGAGAAGCGGGACGAGCGGGGGGCCCGTGCCCTGGTGACACGCTGCCCACCCGGCGGGGCCGCGGAACGCCGCGCCGCGCCTCAGGAGTTGCCCCGCGGCCGTGCGCTGCCCCTGTGAAGAGCAGGAGGAAACCGCGTTGGGGGACGGCCCGATTCGCCTCTCTCCGCCCGAGGCGCACGTGCCGTTGCTGAAGGGCTGCTCGCTGATCCCGAAAAGGAGGGGCAAAAGGCGGTGGAAGGAGAATTTTTCCCGAAACGCACAAACCGGCTGCGTAACTGGGTGTTCCAAGGCGCTAGAAGGGTTCTCGGCTGTTTCAACAGCAGTTATTGCTCCTCGAGGAGTAACATTTCTGGCCATCGCTTTCCTCGAGAATACCTTTCATCCTCCATGTGCACGGAACTGGCACGTAGGAACATTCATCTCCAGATGTTGAAATTGGATTAAAATTAATGGCACAAGGATTTACAGATTGTTCCTTTTTGGATTATTTTTTAACCCCCTGCGGCAGCAGCAGTAAATGTTAGAAACTCCACCTCTGCTGATGCATAATTAGTTTATGTAGGTTAATAGTTCCTTTCATTGAACTGCTCCTCTCGTGGTAACAGCTTTTATTTCATTTAACTGCAGTAACAAGTCCCAGTGAAATCCCTGTGGGTGCGTAGTTTGGTAAAATGGAAACGATCCAAAGAATTTCAAGCATTCACTTTATACCTACGGAATGCTCCCTGTTCAGCATAGGTGGGTTTGGGATTTTTTTTTTTTTATTTTATTTTTAAGTAACCATTTCTCAAACCCAGAGTACATTTGTACCCCAGAGATGTAAATATTCCTACAGAAGAGGAGAGGCTCCTGTCAGTGGTCCCAAAAGGGGATGTGTGATGAGGAAAGCTGTGCTGACAGGCCAGAGATGTGCTGACTTGCTGAAGCATTCAGAGGGAGATTTAGGCAGGAAATTAGCAGATATGTTTGCACAGCATCAGGAGCTGACACTTTCAAGGTGCATACGGGACTTTGCGTGGCCAGGCAGGCATTATTAGCAGCTGCGCAGTCTTTCACAGGCAGAGGCCAGGGGGATCCCCTCTCTCCGAGGTTTACACCGCGTGCGGCACGGGTCAGACTTCCTCAGAAAGGAGTGACTAGGATGATGTCCTTCAAAAAGGCACCTGATCTAGGTCGATAATGTTGATATTCTTCAAAGACAATTCCTCAAGGATGAAGAATCACATGGTTTTCTGGAGACTTTGCTAATAACAAAGTCACTCTCACCCTTTATTGTTTGTGACCTAGTTCTTGAATGTCAGCTTCTGGATGCCAGCTCTTATCCTGTCTGTTCATGTCAGAGAGTTGTGGTTCTCTCCATGGAACTATCTATTCTCTATCACCAAGTTACCTCCTTAATATAAGGGTTTTCTGAGTTCAAGACAAGTCTGTACATTTACGTGTACAACGGTGAAAATCAAGGCAACCACTTTTCTTTCTAATCTGAGGAAAAGACATGGACAATTTGAGCTAGAGGAATGTCAAAGTGCTATTGCTGTTCTAACTTACGGCCTATGTCTGAGATTCTTGAAGGCCTTTTCCTGTAGGTTTTCCTCTAAAAAGCATGGCCTAAGAGTTGTTTACTTGTAAAATGCTATAAAACACAAAACTGAGTTCAAACACAGAAATAATTTGTCAGACAGACTGCCCCTGAAAGTTGTGTGTAGTTTTATTTCAACATATCAAGCACAAACAGGTTTCCCCTAACTGGGGAATATGATGAGGAATGTACTTAAAAATTTGGAAACATTTACATTGAAAGATAGCCCAGACTGGCACCACTACTAAGTATTTTAAGGCTGTATATATAGCAGTACTTACCACTTGGAACTACTTCAGGCCAGAAAAGAAAGGCTTAGTATTGTCCGCAGTCTACAGAAAATATTGCAAATCTTTAAAAAAATGGTGTTAAAATAGGAAGACTATTAACAGAGTTGAACAATGCAGTGGCAAAGCCCTTCCTCCTTCCTGACCTCTGACAATAAATGTGCCTACGACCGAACACATGTACACCTATACTGCTCCCACCCTTCTCACCTATCCTGGGGCAGTGGATTCCTCTCTACAATGCTAGTGTGTGATATTATAAAACAGCCATATAGCAAATAATAACAATAAGTGACCAGGTTTTACAAACAGGCGTGTCTGACATTACACTCTATGGGCCTGATCCAGGACACCAGTCAGCTCCCTAACCAAACGAGGAGCTTTCACTGAATACTTCCCATTTCCTAAAGAGGAATGGCTCTAGGAAATTGTGCATATTTACAGTTCCCGTGGAATGGAAAACAAAACACATCCTGAGGTCCCATTCTGCGTGTGCTGACAAAACAGACCATGACTTAATATCCCGGGGGTGGATTTTTCCGACCAAGTGCGCTCCCTCCCATAATTAAAGGCAGCCGGACAGGCACCGTGGACATCAGCTCTTTACAGCTCCCCAACTGCACTCCCTCACTCGCAGAGCTATGACCCAGGCCGGCATGACCCTTCCAAAACGCTGGGGTGTTTACCATTTTGGGGGTACCAATACTGCTGGGTAATTATTAATTGCATCAGAAAATGACAAGACATAGAAAACAAATTGCACAATTAAAGCTACATTTGGCTTCAGCATTAAGGCCCGTACAGGTTAAGAGGTCCTTGAAGATGTACATGTAAAAGGCAAAAATTACATATCTGCAGGAACAAAGTTTTGCAGGTTCCTAGGTCCCTTTTTAACCTTGTTTTTCAACTTTCTTCCACCTCTGCCACGTTGGTTCTAAAGTGCTTTGGTGCCTCGCTGAGCTCCTTGTGCGAGTGGCCCCCCTCCTGCAGCCAGTAATCGTTATTGCTGCCAAACGTAGTGATTTTATTTGAAGACATAATTAATGAACAGTTGACACGTAAGAAAGATGCAGAGGAGAAACCAACAGCGAGAGTCCAGGAGGAAGCTTTCAGAAGTGACCTTCCTGTGGAAGGACTTTTTGTTCAGAGCACTGAGGTTTCTGGAAAAGAAAGCAGTATGTTTATTTGCATGTCGGAGGGAGGTTTGCATTCACACGTGTGTGCATACCCAGAGCTTCCACACCGGGAGGGATCCCCGTGCTTCAGAGACACCCTCACGGGTACAGGACTCTGCCCCCCAGGCTTTACTTCCCCTCTTTTTAACAGAAACATAAAAACTTCTGGCTGCTGCTGTATCAGGCAGAGCATGCTGGTTGGCATGAGAAGGTGTAAGTGCACAAACCCCAAGAAATCCCTTCACCCAGCACCCACTCACAAACCTATGCCCCAATCTTCCCAAATACAAGAACTTGCCCTGGATACCCCCAAGAGCAGCACAGAAAAGCTAAAGCCATATCACCAGAAGCAGTGGGCCTCATGTGTGGTCCCACCCCACTGAAGCCTCAGGAGGGCTGGATAACTCCTGATGGAGAGGGGAATCAGCAGGGCTCCCTGGAGCAGGTGTAGCAGTTAATTCCTCCCCACAAAGGTCTGTGGGACAAAGCCCTTTGCCAGCAGCAGGTTAAGCAGGTGTGCTCACTGCTTCCCTCAGACAGCAACTAGCAATTTACACAAAAAGTGGGAATTTAGTGCTTTTCACCCAAGGAGCCCAGTTTTCAGACCGCACACCTGCATCTCTGCAGAAAACTGAGCACATTCATAACATACTTGATGAGAAGGGAGACACCACACCTTCTTCCCTAGCAGAGATTTACTTATAGCCAGGACCTGGCCCAGCCCCTCCCAACTTCTGCAGCTGTTTTGCAGTTGGGAGTGCCAAGGGGTGCTTAACAGGCTGAGGTGACGCTTTTTGCCCCATAAAGAGAGTCTTAAGACAAAGATGTTTCCTCACTGTTTCAAGTAGGAGGTGGATTTGCCTGTCCGCTGTGTTAACAGGTCACCTATTGAAACAGTTGTTAACTACAGCCCTGCAGCTGATAAGGACACTCCAAAGGCCACAGTGGAGGAGTTAAATATCACAGGCTATTTTTAGCCCATTAAGATCATTGATTTGATGAGAGAAAGTGCTTACCTGTGTATGTCCTGTTGGGCTCTCTGTAGGGATAAGACGGCTGAATGAATTTCCTTCAGGTGATTCATTTCTTTCCCGCACTGAGCGCACAAGCTTTCAAACCCTGAGGCAAAGTATTGAAGGACATTATGTTTTGCACCACCATCTCTGGTGGTGGTGATGAAACACAAACCAGGTTCACCCAGCAAGTGGCTGGCTGTGATCAAATTGTCACAGCCAGGGGGATGCTTTCAGGAGGAAACATGGGGAGAAGGAGACGGGACAGAATCTTCCACCCTGAAGACCCAGGTCAATGGAACTGGTCCTGTGACGCTGGCCGAGGGCTCCTTCTCAGCTCTCAGGAACCAATTTTTGCAGCATGCTCCCCAGCTGAGAGGAGGGAACTGGAATGCTCACACCTGCCCCCATCTCTGAAATGTTCAAGGTCACCTCCAACAAAGGCTGAGAAAAGGGAATGAGAAGCAAAGCCTGTTTCCTATCCATTGACTGGAATGTCAGTGTATTTTTCCAATGTGTTTGTGCCAGGAATTGGGGAAACCCTTGTTGGCATGGATAGTGTAAGGCAGAAAGAGAAGCAGTACGTACGGTGAACAGAAAAGCAGAACATTCTCTGTGTTTGCCTCTGGGCTATGGGCCCATGGTATTAACTAGGCTTGGAAATGTCCCAGGCCTGGCTCAGGGAATAAGATACCAAGGGAAGAAAATTAAAGCCTGACCCAGTGATACCCAAATACTTGCCATCATCATCTGAGAGCTCCTGCACCGACTCTGGCGTTGAACAGCTGCTCTCTGTATTCTGGCTGTGGTTGGACGGCTGATCACTGGCTTTGCGACGCCTACAGTCTTTGGCAGATCTCTGAATAAAACAGGCATTAAAAGAGACTTGGTCACCGTCAAATTGAAGACTTTTCTGCTTGGCTTTAAACAAAACAGTTTGGGGTGCTGGGGAGTATCTGTGAGATTGTGATGTTTGATTGTTTTTTCAGAAATTGCTAGTTAAGGATATTACACACATGCCCCACGGAGAAAAATTTCCTCAAATGATAACATCCTTAAGACACCCATCCAAATCATTCTTGTTGTAGCTTTAACTGACACATACTAGTGGTGAATTTTATAGTTCTTTTGCTGAGTTGCATACCCACCAACCAGATACATGAGAGAAAGGATAAAAAGAAGAAAAGTTCAGAATAGAATTTCCTGGGGAAGGTTTTTCAGAAGGTGTCCAAAAGATTTAAACATCACAGAACTTTAATACCTAATTTCCTGATGCACTTTGGAAAGTTTCTCCCTACCTCTTGAATGGGTAAACCAAACACATTGATTCAAACGCTTCTCACCGGAGGGTCTGAAAAGCAGTTATGAACCTCAACTTACCCATTGTTTCAGAGGCATTCAGATTTGGGGGATTATAAAAGAATAGTCTATGTTCATAATAAGATACAAGTTCCTCAGTGTAATGTGGGCTGTATCTAGCTAGTTCAGCAGTTCTACATTTACAAAGCATTTTATGAATGACATATATCACTCCAAAGATGAATGCAATGAAATAAGAAAATATCATCCCTGTTTAATGGAGAGGATGGAGTCCTTGTCTATGTTCTTGTCTTGATTAAGAGGAAGTAAGCGGTAAGGGCAGATGGCAAAGACCGAAACTGAAGTTGCAGGATCTCAGTTGGGTACTCTAAAACCTTGCTCACACCCTCACTATGGGAAGTTTTCTGTTCTGGAAACACCGGACAGTAATGTTCAGCTCAGTCATGTGCAAAACCCAATGAGTCACTGTCACTAACACTGGGTAGAAGAAAATTACCAAAATATGGACACGTCAACCAAGAATTACAATTATTTGGAGCTAATGATAGTATAATATTGCAGGTCTAGAGTCATAAGCTGTACTTACCCAAAACAAACCTTTCAGCCTATGCTGTGCTTACATGAAAATGCTGCAGAAAAGGGCTACATATCTAAACAGTCTTAAAGAATATTATATTCTCGAGAACAGGCTTTTTACCTTGTGCCGTGTAATTTGATTGTTTATGCATGTTGTTTTGTGGTTTGACATCCTTGTGGATAAATGTCTTTCCATGGTCTGAAGTATCCCATTCTTCTCGAATTGGGCAATGTCGTTCAAAGGATCCCAAGGTCTTAAACTTTTGAGACCAAAGGAAAAAACATCAGAAAAGCAGGAATTAACACACCAGGTGTGTTAAGAGCAATACACTAACTCCACATGCATCAGGACAGGCATTCATCCCTGACAGTAACCAGAGTTTCCACAGATGGAGTGTGAGGAGTAACAGACACTTCCCTCTCCATTCACAGTTCCTAGCAATAAATGCGGGAGGTTCAGTCTCCAGAGGCTTCACCCTTCTTGCCAGGGGAGGAGAGCACAACTGTTCACCTCTGCTCACACAGCGCAGAAAATCTCTGCCAAATGATTCCACACTTGATTACAGCAATAGGGATTTGTACCAATGGCATAGCAGATTTTCCACTACCAAGCCCTCATTTCCAGCTATTCCCAATTACTATCAGGAATATGTATTCTAAGAATGACACGGAGCTCCGAAAGAGCAAGCCCAGGGCATAGTCTGGGGAATGGCAGGACCTGAATTACAGGTCTGTAACCTCGCTTGCTTTGCTGGGGACTCAAGCAATGAGGTCTGCTCATAACCCCCAACCCCACCACTCACTCCTCATATTTGTAGTGCCATTCGTTAGTTGTGGCATCGTGGCGGAAGAGCAGTGGTTTCCACTCTGTGCCGTTCTCTCTCCGCTCCCGGGCAGCATTCCTCTGCTCCTCCTCCAGCACAAATTTTTCCTGCGTTGCCTTGTGTTGATCGCCTTTGTTTATTGCACTGGTAACGTGCTGCCAAAGCCTAGAAAAATTAGGAAAAAAATTAGGAAAAATTTCTTTACTGAGAGGGTTGTCATACATTGGAACAGGCTGCCCAGGGGAGTGGCTGAGTCACCATCCCTGGAGGTATTCAAAAAGCGTGTAGATGGGGTACTCCATAACATGGTTTAGTGGGCATGGATGATGGTTGGACTCGGTGATCTTGAAGGTCTTTTCCAACCTAAATGATACTATGATTCTATAAATAAGGAGGGAAGCAAGTTAAACCACCTTAACACCAACAATGCCTTTTTCCAGCTGGAACCTTAGAGCAGACGGTTTTCTGGTCTACTGATACTCTGAAGGAACTGTAACTGGATTCTCAGCCTCAGTTTTGGCTTGTAGATTAAAGGAGTGTTATGAAAATGGCAACACTGAATGCTGTATACAATGACCTACTGAAGAACGGGGGAACTTTCCCTTAGATAACATCCCCTACAATATTCATTAAAATCTTCAGTGCTGTCTGTGTGAGTTATAAGATAGTTACGCTCAATTCATTGAGGTCACTGGCCTCTTTAGAGGTGTTTGATGTATAATGGAGAATCTGTTTTCTTCCTCACCTTTTCAATCATTTTTGTTTAGGAGCCTTTGTGTTAATGTCTATCCCTGAAACAAAGGCTTTATATTTAATGTTCAGAAGCATTGGAAAACAAATTCGTGTATGCGGCTTGCAGCTGCACATGAAATGTTGTACTTCTATATAGGATTAGCAACCAGATCTGTAGGAAGCTGACTCAATCTGCAACAAACGGACACATACTTGTGCTTACGAACTGCAAGCACGAACACAGGCTTTCACTCGTATTTGTTTTCAGCTGCCAAAAGATACGTGATCTGTCATATGATGTCTCACTGAGCCTCTGCCCAGAGGGGAGGATCTGCCTTTTATGAGAGAAAAATCATTACCTTTTTTTTGTTTTTAACTACAGCCAAGCTGTGATAGGCCATTTCACAGCTCCTTTAATCAGAGCACTCTGATCTTCATTTCAGATTGGAAATACTTCTGAGATTAGCAGCTAGCCCTCCCAAAACATTAACGAGTGGTTTAGCAGTTAGAATAAGCACTGGAGATCCAGGCTGTTCCAGTATTCCCAGCTCCACAAAACACCACTCCTGCATTTAGAAGATGAATACATTACTGCATTTAATTTGGAGCTTGCTGTGAAGCTCTTAATTTAAAAGGGTTAGTGATGATTTCATTATATTTCTATCACCATACGTTAACACAACACTTCCAAAAAAGTAGCCTCTTAGATAATTAACTGAAGGCAGAGGAACACTTTTTTGTCCTTTTTGACACGTCACTCCCATTTTCCTGTGTATGAATCTTTTATCCCAGAAACAAAGGAAGGAAACTCAATTCAAACTCAAAGTGATGGGGGTGGGGGAGGGAGGAGTGAAAATAACGGCCTGAGAAAATACTGTGGTGGTGTGAAGAGTCAGTCCTAAGGAATGTGGTGGTGTAAAGAGCGAGTCCTCTAATTCTAAGAACTTCAGAGGGACATGCACAAAATTGTTTGACAAGGGCAAATTACTCCATCAAGAGCTGCATGTGTCAGACAATGAGACTCTCCATGGTGAGCTGCATGATGGTATGAGCTTCAAAGACTCTCCAGCATTTATGAAAATAGGTGATTTTCATCACTGCAGGAAAGACTAAGCAATTCAGGCAGAACGTAACCTGGATTAGATGGTAATTTATTCATGCAACTGGCAGCATAATAAGGAGCTTGGTGGAATGTCTTTTAGGGATCTCTAGAATTTTTCCTTTTGCCTCCTTCCCCTGGATGCATGTATCATTATTAATTTCTGATGTAGCAAAGGGAGTTAGCTCTGGCAGTACCATGGTAAACGGAGAAATGGAGATTCTTTGTCCGCAAGACCAAGATTTCTCGTCTCCTTTAAAAGAACCTTCTTCAGAGGATTAATAGAGAAATGCACTGCGGTCTGCTCTGCTCTGTGACAATGGCAATTGCACAACTGTAAGTTACAAATACAGACTTTATTGCCCATAATGTCCACTGCTGTCCAGAACAAATTAAAGGTTCATGTGTTTTTATTTTTATGCAAACCCTCTCTTTACCCATAAAAAGGGGAATCTTCTGAGTATGATGTGATGCAACACCCAAATTAGATGCCCACAGGGAAGTGGCCAGTGTAATGCAGAACCAGGCAGCAAACTGCATGTACTGGCTTGGGATGTTAGCTGGTACTGGCTAACCATATTGGTGAGATGGCAGGACTAGTCGGTTTGAGGCCAGTGCCACATGATATTGCTCTAGCTGTTCTACCTCAAGAACTGGCTCGGGGATGCTCATAGCATCAGGTAGTCATTCCTTCCATTTCCTAAGTCATGTGCCAGGACTCTATTTTTAGGTAATCTAGATTACTCTAAAAAATGGTGGAGACTTCACTGGAGATCTTAGATGAGATTATGAGGCAGGGTTAAGTGTCTGTTTAATTACATTCTCTCATAAAATCCTGTTATGTGGTTCAAACTGCTGCTCTGCTCATGCCAGGACTTTCCTGCATCTAGTTTAAGAGCCTGTGGTTGAAACAACCCTTCTTAACAAGACATCTAGCCTCAGATTGACATCTTGTGCTTCCATAAAGTGTGCCAGCAGTTACAGAGACTCTGTTCATGATCTCTGGAGTTCCGGGAGAGCTGTTATTTTAGCAGATAAAATGTAGCATCCGCTATTTCTCAGCCCAGCTCCCTGGTTATTTCAGAGCTGTACTTCATGGAAATACTCCAGAGTTAATAGACTGGAAAAAAACAGGTAAATGGCTGGGTAACATGTGTAGGCAAAGTGGGACGCTGCCTTTCCAGGACTGTGCTGAGGAACTGGAGCCTTTTGATCAAAGCCCTGCTTCCAGTGGAGAAGCGGCAGCAGGATGTTCCCAGAGCTCCTTACCTCTCTGACTCAAAGTCTGTCTGCTCCTCAAACAGTACAATATGGCGCTTCAGTCTCTGCCTTCGTACTTCACTGGTCGGGTTCCAGAACATTTCTGCGTTCCCATTTTTCAACTCATTTATATGTACTTCCCCATCCTGAGAAGAAATATTAAGTGAAAAGGTTAATGACAATCAGAAACACATGGCAGAAAATAATCCTGACAAATAGAAGCTGCTTCCGGATGATGATCAGGGATAGGGCCTGGTTAGAAGGCTTCTTTCCTCCTCTGTCCCATTAAATCGCACTGAACACTTCCTGAATGTTTCTGAAATGAGTGAGGTGAGGCATTCCTGGAAACACTGGCTGAATTAATCAGAGAAGAATTAGAGAGGGACCTGGTCCCTTTTGTTAGTCTTGTCCCCAGACAAGGGCACCCACAGAAGCCCTAAGATGCTCTTCTTTCCCCACCCAGCACATATAAACAAGATGCCTATCTCCTTTTCCAGTCTTTCTTCTATTCCTCAATGCTGAAATCTCATGCAGAGCTTACTGAAACACCATCCTCTCTAGAAAGGAGAGCTAAAGCTGAGATGTGCTTTCACTTTTTTTTTTTCAGCTTAGCCAGGTTTTTCTATCCTGAAATACGATTTAGCACCCGAATATCATTTAGCACTTCAAAATGCCAGGGGTCTTTCATCCTTATTCCTTGTCAATTTACTTGGCAACCAACTATTAAGCAGCACTTCTCTGATCTGAGTCTGGCTAGACAATATTGCTGTGTCCCTGCTTAACTAAGCTGCTTCCCAGCCTTGCGCACAAATGCAGCAGCGCCGCGGAGCCAGACGGGTTAGTTGACAGAGCATACAGTGAACAGCACGACGCTGACTGCAAGTGAAATGAATCGAACAATTACAGCTGCTGAACAGCACATGCGTTGGTGCCGTTCAGCTGCCTGGATGCGGTATGAGTATCATGCAAACCTTATTTAGGTCATGGTTATTGGCTTTGCCTGTCGCTGCCTAATTTCTTTGCGTTCCAGCTGCTGCATTTCTTCCCCTGCCATGGTCCCTGATGCATGTCTCAAAAGTCCACTTCCCATATCTTCAGTTGTGAAACTCCTTCAACCCTGAGGGACTCTCATCCCTCCTCAAAGTCTCCCCCAGGACTTCCTCTGCCATGTCCTGAGGTGCCAGTTCCAGGACAGATCTCAGGTCCCCAAGAGCCCCCCACCTGTGAACAGGAGGCAGGCAGGCAGGCATTATCAAACATCACTATGTGCATCTATAAGGGGCATATATACAAGGACTCAGCTGCTGCTTTGATCCTGGGGCTGATAAGCATTGGGATTTGCTTTCCTTCTTTATTCAGGTGAGTTTTCAGGTCCTGAGGCAGAGTATTAGCCTTTCAGCTGTGAGGATTTCTGTCAGGAAACCGGACAGTGCCAGAGAGAAGCCTGCAGAGCTCGGGAGAGCAGGCCAATACTCTCAGCAGGGAGGGAGAGCAAACAACATCCCTACCACCGCAGAGCAGCTACTGTATTCACAGCACACAACTGCAAACAGCGGCTTATGGAGCCACCCTTTCAAAGCCATTTAACTTCTTTTATTCATAATTCTAATTTTGTGCACCACAAACAACCAGCACAAAGAACAAGGGGCGAATAAATTACTTTCAGGCTGATAAAACCCAAACACAGAAGGCTGGAAGCTGAGCAGCACACAACCCTGTGGCTCGGTGCCCCCAGGGAGCCACTCAATTACATGCTCTCGTGGATGGTGTTTGCAGGACCCACCGCAGACAAGGTACTTACTCCGCAGCCCAGCACAGCTCACAATTGCCAAGGCTCATCCTGCAGGAAAGGGAGCTCAGAATGGAAAAGCTACCCAGGCACAGAGAGCAAATCTCCTTGTATACACCTAGAAAGGGCAAGTCTCCCAATTTCAAAATGGTCGTTAGCTTTTTATGTAAAAAGACAGATTGCCTGAGGGGAGGAGTCCAGTACCAAAGGCTACACTGTGGTTAGGACCTTACGATAGAAGGGCTTTATCCAGGCACATTTCACCTGACCTACTTTAAATACCTCCTTTAGGATGAGACAAATCCTGTCACAGAAGTGGCAATTTCTATGGACTGCAAAGGGAGCATGGGTCACCTATAGCACAGGTGTAGATGTCTAAATGTAGCTGACATAAATACCTAAGTGTTCAGCCCAAAGCCAGGGCTCGCTGCTTTTGCCTCAGTTACCAGGAATTCCCAACCAAAACTTTAGACTACATCCTTCATCACGCAACTTTATTCTTGCTGGATTTTGGCTTAAGGATGCCTTTGAGTGATTTACTTGTGGATACGAGGTGTGCAAAAGTGCTAGCTACTCTGCTGACTGTTCTGAGCTGCCCATACAGATAGACCCTGACCGAATCTATGCCTCTGCCCTTCACCTCATGAACAGAGGAATAACTGTCTTCTATCACAAAGGTTTGCTGTGAAAATAGTTAATTTTAAAACCCCGTGAAGTTCTTCCCTGATACTGCTGTAGCTGGGGAAGTATTGAACACAACAAGACAAAAGGAAGCCTCCTGATTTTCACAATCACACATAAGACGCACTGTCTCCTGCCATCAGTGCTTGTCCTAAGCCTGGGACCCTAAAGACAGAGCCACTGGCTTTGACAGAAACCCTCCTCACTGTTCCCAGCTTTGGCCCAGGCTCTGGGAGTGCAAGCGTTACTTGCACTGCAGGTGGATGGGACTACGGAAGCGTAAACGACCTTGAGAGGTGTGGCCCGGAAAGCTCTGCTTGCCTGCACTCCCTGGGGATGGCGGGAAGAGAGAGGACATGGGCCCTCTGCAGCCATGCTCCAAGGCAGGGAGCCTGCCAAGGGCTGCCAGCCCCCCCCCACACCCTGCTGCCACGCATGCTTAAACTGCCAGCAACTTCGATTGTTGTATGTTACCCAGTGTCCATTGAGACTTGCTAACACTTCTTCTCCTGATTTAATCTTCCCAGAGATTTGATTAATGCTTGTGCTGCCACCGAAGAAGGGCTGTCAAGGGAGAATAGAAATAGAAAATATGATCAGTCTAGTGAGAACTGGAAGGGAGCCAAACACAGCGATGCAGCAGGAGGGAAGGAAAGTGCAACCTGCTTGATTTCTACTATTTCTGGAGAAAGGCAGAATGAATTCTAACATGGATTTTGACTGTCTAGCATTGTGCCTTCCTCCTTTTGTTTGCGATACCAAAATCACTGTAGGAGCTGCAGGAAGGGAGAAGCCTTCAGGTGCATTAACATTCAGCACCGCAAGGCCTCGCCTTCATTGCAAAAACATTTATTGTCAGCTAGACATTGGGATAAGTGTATGTGGGCAAGTCCTTCCTATCATCCAGAATCACATTACAGTTTGCACCTTTATACTTGCAGCATTGTCCAAAGAAAAGGAGCAGCACTAATGCAGTTGGTGACTTTTCCTGCTTATGGGACAGCAACAGCAGTGTGGCACTGCTGATGGCTGCATCTGTGTGAAGCCTCCAGTGTGAAGAAGGTCTCGTCAGCAGCAAACAAAAAAAGAAAAAGGGTATTTCCAGAGTCAAGGAAAAGATTCTCAGAACAATGGAAAATTCCCCTCACCTCCTGCCTGCCAAACACAGGAAGTGGCAGTGATAGAGTGACCGGCTCTTCCATTCATACCACACAACATTTCTTCAGACATTTTAACAGCTACTTTCCAACAACATGTGTGCAGAGGAACTTTTTTTTTTAAATAACAATATAAAACCAAATTTCCCACAACACCCAGGGAAAAAAAATCACAAGTATCTCAAGAATCAATGTATGAAATCCAGCAGAGAATCGGTACATATCCAAATGAATAACAAAGTTATGGGGTTTACCTTTAACTTCTCACAATTCTACTAAAAAAGGTGGCTAAGAAATATTCAAAGCAGAGCATGTAATTAAGCCACAGGGACCTTTCTGAGTCATGTTTGGACTAAGTTTATTTTTTTCAAGACAGAAAAGAAGGGTCTGCATTTTAAGCTCTGAAGTGTTTGTAGGTTGGAGATGACACTGACTGAAGTCAGGGAAATACTCCATTGGCCTCAGCACCGTACATCAAGTTTATGGGAAGGACAGGCTTTAAAGACAAGTATATGCAAATATGAAGGAACTACACAAGGCACCAGTTCACTTTGCAAGGGCAAATAAAGACAGAAAATTATTACCGCCCCCAGAAAAACACAGTCTATAAGAACTCTCCTAACTCCAGTAATCTCTCCCATTTATGTTGGCTAAGGCTGCAGTTCTGAATCCTGCAGGCTCTCAGTTCCCATCTTTCATTTTATGCCCAGGCAAGAAATTGTTTGTTGGAACAGAAGAGAAATGGATGCTCCTTAAAAAGCAAGTTAACTGTCCAAGAAAAGTTACAGGTCATCACCAGGTTTTCTAGGGGAGGGAATAGATACATGAACAAGTCAGTACAAGGCAATGACAGTGCGACACGTCAGTGTGATAGCCATTCAAAATTATCCGCCTGAAAATGGGCTCCTACCCCACCATCAAGGCAAGGTCCTGTAGCTTAGAGAAACACCAGGTACAAATCATTGTAATACCTGTGAGGTAAGAGTACATATGTGATGGCTATTGGAGAGCTACACTGAAGATCCACATCCCAACTTGCCTCAAAGTAGTTTGTACACCTCACTGTATTTTGCAAGCAAAAATAACTGTACCTTCCTAAACAGTAGCCACACTGTCATTGCCAAACATTCAGAACAGAGTTTGGCCAGGTGGGTGGCAGTGAACAAGTCACGTCATATGTAAAACTCAGGCTTCCTGGGTTCAAATTGAGTTGCACTAGGCAAAACTGAACTGCAGGATGATGCCTCCTCTCCGGGTAGGCCACCCTGTGGTGCATGCATACATTGCTGGTACATAAATGATGTGGTGTGTATGGTCAAACCTTGCCCGGAGTGCAGGGCCAAGCCTGAGATGTGTTCAAAATGGGGGCCGCAATGTCTCTTACCTTTAGCTTGAATTCCACTTCTGCCCTGTGGTTAGTTTTCTCACAGTCAATGGTAACTTTCCCTCCAAGCTCCATTGTCATGGTACCATATAAAAGTCCTGAAAAGGAAAAAAGAGACTTAAGAGAGGCTCCAGTGGAAGAAATCTGCTTTCTCAACTCAAACTGGCTCTTGCTGAGATGCTGTGAAATTCGCTACTTGGCTTAAAGTTTTGAAAAGACAGAAACTGAAGTTTCTAGGAAATGGCTCTTTACTATAAAGATGAAGAATCCTCCCCTGAGTCCATATTCCCCATTTATTATACCAGCTATGAAATAGCTTGACTCACAGGTGCTGATAGTGCATCTGTGGCAAGCTGAAAGTGGGAAAGGAAAAATAAGGAAAGTTGTGCCCAGCAGCTTCATTTATACTACTGCTTAAATAGACCCAGTCACTTCTCACAGGGTGGATGGGGCAGAGAGGAGCTGTAACAGGATTCAGCAGAATCTGGGAGACTAGCAGTCATATAGGGGACTCCTTTTTACACATGCTTACCATTTTCTGAAAAGGTCATTTGCAGAAAAAGAAAATTGACATGAAAAAGATTTATGCACAGATATAGTTCACAGAGGGTGTAATTTACAGAAGTAACTGTTTTCAGGTAGCTAGACCTTTCATAAATATTAACTTAGAGTTCAACATGCCAAAACATTCAAAAACCAAAATTGGATCAAACTGCTGCGGGATCGATTTTATCACCATGGTCGAAATGCCACTGACATTTAGCTTCCTAAGGAGAAATGCAAAGTTACAGCAATGAATCAGCAGCCCTCCCCTGGCTTCAGTGCACATTCAGCTCAACAGAGCAAAGCCACATGGTAACAGGTATCAGCCTCAGTGAGGCAGCTCATACACTGAGGAATATCATGATTAGAGTAACAAAGAAATCAGAAGAGAAATCAGGAATTTTATTTATTCTCAAAAAGCCAGAAAATATACTAAATCATTTCACTGTCAACATTAGAAAACCTTTTTATCCTCAGAAGCTCAGAAATGTACTCTTATTCTTTCCATCTTCACTTTATCTGCAGTGCATATAGGTGGTATTTTTTTGTTTCTACATAGTGTTAAAACTAACTTAGATGTGCCTAATTCTGTCCTCAGCTCTGCACAGACAATCAAAAAGACTTCAGTGAGGATTACCGGTCTTCTGTTAAGTGCTATGACTCATGTGTGGAGCAACTGCTCCCTGGAATTACCAGTCCCTGCGATGCCAGGTATTCGAGAGAGAAGAGAGTCAGTGCGAAGTTAGTTAGTAAGATACCATTATATTATTTTTTCTGTTTGCTTCCTATTTGAACAGTCATAACTTACCTTTACAGTGGGCGTATGGCATAGTAATTATATAATCTTCCCCCCTGTTGAGAAAAGTAAGTTTTGCTTTCCCATCCAACAATGCAGAAAGCGAGTTACCTAGAATTTAAAAGAACAAATACATATATGTTAAGAAATGCATGTTATACATGGTCACTCATCCTACTTTAGAAAAACATTTCAATTTAAATGTAGGTCACTAATGAAAGAAGAGGTATGAAATGCTAATAATTCAGAACCTTGCAAATCATCTACTGTTGGGAGGGAGGCAGTTCTAATAAACTCTCTGCTGTATGGCTCATATTTGCTCTGGCATTTAGCCCCTGTTGCAGAAAGGGCAGTAAATTAAATAAGTCATTAGTGGGATGCAGAAAGCAGTTCCAATGTTTAGAAGTTTTTCAGGTCCTTCTGTTCTCACAACTTTTCTGATTTTGTATGATCCCAAATAACAAATAAAACTGTCAGAAGGACAGCAATGACTATTTACAAGTGTTTCAGCAAATATATTTACCAGAGGATAGTACTTAAGAGGTGTTTGCCTAAACAAAAAAACTATTTCAAATAGCAACACTGTTTCAGAGCCTGCAGTTGTGCTGTCTCCATTGAGATTAAAAGATTCAAGGGCATCTTGAAGCTCTAGGGTTCAAGTTTCAGAAATCTGAGAGCTACAAAATTGGTTACATTTATACAGAGACTTTTGCAATAGTCAGTTGAATGATCAGATGGCTATAAAATTACTCATCTGTGAGGATATGCAAAGTAGTCTGACAACCAATTGCCCACACATTCTCACGAACCTTTGCTTTCTGTAAACCAGGTTTTTAAAGCTCACAATTTTTCTATCTGATTTTATATTTTTTTTTAACATCAGTGTGATCTCCCACTGAAATGGTAGAAACGGGGAAAACCCAGGAGAGCCATGACAAGGAATTAGGGTGTCCTGGTGGTAGATCTCTTATGCATTTCTTTGTTCTTAACTCTCAACACGCTCAGGAGTGATTGAAAAACAAACCAAAACCAATGCCATGATGTCACCTGGAAGATGAAGAGGCTTAATGCCTTACCATAAAACTTGGACCTAGCTAGAATGCTGCCAGTAATGCAGAATCCGTCCTTCCTATTGCTGACATGAAAAGCTGACACTGGCGGATGATGGGAGACCTAGAAGAAAAATAGGCACAGGTCATTTACAGCAGTCTTTGCAGATTAAGCAGAGGGTGCATACACAGCCTCACACAGTGTTACACGCACTCTAATGAAAGTGCAAGACAGAGGCCGCAGGACTGAGCAGAGACCTCTAAGCTCCATCCGTACCATTAACCTCAATGTTAAAGGAGGGAACATTACATGTGAGACCATTATATATGGGGACATTATATATGTAAACTTTCTCCCCCTCTCGGTATTTTCTTGTCCTTGTGCATTTGAAATCACTTTAGGCCAACAGGTACACTGTCAGATTTTCAACACAATAAATGACAGTGCAGAACTTTTTGGCAGCATCTGAATAATCTCCATAAAATGGATGCAGTGGCTTAAATACAATAAAACGAAATAAAAATTCTTTGATTAAATAGGAAAAAATGTATGTGAAACAGGGAGTCCTTGTACCAAAATCCACATGGTCCTCAGATCCCTTTATTAGCACCGTAAATCTCAAACTAAATTTTGTCAGGCCAGTTTACTTGTGAGCTCTGCCTTTCATTCATCCCCGAAGACATAGAGATAAGCCCTCGATTTACTCTTATTAACATCATTACGGAAAGTTTAGAAATAAAGGAAGGTAGGATTTGGTTATGAGTTTTATGCCCCTTTTTGACAGAGGCAACACAAACCACAATGTTTTATTAACAAAAAGAAAACAGTAGGGCAGAACCCCATGGAAAAGATCTTTATTGAACAGGCTAATGTTATATATGGGAGACCTGCTTTTGTAGTCTTGAGTGCCTGCCAAAGCTTACAGTAGTCTTTGTAAATCTAAAGAGAAAAAAAGATCAGCAGCTAGTTTATCCCACATCCCACTCTAGATATTTACACAAAACTCCAACTTCCTCTCCCAGGGTGAGATGTGGAGTGTGTTCCTATGTACAGAGATGCAAGCAGGCTGCTGCTTGCAACACCTGAGCATCCAAATGAAGCAGCTTACCTGTTCTGCTATGTAAAATGTGTGACTGTTCGTCTGAGGGTGAAACCAACAGCAGCGAAACGTCTCTCCCAGAATAGGGTTGTATGGCTTTTTTATTCCCTGAAAAGCAAAGCAATCAAAACCTGCTACAAATGAAGATCTGCAATCCAACTTTACAGAGACGGCCATGAAGCAACACAATAATTTTCTCCCTGATGTTTTAAACTAAGTCAATCACAAGAATCAAAACCAAAGAACAGGTTACATATATCCTCCTAATCTAATTTTTTCATCTGAGCCATGGATTTGTCTGCTATTCTTGCCAACTTAATCTTCTGCCTGATCAAAACTTTACAAGACGATCAAACTTTATTATTTCTGCTACTATACTCAGCAGGTGCATACTGATGTGGAAACACAGCACTATGGTACTAATAGGCCTGAAAAGAGAAAGGAGACCTGCTTTCAGCCAAGGGAAAAATCTGGCATCCGAGAACATGTTACTTGTTGGTGGCTGGTTTTGCATTCTAACTGTCCAGTGCAAAAGCTCTGAGATCATCAACACTATTTTGCACTCAATATCTACTCCAAAACCAAATGCAACTTCAGTGTTAAAAGTAACGGGCAAAGTCTTCTGAACAATAGAAAAAGTAAAGTGTCTAAGGAAAGGCAATAAAGAAATACACAACAATAGCATAAGATTTTAATGCCTGTTACAACCCCGACTTCATGCATGCTTTTACCTTTGGCTTCTTATAGAAGCCGGACAGATACCACCTCAAAACTTGCTTTATTCGACTGTATGGATCATCTTCAAGGACAGCCCTGCAGGACAGAACATAAAATCCCCTTTATACTATTCACACATCATGTTAATTTCATACCAGTATAATAACATTAATTTCAATACTAATTTCCCCAGTACTAAAGGGAAGTAACTTCTGTGCTGCTGCCAGTGAAAAAGGTGTCTGCCGGCAGAAATAATTTTTTTTAGTAACATACATCATACAACACACACATAAACTCTTACAAAGTGGTGCCCCTTGCCCTGCACTCCTGCAAAAAGCCTAATAAAATTTCTGAAGTGTATCAGGTTTGATTGGACATTCAAGTATGTTAATGTGGGACTGCCACTCACACTAGCATTTAGTAACAGCTAATAGTACAGTGTAAGTCATAAAAACAACAATACTTATGCCACCAAACTCAAAGACAATTCTATTTTTCTCTCTTTTTCTTTGTTTCCCTCTTCCTCAAAAGATCTTTAAAGCTGATGTGCTACATGGCCTCTTTCAGTACTTTGAAATTTCATACAATAATTTAGGTTGGAAGGGACTTCTCAAAGTCATCTCGTCCAACTCCTCCCTGCTCAAAGATGAAGTCGGAAGTACATATAAACAATAGAGTTCCTGGTATTTCCAACCATTTAGATTTGAAAATCTACCTGGGTAAGTTCTTGCAAAATCCATTTAGAAGGATCATCCATACCACAAAGAGATTTATTTAACAAAACCTCCAAAACTCTTGAAGTTTTCTTAGATCTCAGCACTGAGGAGAAGCATTTCCTTAACTTCAGATGTTACAGATACCACAAAATGGCTTGAAAATACCACAATTCTAAAGTTACCCAGAGGCAGTGGAACAAACATGAGTAACTAGTGCTGCTATTTGAACATTGCACACACTGGTTTTAAAATACGCCAGGCATATCTCATTGAGAAGGCTGGTCCTATCTGCAAGCGTAACATTTTCTGTTTTCTGTTCTGCTGCTCCCAGCAGGTCTCTCTCACCAATGGGTGTTAGAAGATGTTTCTTATTTGTTTATTGACCAACATAATTATATTGCTTTTGGGGGCAGAAGTGCTTGCTCAGTTCTGTTTGCTCTCTGTCCTATTCCCCTCTGCACACGAGTACACCAGAAGGTGGCACAGCTCTGTTGCGAGATGCTCAAAGGCATGAGATGAATTCCCCTCAGTTCCAGCCAATGCTGGCAAACACGTGCATGTGCAAAGGTAGTTTTGTCTGGAGTTTAACTGTTTTCTTTGCTTCCTGCCCCCTTGCTGGCAGCAGTCCCTCTTTAAAAGGTCGCTGCAGCTGGCACCTGGCTTGCTTTACGTTGAATCCAGCGACCTGGGTATTACTTGGCAGCCTTTCAAGCATACAAAACACACCTCAGCCAGCACGAAGCTAACAGTGTAACACATTTTCACAAATATTAGAAAAGTGCCCACGTCGGGCACGCTCTGCACACTGCTTACTGGGAAAGCAGGTCAGCATGGTAGTAGTAATCAGAGAGTTTGTTAAGGAACGAGCGTGGCTCCAGGATGAAGGTGGGCAGCACCACCCGTGACAAGTCCATGCCGGGCCGCAGCTGCTTCAGCAGGATCCACATCAGGCTCTTGTTCTCCTCAGAGACGGTTTCTGTTTGAGATGATTCACCTGTCTAAGGTGGGAAAAGGGAAGTTCAGGGCAGAAACAGGAAAACCACTTCTTGCAGATGCATTTGCCTGGAGGGCCCAAGCTCACCCAGGCATACTTGGCCTTGGCACAAGGGTGAATGCTCAGCTTCACCACTGCAAAGAGACATCAGCTCTGTCTCAGAAGTGAATCCCCGAAGCACTAAAGCGGGTGGTACAGGAAGCCCTGGTCCTCTGCGAGAGCTGGCAGGAGGCAGGGAGCGCACCTCTGCTGTGCTCCTTCCTGAGCCTCTGCCCCCACATACCTCGGGACTGCGACGGGCCAACCTGGACTGACACTAACCAAGGGGACTCTGCACTGCAGTCCCTCAGGAGGTGCGGACATGCCCAAGGCTGTTACACCATCGCTGTGGCCTGGTGGATGCATACAAGAAGCTCCTCTCAGTCCCATTCTCAGCAAATGAGACTGTAAGATTTACTATTATACATGTAGAAAAATTTAGGAGATAAAGGAGTTATCAACAAAGAATGGAAGCAGTCCTCCACATTCAAAATAAGACAAACTGGAGGTGTAAGTACGGCAAAGGCCCCACTGTCAGACAACATGCACAAAAACTACAGCACCCCCCAAGGCTGCTCAGTGCCCTTTGCAGGAGAAGTGCACGTAATGGTAAAAAAGCCAGGGATTATGTTGTGGTTTGAGCTATAACTGTGTAGTTCCTCTGCATTCACTGGGGCTACATGAGGTTTAACACGGAGGAATGGGCCTTTCAAGCCACGGGAGAAAGAAAATGAAACTAGATTTTCAAACATGAATGTCACTTTAATGCATCCTAGGCATCATAATTTAACAATGAAAGAGAATACTTAGGCTTTCTATGGTTTTTAGGCAAGAGATTTCTATGAGAAAGAGGGCACAGATTCACTTCTGGAATGGCCTGTGGTTTGAGAGAGGACACATATCCTAACAGGATTTGCAGATGGTGTAAATCACTAAACACTCATTTTCACCACCTGAGCATTCCCAGTGCCATCCTGTTGGCTCCCAATCAGCCCTTTTACTAGTCATGCAGAAACACAGTAAGTCCAGCTTGCAGGCTGAGTGGAATTTCAGATTGAGGAATAACAAAGCTTTTTAATTTCATTGCTTTTCCATTATCATACCATTCTTCTTGTGACAGTCTGATGCAATACACAGCTTGAACCTCCAGGAAGAAATGGGAACCATTAAAGAACGTAATGCCACAGCATCAGCTAGGGCTTACAATACATATGGGTCTGTCAGAACTTTCATTATTTATCCAGATTCTCAAGTGTGCACGTATTGGCAAACTGCCATACAAAGTGTTACTCAGAATGCATCACTGCAGAAGGGATGGACGAAAAGGGATGGAGAAGAAGGTGCAGGAGGATGAGAACAACTTCAAGTAATTTCTGGTTTGCTTTCCTCTAAAATACAACCACCTCGATAACCCTTTTTATAACTTGTTAAAACTAAAAGCTTGGGGAGAAAAAAGGGTTTTGGTTATCAATCTACCTACTGAGGAGGTGTCTTTTTTATATTCTAGACCAACTTTTGCAATCTCAAAGTCCTTCTGACACCTGTCTTTGCCTTCACATTTCTACTGCAAACAAGGCAAAGCTGGAACATCAGATGCACAAGCACACACCTTTCAAATGCATACAGATGCACATACATACATGCATAGCTTTCAAATGAGCTTTCAAAGCCAAGCTGAAGATTTAACAGTGATGGTTTGCATCTGTGATCTTTGTCTTACCAAATCTGAACTGTACACACAGACTGAAGGACAGCAGTTGCAGTTTAAGATGACAGTTAATGTTATTAATTGGCAGGTGTTTACCTTGATACATCTCAGCCCATTGCTGACAGCAAACTATGTCACTGCATACAACCTACTTTTCCTTATGTTACTGTCACCAGTGGGATAAGACTCAACAACCAGTCCTATCTGTGTGTCTCAGGTGATGACAGCCCCACCTCTTGGCCAACAACAGAAATCTAGTAAAACTTCTAACGGCCAAGGCTGCATGGCAACTCTTTTTGAAAGCCCACTGGATGTTACCTCTGCCAGAGCAATCACACTATGGCTAGCCTTATTTTACACTACACAAAATGTCACTCTCTACAGCAGAAATTTAGTCCTTTCTATTTGGTTCGTGCTGCATTTTTTTCAATTTTAATGTAACACTGCAGAGATCTCTGTCACTCTCATATACCCACATACACACGTCAGTGCTGCCTCTAAGGCTCATTCAAGCACCAAAGTATCAGCCTGCCCTACAAATACTTCTAGGACAAGTTTGTCAAGTGACAAAAGGTCATTTCAGAATAAGAAGCTGATAGAAATTAAGTTTGCCTTAATTTTGCTGTTGCGTAGTTCCTCAGCTATATTCAAAATCCCCTGTTTGGACTGAGTTACCATTTGCTGTGTGTCTGGCGTGGGATTTGAGGGAAGAGATGCACAAAAGGGGAGTTGGTGTCTGTAGGCAACAGTTCTGTTTGCAAGCACAATTTCTACAGCAGGGGCTTGCACTTCAACCCTGACATCCGAAATAGCAGCAAATACACACAAGAAAGAAACGGCTTTCTAGCAAAGTGGTTTTCTTTGCAGCACCAACAAGACTTCAGCTTCCTTGTTCGAAGCAATAGGCAAGGGAACTGTTCAGAGCCCCCCTGGCACTGGAGCAGAGCTCCTCCACTGTGTGCCTGGACTGATTCTAACCCAATACACTCAGGTCCCTCAGCTTTCTACCACTGCCTTCCTCAGAGGTGTCACAGTGACATCCAGCTAACAAAGGCTCTTATATGGAACAGACACGCATTCACCCGCTGTTAAACGACATGGGAAATGGCTTTCCTACAAGAAACTGTCATTTAGGAATCAAGTGGCTCAAATGCTCCATTAGGACACACAAAAAGGATGTTCCACACATAATGACAAAAGGAAAGTATCATATTTTGTATCACGCAAGCATTGAGCATCTAATTGGCCAGGACACATGCCCAGAATAATAATTCCCCTTCCCACTGGCTCCACAAAGCACTGTGCCAATGCTATGCAGCTCTTTAATGCAATAACTGGTTAAAGCAATCGCTGATGCTGGAAACATGCCAAAGCACAGTAGCAGAGCTGCTGTTTATAACACGTAATTATTAGAGCACATGATAATTCAACATAATTTAGCAGAAAACTGTGCATTGCTTTATCTGTAAAACACTGGATCTTACAAAGCTGGTTCTTAACTGTTATGCATCTAAAAGGGTGAATGACAAATTTTAACAGAGAGACATTTTAACAGAAACAGGCAGTGATTGAAATAGTTTTTTTCTTTTACCTCCCCAAATTCCTCATAGATCTGTTCAATATAAGTCGTCCCTTTCCTTCCTGGAGAGACGTCTCCAAGGGTTTCTGACTGATCGCTCTCACTTTCATTTGTCTTCCGGCTGTTCTCATGAGTTTCATTCTCTGACTCTTCTACATTGTCCCTCTCAGACTTGTCCGAAAAAGCATCATTTTCCAAATGGTGGTGGTTCTCCAGGGCTGATTCATTCAAACTGCAACACACAGTTCATTATTTGCTTCAATTTGATTTACAAAGCCAGTTTACTTAAGGCCTTTTAGATAAAGTAAAAACACCCCCAGGACTCAAAATAGGGTGCACAGCCCAGGAGAGTATAAGACATTAATCTCCTGAATAGCAGGGGTTTTATCATGGAAACAGTGAGATATCATCCATCAGAATTCTCCCCTCCAAAATGCATTTTGCAAAATCTGCCACAGAGCTCCACTTACCCATCCTTACACAGAGTTACTGCTGGCTCCGGATGGGAGCCCACATACTGGAGGGATACAGAGCACACACTAACATCTGTATACTGCTGATTAGAGAACTGAAGTGTCAATCAGGAGAGATTTTTCCCTTTACAGAAACAAATCAGGGGATTGTAGCATTTGGGAAAAATATGACATTATGGGATACATTTTCTTTTCAGTACTACTGCTACTTCATTTCAACAGATGGTGGTCCTAAGACAGCCCTACACTAGAAAAGGCAAATTTAAAAATCAGCAGAAGCAAGTAATTTCATACGCGCGCGTACAAACACACACACACACTCATACCCAAACTAACCCGGGGAATGTGCTTCCCCCACATAATGCTGTGTGGAAGGACTCAGCTGAAAGCATGGAGCGGACAATTGTATGTAAGAAGAATACCCAAATTATAACAGCATCCAAGGGAAAGTGTGCAAGATGTAGGAAGCTTCATGCCGAGTGATCTGGGCTTTAGAGAATGAGGAGAAAGCCAAAAATTCTCTCTCAAGTAGCCTATAGCATCTCCATTTGAAAAAGCAGATGCAGTTCATACGACAGATGGCAAACATGATTACATGGGCCAGAGGTCAGATGCTGAAAAGTATTGACTAAATGCCTGTTTTTTCAAGTGATATTTAGCATGGGCTTCAGTTTTCCCTATACATACATGTCTTCATACACATATCACCTCTTTTATGGCCTAGCTTAGCTCTCAGGTGTTGACCTTCTCATCTTGACCTTCCTCTGAAAATTTCTTTCCCAAGTCCTCAGGCAAAATTTCTCTTGGATAGAGCAATAAGAAAAGATTTCCAGCTATACAAGGAGTTTCAGAGGATCTAAACAGGCCCTGGATCTTGAAGAGTTCTGTTACTTCCTGTAGTCCATCTCCCTCTCAAAGCACGATTTCTCTCCTCAGTACATGGTAATGTTCTGTCAAGCTTGAAGTCTCTCCATGATGGGCCTTTTCTCAGGCCATTCTTCTGGGCATGTTGCAATTTTGATTATAGATTAATACTGAAAGTTCCCATTCCTTGTTCTCCCCCTCTATTTTTTTTTTTTTTTAAGATAATTAGGCATTGCTAGTTAGAGCCAGATTAAAAAAAAAAAACAAGCCAGAAGAGTCAGAACACAGAACTGGCATCAGCTTTTCAGAAGATCTCAACTTCCAACTATGCACTGAAATAAGCTCATGATTTTTAACACACCAAGCAAGCCACATTGTGACAGTCACAGCTCAGTTTCTGGAGAAGCTCAGTTTCTAGAGTTCTTTTGAAAGTGTTGTGTCATCTACAGTGTTCTGTGCCCTTAGAAAATCTTTCTTTTAAGTCCATTTGTATATATAAGTATGTATGTCTATGTATGTATATATACATAAATTACAAGGTTTTTTAATTTACAGTTCTACTGTAAAATAAAACTAAGATCATAAATCAGAGAGTCAATGACCACTATACTCCAGCACCAATCATTTGCTATTAGATATTACGTGCTATTAGGCATTCATTGTTCTAGTGCCAGGATGTTACTTCTTTTTTTAGCTAGCAACTAGCAAGTGTAATGACCGACAACCAAATACACTAGAAGCATAGAGTACAGCACATGCATGAGTTTAAGATCATAAAGGAGAAAAAAGGTGAGGAGAGAGGTGTCTAGAGAGATTATCCCATGATTCCTCAGCATGGATACTTCCCGGATGGTAGATCCATGACGTTACTAGTTATTAGTTGCTGATCATTTAAATACCTAATTTATTTCTTAATTTTTCAATGATCAGCTAAATATGTATTTGTCTGTGGTTTCTACGCTCCCTTACCTAGTGAAAGTTTTCTCCATGGGGTAAAAATGTTTGAAAGAAAAGTTCATTATGAAGTTTATGGTTCGTGGCTGAGAAGTAGCACTTGTTTCTATTTCACATTCATAAGAAGAGCAAACATTTTTCAGACTCACGTGCGTCACATTTAGGAAATACTTGAAGTTTCAGTGGAGCAAATGAGTTTTCTTAGTTTCCTCTACTCCCCCCCTCTATTTTTTAAGGATTTCAGATTTAGTCCAAGAGGGAATTCAATTCACATGAAATCCCTCTCAACTGCGCACTGATTACCCACCAGCCACAAACAAGGCAAGATTTAACACACCCAGAGCCAAGGAGCCACTCTGGGGAACCAAAGGGAAAAACATATGCTCCTCATTCTGAGGAACAAATTTGAGATGAAGTGGAGCCAGGCTTTTCTATTCCTCCATACAGAATCATCACTGAATATGTACAATATCCTAAAAACAAAAGCCATGCCGTGAGCTTGAACTAAAATCAATGTAAAGACTTCCTAGGGCTTCCAATGGGATTTGGACCAGGCTTTAAAAGCTGGGTGAGAATGACTATGCTAGTAGTCAACACTGGATTTCTACCATGAACATGAATAACTTGGCATGTTTCATGGCTAATTTACTGTTTCAGCACATTTGAGCTGTCTTATACCAGTGCTTTATTCCCTAGGGGCATTCCTGGAAACTTCAGTCAGTGAGCAGGACTTCTTTGGGTTTGATACCACTCTTCTAAACAAAGCAAAACAAACCTTTGGCTCTTGTCAAACAAGTAAACCAGCCAGATTCCTGGGGTTGCTGGAGATAAGACATGGAAGCCACAATAAATACAACTTCATATTAAGCAGAAGAGCGCGTGGTGCCCTAAAGGCCTCTTGTCTAAAAATCACAGATTTACACAGTACTTCAGCCTTTGATTCACTAGTACAGTTCTCTCTCTCTCATTTTTTATATGCTATTAAAGACACAGATTTTAAAATCACTGCATAATCTCGACTTCTTTCCCAGCAGGAAAGGAGCAAAGCAGCCAGCAGACAAATGCAGCTTTGGCTCAACGAAGATTCGCCTTTGCCAACTCCCTTGGGTTTTGTTCTCCCTATAATATCCATCATCTCCCTTTTCTTTTTCTTTTCTTGACAGAGTAGTTTGGCTAATTTGAAGATAGAGTTAAATGTAATTAACTGGCCTCCTAACAACAGCGTGCCAATTTAATTGGTAAGATTCCCTGTAGGGAAGGCATTTAATTAGAATGATTGAATCCCTATGAGGAAGCCACTGTCAGTGGCAAACCAAAACCCCTTTGCTCAGCACTTGCACAGTTTTGGTTTTGCATTCTCCCTTATTTAAATGTTCTTTATTCCTGCAGGGACGACAGCAAGTTGTCCCCCTGTCCCACAAACATCAAACTCCCCCGGGCTTTAAGCACTGGGGAAAGTCTGGGTACACATTAAAACCAGTGGTAGGACTCAGAAAGGAGTGTGTATTGTCCAGACGACCAGATGCTGAACATCCAGCTTGAATCAGACTCAGCTAAAATCTGAGCCTGTCAGAAAAATCTGGTTCCAATTGCGGGTACTCTGTCCTGCTGAAAACTCTGCCACATGTGCTACTGCTGAGCCCCGTAATTCAAGAGGGCTTTTGATCTTGAACAGCTAAGAGGTGAAACAGAGGCATCATTTAAGTGTCATTTATGCATTATATTTTGAAGAAATACTTTAATACAGTTTTAACTCTTATCTTCATCACTTCCTCACAGTGGCCATGGGTCTGCCTGAATGTTCTCAGTGCCACAGGCTCCATTTTAATATTGGACATCTGTACACACATCCATTAGCTGAAAAACAAGTCCACTGCATTCCTGGATTCATTATCACAGCAGTCACAGTCCTAAGAGACTCCCTTAGGCAGAAAGAAATTAGAAAGTAAAGTATTATGGAAGAAGCCCAAGAACAATAGAAGTACTTGCACAAGTACTAGGGCACATGCGCTGGTAACATCAGATTTCCTTCTCTTCTCCCATTGCTCGTCAGTAAAGCTCTTCTTCAAACTCTAGCTAAAATCCCTAACAGCAGGACTAGGGAACACATGCCAGGAATACCAGAGACTTTCAGTGCAAAGGGCAGACCAAAATGCTGCCATTCCTTTGGTCCCATGGGACCAGAGATACCTTGATACTCTGAAGAGGACTCAGATCCCCGGTTATGTTGTAACAGAGCCTAAGAAAACCACTTGGAGGTGAGGTCCCACTGTGCAAGGCATCATCTTTGCAGACTGCAGGAATTGCTACCCTAAATACTGTGTAACCAATGGTGCATTGCTATGAGCCCTAAGAGCCAAATTCCTATCAGCAGAACTAGAAATAGACACTACATCTCCCAGTTCCCTCTCCAAAGGCCAAGCGTATACCAGAAGGATTTCTGAAGTTGCCTATTTAGCTATAAGCAATAGATAAGGCTTGGGATTTTTTAATGTTTACAGAGCTTTGATGTGAGTTGTTCCAAAATGCTGCAGTAATACTAGGAATATGAATAGAAAGAAGGCTGTGGGGACTTTTTTCCCCTGATGTAAAAATTTATCTGATGCATCAAGGAAGAAATTGGAAACCACTCAGAACCCCCGTAGAGAGAGAAAGTAATTATAAAACTAAGGATGCAGTGTATGCACTCTGCTGACTATGACACAGTATTATTAGAAAAGAGAACACATTATTAAAAAATAGATCAGACTCAGAGCCGTATGTGCTAGCCAACAGACAGACATTGTTAGTGATTGTGCCTGTGTAACTACAGGTTTACTTTAGTAGCTAGATTCTGCAATCTTTACTCAGGCAAGCCATTTTTCATGCCAGCATCTCCAGACAGCATTTTGGCCCAAGCAGGGGACAGAAGAAAATTGTTCGTGTACACACAAACACAGCTGAGGTTCCCCCCAGTCTGTGTGCTCAAGCATTAGGTGACAACAAACCTCATATGCACCAAACCCATATATTAGTGATGGATGCAGCAGAAGAACATACAGGCTGGTTTTTAAACAGGTTTCTTTCCTTAGTGGACTCTGGCTAGATTATGCTAGAGTTAAAACAATGACCAGCTGAGCCATGCAACGCCTCTCCGTGTATTAAGAAGTGATAGCCCCATCTTACTGGAAGAACTCCTGGTCTGAGATAGCACTTGTGTGCAAGAGGTGGTTGAGCCCTGCATGCGCAGAATCGCTCGAGCAGTTCATTTCTCCATCCTTGCCCTGCTTGGAGGCACTGAGCCGGAAGAGGCTGGAGCAACGCAGAGCAAGTTCCAAAGCATCCAGCCAGCATCGGCCTGTGAAAACAAAAGGAATTATTTAAGCACAGGTGAGTAAATAAGACAATTCATGCATTGCTTCTCAAAAGCTTCTTGCCTGGGAGTAAAGCTCATTATAATTCAGGAAGTCACTGTGTACAATAATCTATTTTTCATATACATAATCCCTAGGTTATCTTGCCAGAAATGGTGTGTTTCAGCGGCTGCATGAGTGATCCATCTGCACGGGTAATACAGTGGGAAGCTCACCCCAACTCCCCCTTTCCTAACAGCATCTCTTCCTCTGATCTCCCACAATCTATTCACATCCCCTGTTGCCCATTCCTGACTTTGTCCGAGGTGCAGAAAATGTGTACAGGTATGGTGCTTTCAAACCACTTAGAAGCTCATGTCTGCGAGTAATACACCCCAAAAACATGTTCAGCATTTGGCATCCCTAACACACACACTCCCCAATGGCAGGGAGATACTGAGGCGCTGCGCAGGAGAGGCCCCTGCTTAGTATGGGATCACTGAACTACAAGCCAGCTCGGGGTCCCACGCAGGGTGTAGTGCTGCAATAACAATCACTCCAAACAAGAGCCAGGATGATCAATACTTGCCAGAGTGATTACGATCAGAGGGAGTTGCTTGTCAGGATGTTTATTTTTCCTCTTTGTCTGTATTTTTTTTTTTTTTCTCCATTCCTTTTCCCTGCCCAGTTCATCAGATAATCTGGGTGGAGCATCAGTTTTCCTTGTCATGAAAAATCTTTACCTGAAGGGTCTACTTTGCAAATACCAGAAACTATAAGCATTGCACAGAGATGAGACAAATTGCAGTTCCTATGCATAGCCTCACTGGATTTTCTTAAGGCCTGTGTAGGTCCCAAAGGCAGGCAGCAAATGAAGAGCATGGGAATCCAAACTGACCCTTGGCTCCTTTTGCAATGATCCATACAAGACTACAAAGCTGTGTGGTAGTGCTAAAGCCTAACCATCGCAATGCTGGAGTTGCTGTATTCTTGGAAGCACCTGAAAATAACCTGCTTCTGTAGTGCAGTCATTAATGAGGCCAGGACACCTGCAAATTGGCTGAACATTCAAGAATTGAAGTATCAAGGGAGTTATCCTCTAATTTCAAGCATGTAAAACAGAGCTCTTCGTTACACTCCTCAGAATATATTTTGCAATAATTAGAAGTGTGCTGGAGAGGCGGTGAAGAAAACAAAAGGATTTTGCTCTAGCAATGGCAAGTGCTACAAACAGGTTTTCCCTGGACCACATTCGTTTCTAGGTCCCATCTGGGAAATGTTTCCATTACATTCAATTCTATCACACACTTAGCATCAAGCATATGCATAAATCTCACTGCAATCCTGCTGTTCTCTTGGGCAGAATTCCCATCAACTTTGATATAACCAAAATTTGGCTCTATAAGAAGATCAATGAGAGTTTAAAAAAAAATCCAGATCACATGTGTATAAAGAAATGTTTATAAATTTTAGTAGCTTTCAGTGCTTGCTTTGATACAAAGCTGCAACCGGTAAAAGAGAGAAAAAAACCCCCAAACTTTGAAGAATTGCACTTCTGAACTGAAGGACTGAACACAGAGTCCAGTCATTTATTCTAATTTCATCCCATAAATTTTTTCAGCATCAGCTTATGATTTAATAATAAAATCACAAATAATGGTTAATAAAAGATTAGGAAGGTTGAAGGCTGTTGGAATTGATTTCACACTATTTTGTATTTAACAAATATTCTTGCATTAAGGTTTTAGACACAGAGATTTATTCCTTTCTCACCATGTGGAGGATTTGCATGGATAACCTATTAGAGTTAATGGCTGCGCTGAGCACAAATCCACTTCTTCCTACATATCCCCTCTCCCCCAAACCCACCAAGATGAAAACCTGTTTCCAGCTATTCCATACAAGGGAGCACACTGCTGGTTAGGCTCACCTCTTTT
>JAVJGG010000021.1:12914248-12926291 GCA_035590195.1 Aviceda cuculoides
ACTCCTGCTTAGGCTCACCTCTTTTGAATTTTCTCTCTCTTTACCTTTGCTTTTCTTTTCCAGTTCTGCAGAATGAGGACTGCATGATTTGACATTTGGAAATGCTGCATATGTCAAGATATTTTTATATTCAATGGGTTTATAAAATCAGCTGCTTTGATAGGTAGCTTGATTTGTAGCAGCATGAGCACTTTGGAGCGGTAACGGAGGTCAGCTCTTCAGCGCCCTGCAGCACTCATGTATAGCCGTTATGACGGTTACGGCAACACGCTGGCTACGTCCATGCTTTCTAACCAGGGCGGCAAGGGTGACCCCGAAGTCTCCCTCAGCCACCTCCCTTACTGTGTCCCTGCAGCCCACCCCTCTCCGGGGCTGTAGGCAGAGCAGGCCACGCTGGCCAGGACCCCACAGGCAGCTCTCTTACCCCCTCCACCGCCACTGCCAGAGGTGTTCACTGGTACTAACATGAGCTTACGAGCTTGGCCAAACCTTTGGGGTCCACCACATTACCAGATGAAATTTCTGCATAACATATCTAGGTTTTTTATCTCTAGATAACTTCCTGGAAGGAGTTATGAGTAACTTGACTCTTTTCTGAAGCCTTATGCAACGAGCCCAAATTTAAAAAAAAAAAAAAAAAGAAAAAATATTCCAAGGCAGAGACACAAAGCTTTAGAGGAACTTGCTGTGCATTAGCAGTCAGCATTACTTGTGCCCTGCAGAACACAGAAACGGCATCAGTGTATGCCCTTGTTTTCATTTCTAACAGAAATTGAATTCAAGGGATGCACAGCATTCCCAAGCTAAGAAATAGGCCTTCAGCCATCAGGTGGTGCTGTGAAACCAAACACATATATGCAACAAAACCAGACATAAAATTTGGGATTTCCTCTGCAAATGAAAAGGTTACATTCTCTGCAAGTCAACAGTGTGTGAATTGCAGCATAACACCGTAAAATTATACCCTCTCAATTTCAGCGATTGCACACAAGATAAGCCTGTTCCCTTGCTAAAGGCCTACATGAAATGTTTCTACATTTGAGTGATCTTGCTATTGAGTAATATTCTCCTTTATTGTGAAAATGATACAAAAATGCTAGCATTTGGATTACTTAATTGCTTACCTGACAAGTCTACTCACTCCCTCAGGAACTGCAGAAGGGGAAAAAAGTATCTGGTCACATAATTAAAGGCTGTCATCTGTAGTCATGGTAGTCTGCATGAAGGCTTCATGGTTACCTTATGTGCTGGTTTTGGCTGGGATAGAGTTAATTTTCCTCATAGTAGCTGGTATGGGGCTGTGCTTTGGGATTTGTGACAGAAACAGTGTTGATAACACGAGGATGTTTTCGTTATTGCTGAGCAGTGCCTACACAGAGCCAAGGCCTTTTCTGCTTCTCACCCCACCCCACCAGTGAGCAGGCTGGGGGGGCACAAGGAATTGGGAGAGGACACAGCCAGGACAGCTGACCCCCACTGACCCAAGGGATATCCCAGACCATATGTCATCACGTTCAGTATATAAGGCTGGGGGAAGAAGAAGGAAGGGGAGGACGTTTGGAGTGATGGCGTTTGTCTTCCCAAGTACCGTTTGTCGTGATGGAGCCCTGCTGTCCTGGAGATGGCTGAACACCTGTCTGCCCATGGGAAGTGGTGAAGGAATTCCTTGTTTTGCTTTGCTTGTGCACTCAGCTTTTGCTTTACTTATTAAACTGTCTTTACTTCAACCCATGAGTTTTCTCACTTTGACTCTTCCAATTCTCTCCCCTACCCCAATGTGGGAGGAATGAGCAAGTGGCTGTGTGGGGCTTAGTTGCTGGCTGGGGCTAAACCATGACACCTTAATTCTCACGTTTTCCAATTCTGAGTGGTTGACTCAAGTTGGCTTTTTTGTATGCAAGGTAATTAGATCAGAGAAGGATGCAAAATGTGGGTTCCTTCAGAGAGGAATGGCAACCCAATATGATGCATGTAAGGGAATCAAAAAAGAGCTGCAAAGTAGTTAGGGTATTGTTTTAGAAGATTTGAGCTTTTTAAAGCTGCAATGTAAAACACTGCAAGCAATTATTAGTTATCACTTTCCACAAATTGTGGCTTAAAACAAGCATGCATTTAAATTCTGAAGGAAAACCCAAGAGCATATTGTCAGCCTATGGCAGAATCTCCCCATGGGCTTTCAAGCTCTTCTTATATCAAATAATATACTACTCTATCCGCCACAATGATTACTTTTGGACAATTTCTGCAGAGATCATGTTGTCTTTAAAACATTTGCATCACCTCCTTCTGCTTGGGAGCTGTGAACTAATTATTCCTTTTCAAATATTATTTCTGAGCTTGACCCTTTCTTCATTGTATTCAGTATTTTGTCACTGACTTCCAAGGGGCAGCCTGCAGAGTAAGCTCTGGCTCTTACCTGGGCTGCAGAAGGGGAAGGATGAAAGAAGGAGAGGGTAAAATAGTCCATCTACACATAATGCTGCCGTGTATCTCACAAGCCACATAGAAGGGTTTACAAAACTCAGCAACAGAAATCTTTCATTCACGCTAACAGAGTTGTCAGTGAGGATAATAACAGGGAGAAATGACACCCCACCCAGAGAAGATCCCTAACTCTGATGTGCAAAGTCAAGTCCAGTAGATCACTTGTACTGGCAGCTGACACAAGGAGAACATTTCACATCACCCATCTTTTGGCACTTGAACAGGCACTTGCCTGCTAGCGCTAGCTTGGGTTCCTGCTTTCTTTTGTAGCAGCCTCTCTCCTTGCACTGATCACTGGTTTCAATATCCATTCGCTACATCACTTTAGCAAATTATGATCACAGCATTTTGCATGTGACAGATGTCCCAGGAAAGTGGGACATCAGAGGAATACATCTGCACATCATTCAGGTGTGCTCACTGCAAAAAAAAGAAAGATGAAACAGAGGTGTCTCCCCTGAGTAGGCCTGTAACCCTTTTTCTCTGTTATATGTGTTTACAGTAAAACGACGACAGGCATCAGTGACAATCTGAAAAAGGAAACTCATGAAAAATCAGTTAAACTCAGCTGGGTTCCTAAGTTCCTTCCCTCTTGAAAGGTTTGGGAAAATAAAAGCTAATAAAGGATGTGTGTTGCCTTGACTTCACAAAAACAAAGCCGAACATGCATCCCACGTATGTTTTGAAACCTTCCACATGCTTTCTCCAGGCCTTTTGGCTCAGCAGGCTGGAAAAGCACCTTGTGGTCCTTTGAGATGACTCCTGCAGCACAGCTGTGCAAATGGGAATCACTACAGCTCCTTGAGGGATGCTTCCCGGGTCCGCAGGGCACTGCAGGCACCATGTGGAAACCTGGAAGCTGCAAGGCTGAACAGGAGCAGGCTCACACCAACTCTTTTTCAGACAAAAGGAACTACTAAAACCAAGTGACAAAACCGATTTCCTTTCCCCCTTGGAAAAAAAACCAAAGCAAAATAACTAAAGGTTGCTTATGCTGCTAACCTAGGCTCAGTTTAGGGAATAATGTGAGTCTGTCCTAGTCTTCGAACAGATCTAAAATTACAACAATATCCCACAGAAAAAAACACCAGGAAGTACTGAAAACACTAACCATTCAGTTTTGAAATTCTTTACAGTTACCATCATTCACCTAGAACGACTCATAGTTTGGCATGCCAAGTGCATCTGCCACATTTTGCAACAGCTGATCACAGAGGAGCCAGCCAATGTTCTCTCAGCACTCACCAATAACAAAAATATGCTTGAGATGGAATCACATTGTTGCACACCAAAATCTCAGTCTGGGACTATACTTTTTTTCCATTGCATTCCTGTAGCTACAGAATGGCTGGGATGAATCTCTTGCCAATTAAGACTTCAAAAGCCTCACACCTAGTAACCATACATTTCTCCACAGAGGCATCACTAAGGCAATATTATTCTTCCCGAATTATTAAAGTCATCCAGCTTTTGGCCTCATGCCTCACACTTACAAGATAGATGCTTTTAAAAATCAACCTGAAGTAGACTGTCACCTGGAAATGATGAATTCTTCCTCAAGTGCACACAAATCACAAGTGATGAGGAAGAGGCTGATTTGGTTCAGTCAGTGAACATTAAGGTCATCGTATTCAGCTGACTGCTTATTTTGCTGTACCACTTGGATGCCTGTGTGCATGATTTTTTACACTTTGGCTGTCAAGATGCAAGGATGCAATCTCTCAATTAGCTGCAGGTGCAATTTATGCACCGAGCTAAATGAAGTCTAGTTGCAAATGCCTGGATTTTAAACTGCTAAAGGTGAAAGGTCTAAGGAATATGAAAGGCAGACATAAAGCTAAGAAGGTAACTTCTATTTTTTCCACTACTGCCAGGATCCAGTGATATATTTCACTGTGAACTTGGTTTCACATTGCAATCTTTGTCCTGGTTCATCGCTTCTGTGTGTGACCCTTCTTTCAATAATCTAATTTCCTCCCCAGATCAAAGCATCAATTCTGGGGGAAGGGCCAGATGCCTAGCAAAGAAACAACAACACTGTAAGCCAGACCATCAGGATTTCCAAACAACTCCATCCACACCAGACAATGGAGACTACCCAATGCATGCCTGAAGGAGAGAACAGACATAAGGAACAAATTGTAAGTGTGGTTTACAATTCCAATGTTAAACCTTTAACCCTTGGTAATCTGCCACTTTGAATTCCCCTAGGAACCCCTTTGGTGGCAGTGCCCACGGCCAGGTGGAGATCTGCACTATGAGATTTAAGCAGGTGACTCAAAATGCTTAGGAGGTCTGGGGCACTGGTCTGGTGATCTCAGGGGCAGCCCCAGAACGGTTCAGGCAGGAAGCTCAGGACAGGTTTAAACCTGTCTAATTCTAATTCTAAAAAATTCTAAGACACTCATCAGCATAAATCTGAAATGCACACACAGTTACTGGTTTGGAAAAAGCCATTTTCTGTTCTGAAACTGGAAAGAAAGAAAGGCCCTGTGTCTGTACAGGTTGAGCCCTGTAGGCTGACATGACCTTCCAGATGTCTTTAAAACACATCACAAAGCAGACTGCTGCTGTGGTCTGTGAATGTGAAATCTACTGTAGCTTGGCGGTCGTTCTGCAGGCTGTCCAGAAGTCAGGACCTTAAATCCTACCAACAGTCTGTCACAGATGGTACAGCAGAGGGGAAAAAAGGGATTCTGAAATGCTGAGAGAAAAAGTAGGCCATGTAGCTGCTGATCATGATATAGTTGCCTGGATAGCAGAACTGTACATCTAACATATGCTGCAACTCAATATTCCCCAGCAAGTCAGAGGCCTCCACGAATTAGTGTTAAATTTGCCAAATGCTCTGTGGTTCATTTTCCACCACTAACATGACAGACTGCATTAAGAAGAACAAGGTCAGGACACCTCCTCAGAGATGCTGTAGATTCACACAATATTGCACCTACAGAGGAGACGTGAACATACTACAAATATATGCTAACATTATGCGAGGCAACAGACTCCCCCTGACCCATTTGTGTCAGCTAGCTTAGCTCATTTTACCTTTATCTCCTATTTCTCTTGACCATAATTGCACCCTCTATATTTGTCCAGTGCATTAAAGAAATTAAACAAACTCAAGTACACCCTCTTGGAGACACCTCTTTACAACAGGTAAAGATACATAACAGTCTACAACCATTTCAGTAGTGTCTTCTGGGCTTAAACTGTATTAATTGCAAAGTATGAGCCTTAATTTGCTGCAGTTTATACAGATTTCTTTAAAGGTAACAGTTTCTATTCCTTGTGTCCTTGTCTGCTTATGTTTTACACCACCTACTGACGTTAATATCGTTTCCAAGTCACTCATCTCCAAGTGTGACACCCACGTGTTTGGCCATTTGTCAGCACATCTACACTGCTCAATGGAGCAGATACCTCCAAACTGCCCTCACGAAAGCTGACAAACAAAAGGAGCATAGCACAGTCACCATGCCAGGACAGCTCTTGGGAGGGAGGCTAGCCTGAGTGCACGAGATGTTCTTCCCTCTTGTCTGCAGACTCGCATCCTTCCCTTCTTGCACAAGGTACAGCCACTTGTCACAGCCCACAGACCTCAGCTGTGAAGTCAGATACTCTCACTCAGATGAAAACTACACCATTTTTCATGCTAGTATTTCTGGTGCAACACTATATCAAATTATTTCGTGAAGTCCACTGCTAAATGGACAGATCCCAAAGCTTCACTTCATGTCAGCTGTCACAGTCACCTCCGCAGACTCTCAGGATCTACCAGGCATAATGCGGGTGCTCCAAACCTGTGCAGGTGGCTCTAGGGCATTGCTACTGCTGTTCAAGAGCATGTATTATTTCATCCTTAACCAAAAGCCCTAGTCATTTACTACATACACGTTTATGATATTTGATTGAGAGGTACCTCAGTTCCTCCTCCTTCCCTTGATTGCACTAGCTTTCCGTCTAGACTTGAGACCCTACTGTAGAGAAGCAGCAAAGTAAAGGGAAATCATTCTAAATCCTAAAGCAACTCTACTTTGATCTGCTTGGCCTCTGCGTGCTTCCCAAGAATATTGGCCAATATCTTGGCTTTAAAAATACGTTCCAGTAACTCACTATTTTAAGCTCTTAGGATACCAGAGACATGTAATAATTCACTGGGCAGAAAGCTTCCCACAGGCATTTAACTACTGAAAATTCTCATGTGACAGATATGGTCACTTTTGTACTTTTTCAGCATGTGGTGCCAGACAGAGAGATCACAGCTAGAAATGTCTTACCTCTGATGATCTCTTGGGAGCTATTGTGAGCTTGGGAGCCTTTACAGCTAAGGTTAGTTAGAACAAATCTAAAGCTATTCTACTCCACATAACTGGCCTTTGGCAGTCATCGTAAAAAGAGAGAGTAGAAGTTCAGCCACAGGTCTCTTTGCCAGGCTGGCTTTAAGGTTTAATCATTACGTTTCCACCAGAATGAAAGTTTTCATTTAGAAGATAGCTGAAATACCAGAAAAAAAGCACTTTATGAGACAGCAATTTGTCTTGAACATATACAATGACCACATTGGTCCCCTTGCACATTTTCTAATTAAGTTAGTGGAAAGACAAGTTACATGGATCACTAAGGAAATAATAATTTAGAAAATCTGGATTGACAGACAGTTGTTGAAGCTATTTGGTTGCCTAAGAACTCCATGGGACTGTTCCGTATATCTATTTTGCAGGCTGTCTGTATAACCAGGTTTGAAATGCCTGTAATTTAGCAGCTCTACCCCAACAGCACTTTTTTTTCCCAAGAGACTATTGTATCAATCTATCCCTTTCTAGACAGGTGATATTTGGAGCCAGGTTGGAATACTGTATTCCTTTAAAAAAATAAGATGTACTGTTCCATAAGCTACAAAAGCATAATATTCAAAGAAACAGATGTGCTTCTATGGCTCTATATAAGTTCCACTTATTTCCATAACATTTCACTACACTGACATCTGCAAGCAGCTCTCAGTGTCGAGATGGTATCCCTCACTATGAACAGCCCTCTTTGCACAGTAGTAGGAAGAACAGCACGCCAAGCCTGTAATGAAAGAACATTTCCTCCTATTCTAAGTGCCATGTCAAAGGTGCATTTGGCATTGTCCCATTTCCAGCCTTTAGGAACATGTAAAACTTAATCACTGGACCAGAAGGACACACTGCTTTCAAAGCCCATTGTGCTCCATAAAAAAATCCTTGTTTCCTTGAAGTTACTGTAGATGAGACCCAAAGGAGCACATGGGCTATATGAGCACCCTTGGTGTGGTGGGTGAAAAATATCCATAAAATGAACAGCTTGGGTTAAATTACTATGGCAAAAAAAAAAAATTACAGTAGTCTGAAGGTCGAATGGAATGAAAACATGTTTTTAATCTTCTTATCTACTTATAAATCACTGATATTTTAGGTCCGCTAAAGTCATTTATAGAGATTTTCACATAGCAACTGGCATGCCTGTTATATATTGACCTAAATTTACCTTCCATAATTTTGTGAATTCCCAGAATGGTATTTTACATGTGGAGTCACCAGCATCTGGGCCTGCTATACTGTAAACCAGGTACAGCAAGTCTACAGGAAAATTCTAGTGGTTGAGAGACATCTATCAACAGTTCTTCAATATTACTATGTCATTTTCCTCCAACAGATCCCTACCCAGCTTAAGACGTAGGCAGATAATCCACCAAAGTCTCTGCTGAACTGAGAAAACAGTTAAGCCTCCCTCCCATCCCAATTTTGGGATCAATTCCTTTCATCCTTAGTATATACTGACTTAGTGTTTTTTCCCCAGCTACAAGCCTAGGTCCTTCTTCCACACACACGGCCAGAAGGTGGCTCTTCAGTGAGGAATGTGAAATGTGCCTATAGTCTGCTTGACCTATTCTGCCCATTGCTAACGAACAGCATCTCAAGCTGGGTGAGCCGCCATTTTTTCCTTTACATACCAATTTTTTTTGCATCAATCTATTTTCTTAACTATCACAGAGTATGCGATCTGGAGAAAGCAACCAAAGACCAAAACTTACCATCCGATTCAGAGGCTGCTCTGAAAATCAGGTAGCTGCTGGGAAGAGGCTGAGTGATCGAACCAACGTTTTCTCCCTTTGGGCCCTGGAAACGCACACAGACAAAAAGACATAAGGCACAGAAGATGCAATGGACCGTTCAGTGTCTTTCTACCCTTCCTGGGCAGAGTGTGTTTGCTCAAATACAGATTTCCTTGAGTATCTAGAGTATATGACACAATGCTGAAAATCTGTAGGCAAATTTTTGTATTTGAGTATGACCCTCCTCCCTTACATGGGCCTTTATAGTATCCCATCCTGCTCCTTGAAAGGACTTCGCCCTAGCATTAGTTTGTAAGCAGGAAAACTGTGACTGCTACTGAAAACTGTTCCTCTATACAAGTGTCTGGTAGTTAAATGGTAGTTTTATATGGATTTCTGAGTTCCATTCAGGAAACCAAAATTTGGAAAGAATGAAGAGTGCAAGCACAGGACGAGCATCAAATTGTATCTGAGTGTATGCCACAAAGATGCAGTGCTGAGAAGACAACAGTCTCCAGTCTAGCTTCTTGTCTTCACATATGTGGGGTTCTGCTGCTGCCAGAAGAAATTGGGATCCTTGTTACTCACTTCTTTTCCCCCTCCCCTCTCCCACAAGAGGTTCACAAAATTAAGACTGTTTAAAGGCTTAACAATCAGGACTGACGAAGTTGAGATTTGATTAGTAAACCAGAGCAGAGCAGCTTATGACATTACTAGTGACATTAATGCAATCAGGCATCGTTCCCGATGGCATTTTTCCTTTCAGTAGCTTGCAGCTGAGCAGGGTGTTCAAGAACTGTTGATAACACCATTACTTGTGTTTTCAGTGCAGAGGTTGATATTTGCTCTGTTGGACAAAAAACTCCACAACATAACAGTGCAGATCTAGGGAACCATTATTAAAAAAGATGGGGAGAAGGGAAGGAGGGGAGAACACAAAGTTTTAACAGACAATTAGGCATGTGGATAAACACAAGGAGCAGCCAGGTCACTCTGTCAAGGAAACGTATTCAATAGTAAGGCATGTTCATACAAGGAGGGGGCTGTTTCCCACAGAAAGAAGAGGAGAAGAAGAGAAGAGAGGAAGCCATAAAAATAAAGTCAACATCTCCACAGAGTAAATGAGGTTCTGTATCTGCATGGCAGAGATAATGATGCTTTCTGCCTCCCAGCCTCTGAGTATCATGCCTGTTTAGAGTCTAAGACCTCTAAGGCAATGAACATCTCTCACTAAAAGTGAATGTTATCCCTCCTACACTAGGACCTGGAGCTGAGCTGCAGCCTCTAGACAGTACAACTAAGAAAGGATCATCTTCAGATCATTCCTGTCTTTATATCTGGTTTGAGGCTTAAAAGGCATTATTGAATAGGGGTTGATTAGGCTTTGAAAAATGGAGTGGACTCACAGTGGTTTAAGATAGCATGACAGGACATCTAGTATTGGAGAGTCATATAACAAAGCTTAAAAAAGGGGAAAAAGTCCCTTTCATTAACAGTACTGTGGATAACTGTAAGGATGAAGATGAAACTGTGTTGTATTATGGAGTAGAACAAGCAACTGTAAAAGCAGCAGCACAAGCCCATTACTAGAAATTTATTCTTTAAAGAAATGACTCAAAGTTCTTAAAATCAACAAAATTCAAATTATATATATTCCCAGATTCAGTGGGTCTGAGCCCAACTCATTTAGCACTCTAAACAAATGTCAGAACAAGCTGTAGTCAATAAAAGCCTTCCCACACCACATTGTTCAGCCAGCTTCTGAGCAAGCTCAAAGGCAAATACAAACTATTCCAGGACGTTTTGGGGGGACAGCCAGGCAAACCCTCCCAGCTGATAGCTTGAAAAGCCAGGGAAGCAGTGTAGAATAAAGGACTCTCTCCCCTCAGCAATATGCTTCTAAGATAGCTCTAGACACCAGAGAACTTTGTAGGAAAACCAGTTCACTGATGCACATATTTAGCCTTCAACTATTAGTAATGATCTTACATCTTACCTAGCTACCATTTGAAAGGCACCCCAAAATTTCATCTTGCTCTAACTGAAGTTAAATGCCTGCAAACCAAATTTAATTGGTTAGCACAACTATAAATGCCTAGGGCAGCGCTTGAACCAGACATTCGTTCCAGGGCTGAACCCCGCTGGTAAATCCAAACATCTGCTGAGCAGCCAGGCCAACATGTACAAAGGTGCTCATTAATTACCCTGGGTTAGATGTGAGTCCACTGATGTGAGTCAAAGCTGGACCATCAACTCTAGTCTGGAAAATCCTTGAAAATTTCACAAGCCATCTTAGCCAATATTGAAAGTTGTTTAGATAGATCTTATTTCTATTGTGACGGACAGTAACTTGGGCATTTTGCTTACGCTCGGGCTAATACATATTTCATGAGAAACAGGTTTTCTTTGCACAGTTATACATAACCAATTTAGATCAGTCAATTCTGCTCCAGTTGCTTTAAAAGAAGGCCATGAAATGACATAAAACAAAACAGTATTTTTAGCAGTTTCAGCCTTAAACTGTTGTCAGAGTGCAGACAGCTTCTTTGACATCAAGCAGTTCACTGGTGGATTTCTTCTTGATACGTATTTTGGTGTTCACCTTGTGGCTGAAAGCATCTATCACACATAATAACCCAGGCCAAACTCAGGTTTCAGGAAATATCCTATTATGCATCTCAAATGTAGCTTTCTAAATATCTGTCTCAAGTGACTTAGAATATTACTTTGACTTAAAAATTCAAATGTCTTGGGACTTCCTCTATTACACAAACATTTTCAGAGATATATTCCCTTCATATTTAATATACTAATTCCTATTTCTGTCATATATTTTCTCAAGTGACACAAGAATTAAATATACATACACACACAAAAATACATATACATATTGATAAAAGCTACTCTTTCTTTTGGATGATTCATATCAAGGGAAGGGCATTCTAGCACAACACCTCATATCTGTCAGCAACACTACTTTTCAGCATCTGGCTGCACTTTTGATTCTACTTTTTCACTACCTCTCCTGACTCTGCTTTTCAGAAGAATTCAGGTGACCTGCCAAGTTACAAGAATTTTTTTTGTTGATGGACAGCAAATGATCCATAACCTTCTTAGGTGTATACTCTGAATTAAGAAAGCATCAAAACCTTCAAAACTGATAAGAAGCAAGGTAGCAATGAAATCTTTGGGACTTCAAGCAAAAGCAATGCATCTACGCAGAGATCAGAGCTGAGCTACTGTCAAAAAATAGAAGCTCTAACCCCTGGTTGTTGAGGTTAATTTTAATTCTCTCCTCCTACCTTATTAAAAATTGCAAGACTTTTTATAGTGATTGTATAGCTGTGTTTAAAACTGTTCAATTAACTGCAGGGATGAGCAGGAATGAGCCTACTTGATCTGCTCTGTCCTGGTTTCAGCTGGGATAGAGTTAATTATCTTCCTAGTAGCTGGTACAGTGCTGTGTTTTGAGTTCAGTAT
>JAVJGG010000021.1:12926391-12947775 GCA_035590195.1 Aviceda cuculoides
AAACTGTTCTTATCTCAACCCACGAGTTTTACTTCTTTTTCCTGATTTTCCTCCCCCATCCCACGGTGGGGGGGGAGTGAGTGAGCGGCTGCGTGGTGCTTAGTTGCTGGCTGGGGTTAAACCACGACATGCTCCCACAGGGCTTTCCTTCCATTTTGTTAGATCTTGATGCCAATGACAAATGCTGCCTTCTCCGCTCTTGTGTGAGTCTTTCCAAGTAGATTTACTCTGCTGACCACCTTGCAGCAAGGCACTAGCTTGTAATGCCTTGCTTACGCTGGTGATGTCTCCTAGAGAATTTATGTTTGCAATAACTGCTGAGTCACTGTCTTTAATAGGCAAACAAGAGTTCAAGAACGTTTAAGTTTTGTCTTCAGGGTATCCAACAGATGTTGCTTTCAGTGCCTCTCAGGATGCACTGGGGTCTTCCTCTTTGCTCATAGGCATTAGATAATTCTTTGCTTTTTGCCTATTCTTAAAGGAAAGAAGAAAAAGAAATGCAGCTCTTTAAAATTTGCAAGGAGTTATTTTCAGAAGTGTGAGAAACTATTAATCATTTGCTTTGCAGGGAGATCCAGAGGTCATGGCAGGAGCTACTGTGGGTACAGGAAAAGACTGTCTCAGCTTCTGAGTAACAACAGACTGAAGAACAACTCAAAGTGAAGATGAGAAAACCTTCCTATTTCCATTTCAAAGAAGAGAAAATTAAGGCAACCTATCCAAAGTTACACTTTTGTGGAACAGTAAAGGCTTGAGCAGACCACTGAGTTCCAAGTCCACTGCAAACAAGCTCAAACCTCAGAGGCATTAGGAAAAAAAAAACATTAATCTGTTTTTTTGTCACTTTGCCAGCCCTCTTCCAGTGTTGTGCAAAGCATTAAGTGCTTTGTGTGTCCTTGTTTTGGGGAAGTCAGTTAATTGGGCCTATTCCTCATCTCATTTTAAAGATGTAGGCCATGGCTTGATATAGCTTCTAGGTATTGATCTTTTTTCCTGCACTAACATGTTTCCTCTCTCCTCAGCCTAGGCATGCATCTATACACCAAGAATGACACATTTGTATAACTAATCACAATGCACCACGTTCCTTCGGTGTCGCATCATGACACCAAGTTTCGGTATCTTTAAACTTTTTATGTAGTCAACTCACCATCACTAACAGCAACTGAATAATTACAAATCTAGATAATATCAATCCTAGATAATACTAGTGCTCAGACACTTTGGTGACTAAGAAGAGGTTGTTTGACTCATCAGGATTGTTACCTTCACAGCCCAGATTGATTGATCCAAAGGATGAAAAAGTTTAAAACAGAAGCCGTCCTTTTTGGAGGGTCTCTCAATCAGCTCACAAGAATGGAGCAAGATTGTCCCAACCCACTGTCCGATCTTTGGTGTCTTATAAATCAGCAGCACTCCCGGTTTCAGAACACACCACAGCTTGGTCCAACTCTTCAGAGTCCCACGAATCTGGAGGGAAGCAGAGACAGAACAAAAAGTTACATTTATGTTGCTCCTTAAAAGAAAACCAGCATTTATTCAGTATTTATACAGTACTTCCAGTATGTGTTTCTCCCAAGGCCACACTACGATATGCTACTTTAGGAAAATACACTGCATTATCTGAACAGTCTTAGGGATCTCACAGCAAAATCCCAGACCTTGTAAATCTGGCTATCAGAATCTAGTCTTCATATTTTTATTACTGGCTTAGTGTTAGCAGCTTGCTTAATTTTTTAGGCAGACAGCAGGGCTGGCCCATGTGAAAGTGATTTGTTAATAATCATGGAGGACATGCCAATTAGAACATTGCATAGAAAAATGTTACAGCTAGTCTAACTTGACTAATAAGTCATTTTAATAGTGTTCTGCAGAACAGAGCTATTAATGGGTTTTGTTAAATACCCCATTTTTAAAAGCACTCTCTCCAGCTGGTTTATTTCTCTGTCAAGCTCAACGCACGCTCTCTCTTGTATAGAATACATTAAATCTGATAGCTTATATTAAATATAACAGCTTTAAGAATGGGGAAATTTCTCAGTAAGGTTAGATTTTGCCTAAGGTCTTCTTGTCTTCAATTTACATGGGCCAAACCTCAAGTCTTATGTCAGTGTTCTGGTTTTGTGGCTCAGCACTATTTGTTGCTGAGCCAGAAATTTCCAGCCACAGCAAACATGCAACAGGTATTTTGTATTTTAAAAAAATCTCAACATTTATCTGTCATCAACACTAAACACTACGGAAACATTCTGTTGCCAGTCTAATTTCTCAAATAAACCATATGCATCTCACTTTTCTGGCCTTTAATACTGATTGTAGAACAATGTTGGAGGTTTTTCACACAGGTCAAATGCAATCATATTGTTTCATGAAATCCCTGAATTACTTTTTTTTTTAAAAAAAGAGCTATGTGTTTGGTGATGCTTGGAAATTAAGTTTTGCCATTATAAAAGGGGCAACCAATTCACTATTAGTCGAGAAGACTAAATGGCCCCAAACAAGGAGAAAAACAGTGCTCAAAGGTAACATCTCTCAATGTCAATCCAAATTTATTTTGCCATATACAAACTTCCAGGACTTCAGTGAGAACCTGTCACTAGTTGAGTCTTTGCACAAGGAGAAATTACAGCTGTCATCAGGTCCAATATGTTTTGTTCTGCACTCTGACAACATAAAATCCAACTGTCAATAGAACAAGCTGTATCTGCCCTTTTCCAGGCTGTTACTGTATCTATTCCCTCTTCAGTACAAAAACACATCTATGGGAAGAGGCCACCAGACTCTTTCAGAGAGGAAGAAAGAAACATCACCAGTTCCTTTTCTACTATGCACTTTTCGAGACCTTGTTGCTACTTACGGACATGGAATAGATGGACTGAGTTAGGTCAAGATGGAAAGTAAATATTCCCCATAACTCCACTTTTACAGCAGTTATTTAAGTACAGCTTTACAGTAACTTCAACTCAAAATTATTCAGTCTTCCTTCATTCAAAAAAGTGTTAGTGCATAAGTCTCAGACACATCAACTACTTCTCACTTATTTTTTTCCTACAGCCTCAGAAGCAATGGTCTGTATTAAATACCTTCAGCCAGTCTGCTGTGATCACTACACTGGGATCCTTTAGAGCACTGAAGAGTTGTTTGGTAGCTCTTTTCTTCTCTTGTCTGTAATTTTTTTTCTGTACCTGGTTGACAACAGAGAAAATATAGCAGCTGTAATCATGGCCTCTTTGGGGGAGGAAAGAACATAATACATTAAGGACAGCTATGTATAGCACAGCTAGAACTTGACCCAGCACAGGTTCCCCAGAAATAAGCACAAGGAAGAACAAAACCATAATGAGATAGCAGGTTATTTTCTTTGCTCCTGAAGTTCCACTAAACATAATCTAATTTGGCTTTTCTTTGGGGGGAATGGAAAGAGGCTGAATATCCCAGTCCTCCCCACCCCTCAAATTAAAGAAATTAAATCTAATTTCATCCAAACCAAATTATTTATACTTTTGGTTTGGTAGACAAGCAAGTATTCAAGCAATAATTTGCTCAGATTGCCTAGGCATACCCCTTCCAACAAGACCAATGAAGGATTACAATCCTCTTGAGGTACCTAATGGCTCTGGAACATATGAATAGAGTGAAATAATTACACTGATTTGTTCTGTTTGCAATATATAATCTAATCCTGTATATAAAGCCTGTAAATGCCCTTGGCCTATAATGACTCCTAGAATAGTCAGAGGCTTCTCTGGGTCTTGGGAAATGACTCAGAATAGTTCCCAATGGTTTGTTTGGAAGGTACTACTTGTTTTGTAAAAGGAAGTCAGCTGATGGTGACTTGGCTGCTTTGCACATACCTTTAGTGTTTCCTTCTTCGTGAATTTGGCTGTGGGAGACACACACTCTTTGTCAGACCCATTGCAAAGCTTATACTCGATCTAAAAAAAAGAGGGAGAGAGGAAATAGGAATGTGTTAACATGAAGAAGTTCAAGTTATGCTCTAATGAAGAGTGGTTTATAATTTCCAGGAATCCATGAAAGAGCTGATTGCAGACTTCAGCAGCAGAACATTAGGCAGGCACAGAAAATGCATATTTGCAGTGCAGTCCAAACTTTCTTTTTATATTCATAGTTAGTTGGAAAATTCCCCACCAAATTTTCTTCATATTTCTCCCATGCAGACATTAATATTGGTAAAAAAAAAAAAAAAAAAGAAACACCAAATCCCTATTTTTATTCATAATTTTGAAAACTGCCCATCTCTTTTCAGACCTGAAAGCATTTAAATTACTGGAATAAAAATTATGGGGAAGTTGGTATAGATATTTCAGAACTAGAATTGATATTGGCAATGACTGTTGCCCTGGCTGAAATGTCCATAAACATGAGTGGGCAAGAAATGACCTAATCATGTTACAGATAGTACAGGAAATCATCATCATCTTGGCCTCATGAAGCGAGGCACAAAATATACAGTCACTTCAAATCATGTTTGATAGTGTCAGTGCTGTTTAAATTCATTTTCAGAGGCTACAGACTGATCTCACAATTGTGCTGATGGGCTGAACAAATGCTTTACTTTTGTTAGACATGGTCACAACATTACTGTTCCCAAATTAATGTATGCTTAAAGAGCATAGCTCTCTGGAGCCCAGCTCACGACGAGGACCCTTACTTGGATAAGTACTGTCAGCAAATTGTCCAAAACCTGGGGAGGGTTAGTGGCGTGAGAGTTATGGTACAGTCTGGACTCTCCTACTTTTTTTTATGTGACCTTGGGGAAATTACTTTCTCTCTCTGTACCTTTTTTCCTTCCAACCTTTCAAGCGTCTGATGCATTCAGACTGTGATCTTTTGGGGTCAGGCACTGTCTCTCCTACTTATGCATGACAGTTTTATAAAAAAAGCTCAGCCCTTGGCCACCTTGATTTAATGAGTATGACACAAAAATGAGCTGTACTAAGGAAAAAATGTATCAAAATATAGTTCTCATTTATAAATTCACTGCTGTGATGTGAAACAAACCCACTGGGCTCTCAGACTATCTCTCCTTTATGTCATGAGTTGATGTAATTGTTTTACAGCACCTTCAGTTTTGAGAGACCCACTTTCTTTTTCCCTCCCAGTGACACAGAAAACTCTCTGGCTACTATAGCCACAAACCATCCTGAACATTGTGCAAGCAGGAAAATATTTAATGACAGACAGATCAGTCCTTTTCACACGATTTGGATAAAACCACACTAATGCATGACCAGATCCCAGCAAACTGGCCATCAACTATGCTTTGGAGACTGTGGCAGGATCAAAAATGGGAAATAAGGGTGCATGCTCAACTGAGCAAAACTCTTTGTGGATGATGCAGGATTAGAAATTAGGGGCAGAAGGTGCAATCTGCAACAGAGCCAGGGTCACTGTAGAACCTATTACTTGTTCTCATATACCCTTATAGTAGTCTTTCACTAAAAACAAAGCTACATGTGATACTTAAGAATAAATACAGAAATGAAAAATCTGTGATGGCGCATAAAGACCAATGAAGTCCCTGAACTGACTGTCCGGTTTACAAGTCAACTTGGCATTGGATCCACTGAAAGAAAATGCCAGCTCTTGGACTCCTGCAAACTATTCAATATTTGTCATTTTTCTTTTAGTAGAAAGCTAAGCCTGCCTCCTCTGCCTGCAATGCAGTCTCTGATGCACATTTTGTGTTTCTGCGCATGGGACTTCACTTTAAAACCACAAGATTTACGGTGGGGACCACTGCACAGATATGATGTCTGAGTAGATAACTGTGCCCACAGGGTCTTTGTCACATTTCAAAGGGCAGTGGTAGACATTTGGGAGATATGCTATAAGCTTCTTTATGAGGAAACATTTCCAAGTGCTTAAATGTCTCTGAGCAAGAATCCTTTGGAATTAATAGGAGATTATGCTTTCATGATTTGAGATGTGTGTCCTCTGAAACTGGTCAGAAGAATTCTCCCCCTTCCTCCCAATTAGCAGGGAGAATGTCCTGTCCTTGAGATACAACTATGAGCCAACTGTTTATTGGTAATTTCACTCCCTCCAGTCCAAGAGATCAGATGCAGAGACAAACACTGCGTACTATTCCTCGTTAGCCAGCATGAGAAGCAGAAAAAGCACGGATGTCCCTGAGATTCTAGGAAATCCTGCTCAGGTGCCTGCACTGCCAGGCAGTCTGCAGGATATAATGAATGCTTTTTGCTTAACTAATTTAAAGAAGCTACAGTCGCTTGCTGTCTAGACAACTACATCTTATACAAAGAATAAAATTTTGGCCCCTAAGCTCATGTGGCCTGAGGAAATTTACCTGAAGATGAATACAGAAAAGCTTCCAACAACCACCACAAACCATGCAAACCTGAACCCTAAACCTGCTGCTCGTGGGGAACTGGCATTAACACAGACAGAGGCACTTTCACTGCTCTACCAGCCACACCTGCCTCCTCCTCGGAGTCTCTCTGGGTCATGCTAAAAATAGAGTTAAACAACCACAAGACTTCAACCCTGGGATGCTAACACTGAGAGACATTGACTCTGTCTCTTCAGGAGAGCTGACTCGTAGCTCCGCGACCAAGGGCACCGCACGCCTGACGCCAGCCACTACCGCTATGCGTGTTACAAAGCCACAGCACCCAACAGTGGATGAAGGGATAATCTCCCCTTACACCACCATAGCCTTCAGGAGCTCAATAAATACAGTGAAACTTGTCCAAAATCGTTACAAACCGGTCTTTCACTTGGTCAAAGCAGCTGGATTAACAGCCTTGGAGGCTGCTGCGGTGGGCTCCTGAACCACTGTGCTGCTTCCTTCAGGCACTGCCTCCCCCATGTCTGAGCTCCATCCAGACCTGCTGAATTTGCTAACCTTGCTCGTAAAGGGAAACACTGTCACAGGGATGGTGCACACTAAGGCAGGCTTAAGAATGGATGAGGAAGAAGCAGTAGCATAAGTCTCTCACTGCCTACATAAGAATTTCTAGGCATGGGAAAATAAATACCTGTGCTGCCATGTCCCAAAAACTGTGATGTACCAGCTGTGTGACAGATAGCACAGCTCCCCGAGATGGTTATAAAATGACCAAGCTTTATGAAGAGAGAGAAAATTTTACTAAAACCTAGCCATGGTTTTAATTAGGAGCCACGGACAAGCTTTCAGATGTGCCTGACCTGAGACTTCCGTTTCTGGAAACCTGATGCTGTTCCCCAGTTACTTTTTTAACAAGGCAAACTGAGTGCTTCTCCCTGACAACTTTGCTTCTTGTTATGCTTATGAGGATGCATCATCACAGATCCCAAATAGCAGTTTGCTTGCAGGCAATTTCCAGGTCTACAGAGTGAAAAGCATTGCATTTCTGGGTTTAAAGTTCCTGCCTTTTCACAGGAAAGGTGCGATCTAAGGCCCCAGGACTGCATACCATAGGCCCCCATGCTGCTGATAGCAACGTACGGTTCCTCCAGGTTTAACCTGCTAAGTGACTTGAAGTAATATAATTTCATGCTCTTACATGAATCTGTCTTAATAGTTTTGATTGTACCTCGTGGGATATATAAGATTCAGTAAAACCGGGCCATCAGCTCTAAAGATCCCTAAGATATAGTAGGACCTTACATTGCTAAGACACATCAAGAGCATTTAATGATGTCCTTCTATTGCCCTGCCTTTCTCAGCCTGGCAGAAAACTAAGAGAAGCCATTTGCCATCACAGCAAATCTTTCAAGGACACTGAGATAATGCTTGTGCAGGGTATCAGAATCTGGCCCCCACTGTTTGCAGCAACCTGCAAACAATATTAACGAGAGATGAGACTTTGTACAATGGGAGGGTAGGGAATTGGTGTCCTTTTTAAAATTAAAAAAACCCACTGGAATATTCTAATAAGAAAGCAATAGGTATGTTTTCCATATACTGGTTCTCATAATTATAAGGAGAGAAGACTGTTAATCTGCCAAAAACTTTACCAGGGCATGCAGCAGCACTTGCAGGGGTAAGAAACTGTTGTGCCTCTTTAGTTCTCTAACCAGACCTGTCCTTTCCAGGACTGTGTGATGACCTTGCCGGCTGACAATGGGCTTTACTGTACTCAGAGACATGCTTTTTATCCCAGTTAAGTCTCTGTTCACTTTCATCTCAGTCATGAAGCTCTGGAGATTCCCCGCTGATTGTTAGCAGTTATCACAATACCCTTACACTTCTGCTAGGCTTAGTAAAAGAGCACAGAGTCCTCACAATGGTGCTATTCTGATCCAGTGTCTTTTTGGTGACTTCATTTCCAAGAGGAACCAAATCATTTCACAGAAAAACAGGCCGTGATGGACTCTGGTGTGGAGGATGCCAGCCCATCAGTACGCTGTGCCTTGGATAACAGCAGGAGGAATATCCTGTTGTTTACTGCAAGTAATCCTTGCTGCACGGAATGAACACAAAAAATGTGTAATGAGAGACAAAAAGACAGAATTATTCCAAATCAGAAACATTTAAATAAAGCCATTCTCAAGCTGCAGTCTATATGTGAACAGCAGTGACAGCTTACAAGTCTCTCTTTTTAATTCTTTGCATCCAAGTGAGAGAAAGACAAAATCGCATGGGAATTTGAAGGCAGAACAAAAGTCATAAGTTATATTTCACAAAAGCAAAAATAGTCATCACATGGGAGACGTCCTTGCTCACACATAATTTCTGCAGTATCTTTTCCACATATAATTGCTACAGATCTGTATTACTGCAGAAATAAAAGAAATTAAACAGAAGTTCCTGAAGTAGTATAAACATGGAAAAGCTGGGTTTAACATTAGAAGTGAAGAGCTTCTTGTTACTGATGTGAATATTCACAGATATCTCAATCACGTTTAAACAATTTTGTTTCCAATTTACTATAAACGGTTCTTTTTAAAAACTTTTTTATTTTGTTGTGAACTAACAGCTCATCCAAAGCACAGTAGTGAAATGATTCTTACTGACAAACAAGCTTTGCATTAGGAAAGTTTAACCTTCAATTAATGTGCTGCTTTACAGCAAGTTGAATAATCTTCACCTAACCTTTTTAGCTTGCAAAAAGAAAAAAAAAAATCCCTCTTATTTCAACAAAGTTACAAAGACACAGCAACTGTGTTTATAACACTGAAACAGCACAATGATTAGCACAAATTGAAAAGCCTGTACAAATAAATAGCTGACATGACAGCAATACCTGGGGAAAATCATTGGTGAAATTCAGCTATCCAAGCAACTCCACATATCAAGTTATACTACTGTTTAGTGGAATGCTTTGCTCCATTGCGTCAGATTATAGTAATTAAAGTCACAGACCTCCCGGGATTTCTATTTGATCATTTAAATGTGCCTTCCGTGGGAAGAACATTCTCCAAGTTTAGAATATTTAAAGAACATTTTAGGTGAGATGGGGAGTTGCACACTGAGAAAGATGCTGTTTCACATGATTGATACAGTTGTAGTGCTAAGCAGAAATCTGAAGCAAAGCTTTGCTTTCCCCTCTAGCTGTAGGCACAGCTTTTGTTCCTAGACTGAATTTAAACAAATTAAGAAAGTGAGCAATGAAAAACAATTGGACTTTCAGCTTAAAATATGCCTTACTACACTGTTTAATAAATAATTTCAATTTTAGCACCTCCATTTACCCTCACCTCCCCTATCAGAAACATTAGACTAAGGAATTATGATCACCAGTGACCCAAGGTGACGCGATAGGACTGCTGTGGCTTACCCAAAGTTATCAACTTTGAAAATACGTTTCTGTAAGCGAACAGTTACTACTGTCTACATTCACCTCTGTGAGGCACCTGGGAGTTTCAGGGCTTGTATGCACCTACACAAATTAGGGATCCTCCATGTTTCCTGCCTGAGTGCAAAATCCCACCCCTCTTCTATGTGATTTTCTGAGGATACTCCAGGCTACATCTCTTCTCACTTGAAATCAGTTGCAAAGACCTCTGTGGACACCAGGGATTACCCTAAAAAACTGTATGCAGAATTGAAAAAGCAGGGTGTACCTGAGCTGGGGCACAGGAACTGAGTGTAAGTGTTGATAGAGACAACTGGCTCCAAAATAATTCCATCCACAACATTGACAGCATAAAGTACAGTAGCGAAAAGCCAGCAAGGGTCCAGTGAAGCACACCATCACCTGGAAGGGCCAGGTTCTCCTATAAAACTGTGCTTAGCATGCACAGGGGAACTTTTGCTCCTGAGCCTCTTCGAGGCGATTCCTGCAACAGCTGGATCTCTCTGACAACCAATTCCTCAGTTTGCTAGCTAAGGCAGAACAGAAGGAAAGGTACCCTTGTAGGTTGCCAGAGTTGCGAATGATCTTTTATGATATTCCCAAACGTAACCATGACTGGAATTAACTCAGAGGTTAAGAACACAATTCATGGATCTAGAAGGATGAGTTTGAGACAGCATCGGAGTTGTAGCTTATATCTCAAGTGATTGGTATGAGCTTTTTCAAACTACTTTACAGCTAAAATAAATTTCTAGCAGCCACTTAGATTCATATTTCAGATTACAAATCACACAACTGATGAAGCCCTGGATGCAGTTACCTGGTCCTTGGGCTTCTCTGCTGCCAGTAGAAGTGGGAGGCTGGGTTTCCGTGAGGAACCTGCCTGAAAAAGCAAAACCAAGGTCGGTTTGCACCTTGCCAGGTTCCAGCAATAGCAGAGGACATGTACACGAGCCCTTGTTGCATAGTCCTAAAGCTCCTCTCATCGCCATCTCCTTGTGCTGACCTCTGCCGGGGCATCCTGGCAGAACAACCTGCAAGCTCCAGGCAAGCACAGCCAAATGTATTTGAAGATGCAGAGCCTATTTTCATGTATTTTATGAAATCACTTGTCTGTAGCTGCTTCCTTCATGTTATATTTTCATTTCAGCTGGTGTCATTTGCATTTTATAGCTTCATAGTTGAATAAATTTAGTTAAAAATTTATTAACAGGCCCTGCTTCTACTTCTAGGTACCCTTCAGAAACACGTTAGGGAGCTGCAGCCAAAAAAGCCCATAAATGAATCTCAAAGCCAGATCTAATTTATAAGGTTGATTCCATCTCTACGGGAAATCAAACCCAGGCACTCAGGAACTGTAGATGTAGAGCCAGGTTTTGAACACCCAGATCCAGAGCCTTTAGATCCAGTTTTACCTCTCCATAACAGGCTAGATGGAAATGTGTTCAGGAAATGGGTAAGGCCATGTTGGACTCTGGTCCCTCCTGAAAGGACTGTGGTGTGGGTAAGGCCACGCCGGAGCAAGTTTATCTCTGAAGGCATTGTGCCCCATGGATAAGGCCATGCTGGAACAGGTGCCCCTCAAAGCGGCTGCGGCTGTGGATAAGTCTATGCTGCAGCAGGTACACCCCTGGAGAGGCTGGGGCTCACAGGTAAGGCTCCACAGGGAGCAGGTACACCCCTAAGGGACTGCAGTCTGTGGATAAGTTCAAGCCGGAGGAGGGGCAAGGGGTGGAGTTCATTGCAATGTTAAACCCAATGGTCTGGTCCAAAGGGACCAGGGGTGGAGACTGTTAAGGAAATAAATACCTTTAAATTGTAACCCAGGATTTGAGTTGCATGTTGTAGGAATTACTATAGTAGGAACCCCTTGTTGCTAGCCAGGCTAGGAGCAAGGGGAGGAGTTCATTGCAATGTTAAACCCTATAACCTGGCCCAAAGGGACCAGTGGTGGAGATTGTAATGGAAATACCTTGAAATTGTTGTAACCCATGATTTGAGTTGCGTGTTATAGGAATTACTATAGCAGGGCCACCCGAACCAGTGGAGGACAAGTCTTACAAGAAGCAGTACAAGTGCAGCAGTGACCCACCCTGAGCTGGCTTTGATGCACAGTAACTCCATGTAACACACCACCTCTCCTGTCCTGAGTGACCACCATAACAGATGGAGCCCAAAGTCATGGACTAAATGAACTCAATGGACATTTTGTGGACATTTCTGGACATTTTACAAGGGTGGTCCATAAACTAAGGGAATGATATCTGTGTATTATATCAACAAATGGGAAGGGGGGGGTGGTTGATGAGGATGTATTGGGTAGTGTGGGACCTGAGCATGATGTAAAAGGTACAGAATAAGGGGTGGAGAATGTGCTGGGTTTAGCTGGGAGAGAGTTAATTTCCTTCCTAGTAGCTACTATGGTGCAATGTTTTGGATTTGTGCTGAAATATCTTTGAAAAGAAAACCCAGCAAACGAGAGAAAAAGAAGCAAAAAACCCTAAAATCTTTAAAATTTCCAGTACCAGCTTCCTTTAGGTTTGAGACTTTTCCCACAACGAACATTTTATGATATGTTAGTTCATGTTCCATTTTTCAGTTGTTGATGAAAAGTCAGCCCAACTACATCATAGCACATTTTCTTGAGAAAACGCAGATCATTATATTTTTTAAATACTTCTAATGCAAAAAAATGATATTTTGTTTGAACTATGTATATATTTTTCCTATATGGTGTTCTACACAATGTTATTCTATTAAGTGATGTAATTAATTTATAAGGATTTCTAATACAGTTCAATACTACATCTGAATACATTGATGCTTATCTTGTAAAAGCTGGAGTATTTACTTTATAGAAGGGAGAAAGCTTGCTTTCTCTACTTTAGTTATGGGAAGCTAAACCAAATAAATTTTTAACAATTTGTCTACATCACTTTTAAAAGTGTGGTTAAACTGGAAATAGCTACAGTTTTGCAGTCCAGGTTCAGTATCCACCTACCGAATCAAACAGACTTTTTAGCATGCTGTAACTACAACTTTGTATTATGTGTGTTGATTTATTTCCTTCTAGCTTTGAAACTTTTCTTCTCACATCACATTGCCTGTTGGTTTCTACTTTCAAAGTTTTGCTTAATCTTTCAGATGGGTCTGTAATTAACAAATACCACATGAGACAGAATATACTAGCATATGACAGATTCCCTGCTAGAAATACTGCAGCTTAAATAAGGTAAACAGCTAAAAAGTTTTAAATATTACTTCTGTGGTTTAAATTGTGCTTAAAAGGTTATTATTATTTTAAAAAATCATAGAAAGAAGACCTGTAAGATCTTGAACTAGAAATTTCTATCTGCTAGAAATTTTTAACATACATACTGATGTTTTCTAAAATACTTAGTTCATCTAGGAGGTGTTAAGTTTAGAAAGATAGAGCATAAACGGGATTAATGGGAGCCAAAGACAATTGATTGCTATATCTTTATTTCTTCTCTCTTATTCCCCAGTATGGATGATCTCTGAATGAAAAAGCTGCATCTCAGATATTTCTCACAGATCTCACATCTTCCACATCTTCAGATGCTTTCATAATTCAGAGATCACTTAAACTCTCTCCAGGATTTCTTTTTTCCTTTGGGGGAAGTAGACTGTTATGAGCAGCTGTTGTTGTTTAACCCTGGTATGCACCTAAGCCCTGCACAGCCGCTCGCTCCCTGGGGAAGAGAATCAAAAGGGTAAAAGTGAGAAGACTCATGAGCTGAAATATAGAGTTTAATAGGGAAAGCAAAAGCTGTGTGCTGAAGCAAAGCAAAATAAGGAATTCATTCACTAGTTCCCATCAGCAGGCAGGTGTTCAGCCATCTCCAGGAAAGCAAGGATTCAAGTAACTGCATAACGGTTACTTGGGAAGACAAATACTGTAACTCAAGACGTCCCTCCTTCCTCTTTTACCCCAACTTTTACTGCGGAGCATGACATATGATGTGGGATATCCCTTTGGTTAGTTGGAGTCCGCTGTCCCAGCTGTGTCCCTTCCCAGCTTCTTTTGCACCCCCAGCCTACTCACTGGTGGGGCAGGGTGAGAAGCAGAAAAGCCCTTGGCTCTGGGTAAGCACTGCTCAGCAGTAACGAAAACATCCCTATGTTATCAACACTGTTTTCAGCACAGATCCAAAACATAGCCCCATACCAGCTACTCTGAAGAAAATTAACTCTACACCATCCAAAACTAGTACTGCAGCATAATTATTCAGAAAGATGAAAGGTATTCAGATCATGCCAATTAGAAAGACCGTTTTGTAGAAACAGATATGCTCAAACTTCATAGAAATTAAATATGAACCTCTGGATGTATTTCTCTTTTCTTCCTAACAGAAGAATTACAATAACACTTCTTTTCAGTCTTACTTTCTAAGACCACCTCAGAAAAACACTAGAAACTAAAGAACTACAAGCCATATTTCTAAGCACCATGAAGTTCAGTTAATATTTGGTCTTCAGAGTTGCTTAAGCTGTTTAGTTCTTCTACTAAAAGTTCTTTTGCTATACAACACCTTTTTTCTTTGTCATCTATTAGGAGTGAAATTAGCTATAAAGACTTTTGCTTTGATTGGAAGACCTTATCATGTCATAATTTCTTTTCACTTGCTATGGTTTTTTTCAAAATGTTGTAACACCTGGCCCCAAGCTGCATGCAGGAGAGTTACTCAGTCAATCCAGCAGGAATAGTGAAATAGAATCTATCTGCTCTTCCCAGCCCATGCTTAAGGCAAAACCACTCTCAGTTATTTTAATTCTAAGGGGGTTTTTTGGCAGTGGACTGAAAGGATTTTTGAGTAGGATCACTTTCTCCCTAGTCTTGGTTCAGAAGAAACATAAAGTACTTTCTGCACTACCTTATAGAAACATAGAATAGTCTGGGTTGGAAGGTACCTTTAAAGGTCATCTAGTCCAACCCCCCTGCAGCGAGCAGGGACATCTTCAACTAGATCAGGTTGCTCAGAGCCCCGTCCAACCTGACCTGGAATGTTTCCAGGGATGGGGCATCTACCACCTCTCTGGGCAACCCTGTTCCTGTGTTTCACCACCCTCATCATAAAAAATTTCTTCCTTATGTCCAATCTAAATCTACCATTGTTCAGTTTAAAACCATTACCCCTTGTCCTATCACTACAGGCCCTATTAAAAAGTCTGTCTCCCACATTCCCCTCCTTTTGTCAAACACACCTTCTCCAATTCCCTATTCCATTTTCTGTACGAGCTCCAGGCTTTCCTTCCTTTTGTCACAGCCATGATCTCTCTCTCCAACCATCATCTCTCTAGGCCAATGTTCCTTTCACAGCTTTTTGTCAGAGTTTTCCCTTTCCCTTCCCCATGTCTGGGTCTCCAGACTCCTTTTCTGAATCTTCTGCTTGTCTGTTCCCTGTCCTTAGGGCACTTAGGTTAGGCAGGTTCCTTTCTTCCCTCCCTGGGTACCCAACAGATGACAGCACTAGGGGTGGGCTCCAGTACTCAGCCCCATGAAGGGTAATAGCAGCCCCGCGTTGGGATTAGAGGATGGGTCTAGCTTAGTGCTTCATCCCTGGCCAGACCATGCTCCAACAGCCTGTGGGACCAGTCATACCCAATCGAGCAGCACCAGGGCTGCTGATGGAACCTTGTATGCTGACAAGCAACTTGGAAAAAAATGGATCAGAGAATAAAAATTTTCTGGTAATTGTACTATCTGCCATGTCCATACTAAAGGTGCTTCTGGTATCATAGCTAATTAAGGATATGTTTTGGTGGCTTCCTCATTTTTGTGCTCAAACATTAAATTAGTAGGGCAAAAAACTTACTCCTAGCTACAAGTTCTTTGCATTGTATTGTAGATGAAGGTCCTACTTACAGATCTAAATGTGTGGGGGTCTGTACACTAGGTGGGCTTTAAAACTGTTCACAGACCACCCAGTGGGATTTACTCAGGATTGTCACCCAGCAGGTTTACTCTTGAGACCTCCCGTGATCCCCCCATTGCTGCTGAGTAGGCACGCATGTGTAGGTTCTCTCCTCAAGTTCATCAGCAGTTTGTCTGACATGGGCAAGTATTTTTGGCTGAGTTGTGACAATGATGGAGCGAACTAACCAGTGGTCTGTATGCTGGACAGCAATGGTCTCGACTAAGGTGTAATTGTATTTTATTGGTATAAGAAATTATATTGCATGAATCACAGTACAAATATTTAGTCATATATTTATCTTGAAGTCTATGTACAAGTAAAATGCAATTTTAGCTGGAATGCTCACTATTGAATGCTACTTTGAGAGTCTCAGAGATTATAGTAACTATCCAGTTATATTTTTTAGCAGTTTAAGGTGTACTGAGGGTCCCTCTTTTCTTCTTTTTCATTATCATGAGATCTGGGAAGATTACCTGGCAAAAAAATGTCTGCTTAACATGCGACACTCTCTTTCATTGTTTTATAGCAATAAGATGAGCTATAGTTGGCAACTCACAGTCTAGAAAGTAAATAAAGAGCATAGTGAAAATGACAGCAGCTTCAAGGTGTTTAGCAGAGCATGGATTATTGGCCAAGATTCTTGCCAAGACTACACCAGCAAAATGTAATGACATTTAGTGCTAACCCTGTGAAACCCGACTGACAGTCTCTGCTGAATGCATTAAGTGACTGTACTGAAGTACTGGAAATCCCAAGTGTCCAATTTTTTACAATTTTTCTACTGAAAAGCAGTGTGAAGGGCAGGAGCTGGGCTTTTTCTTTTTGCTTACTGTTTCCGAGCATTTAGGATGCATTCAGGTCACCTCTTGTCAAACACAGGTCACATCTCTCAGTCACATAGCCAAGGAAACTGCTTAAAAATCCAGACTCGTGGGTTTTCATGAAATCTCACTATTCCAGCTGCTGAGATGTAAGAAAGCAAAACACTGCAAAGCTCACAAGATATGTGCAGAGGTTGGCAAAACTGTGCTAGCACTAGCACACACATTTCCCAATAGCAGTCTTCACAGAAATCAAGGACATTTCCAGGTAACAGCCACAGTTTCTCTGCATCCCAGCATTTGTAAGAGCTGTGAATAATGAGTGACACTGAATCTGTTTGCATTAACAGAGACCTGAGATTCTTTTTACGCCTTCTGGTGCTACAAATAGAAAAGGTAAATACATTGCTTTTGTGAGCTCCAAAATGTCAAATCCAGAAATAAACTCCACTATTTTGTTTAACTGATAAATATGACTTATTACAGATTTTATTAAGTGATTGGAATTGCATTAGGTCCTGATGCTTGTCAGATTTGTGTTGAAAAATTATTAGAAAACAGTTTCACAGATGAGGGATCTTAGCTGTAGATGTCCTGCTGCGAAAATCTGTTAGCACTGTTTCCAGCAAATACAAATGAACAACAGGAAAAGCTCAGCTAGTTCATTTACCAATACAAGTGAACTTTCAGACAAAAATATATAGTACATATACCATGCTAGGAGATTTGAGGAGCCTAATAGAACGTGCCATATTGATCTTCATGTTCTGTGGAGGCTTCATTGCAAGGTCATGTATACTCCTTAATTCATGTAGCACAATTGCAAATCTTAGTACCAGCCAACTTTATGGCATAGAATAAAGGAAACTTTAGCTTCAATATCTGGGACCAAGTGACCCAGATTGACTGGTTATGTAGTACATAAATCAGAAAACTTTCAACAAAACCTCAGTGAAACAACAGAGCCATGTTAAAAGAGTTTTGAGTATGGCTACAACCAGTCTGTAATTCACTCTAAGGCTCAGCAAGAAACATCTTGGAGATAATGAAGGGGAATGAGATATACACTGACCTAAAAGTAGTAAAACAGCTTCTTTGCTTGACCAATGTTGTATATTATTTAGTTGAGTAAGATTTGGATATTCTTTACTGCCGTCATGAAACCTGTCTGCTACACAGTGTTATCAGTTTTGCAACTGAAGAAACAAAATCAAGATTTTGAGAGTGACAGAAGTACCAGGGGTTCCGCCTCTACTTACTTATAAAATACCAATGAACAAATGACCTTCCTGATTTTCAACATGCTTACTAAGCACTGTGCAACCACTGGGAGAAAGATACCAGAAAGGATGTCATAATGTAATACTTTAAATAGCCATGCATGCTTTCCTCCCCAGAAAAGAAATATGCAAGAAAGAGAACACAGCAGCTGGTTAATTCACTGTTAAGTCAGCTGGTATCAAAGGTAACCCTCAGTCATTGACTTCAGTGACTAACTCAACAGTATTCAGTCACATTTCAAAAGTGCCCCTTAATTCTGAAAGTTTCAATTTTGACAGCGTGGAAGACACAGACTGTGCTTAGTACAGAGCATCTTACAGCTATCATTCACTTCAATGGGAGGTTCAAGTTCCTACAAAACAGATTAATGAAGTCATAAATTTTAATACCAGAAAGGGTCGTTATGGTAATCCAGTCACACTTCTCTGAATTCTGAGAGAAGGCCAGTAAATGTTGCTTGCATGGAGCCTATAACTTACAGCTGAGTTCACACATATCCATAGGAAGCCTCTCAGTCCTGATTTAAAGACTTGCGTGACAGTGAACCTATCACATCCTAGATAAAGAGCTTCACAGTTACCTCAGATTTCAGGTTTTTTTTTTTTTATTTCAGCTTCTAACCATTATATTTCATTATAACCTGATCTGTTAAACCGCCATTTCTACCCAGGAATCATAATTAGCCAAGCTGTGCTTACATGCAGTAAGGCTCTATTTAAGTAATGTTTTAAGAGTGTCAGAGAGGAAAAACACACAGAATTTGGGGCGGGGGACACACACACGCATGTACACAATCCTGACGTACATGGTCCTGATAAGCAGGCAGGTCAAGAGGCCCCTGAGGAGCCAGGGATCCTGGGGCAAGCAGGGGGGGAGAGGCAGGGCCCCTGGAGCAGGCAGCTAGCAGCCCTGGCAATCCCACACAAACATGATGACTGCAGGTCCACATGATGACAGTTTCCCTGAATTCAGAATTTTTTCCTTTTATAAGAGGATTTCTGAACAGCCAGCAGCCTTTGGTCTCCACCTCCTAAGCCATACGCATACCTTGTGATACTGAAGAGCGCTACTTTCTCAGGTCTCAGCAAATAACCTCCTCCTGTTGCTTCGTTGTTTTTTTTCTAGCTCAGCTGCTGCTTTCCTTTGCAATGCTCAAAGCAGTCGTCTTCATAACTTGCGATGTTGCGTTTTTTTCAACGAGTAATTTGCCATCAGTTAGTTGTTTATAATGTTGGGTCCTCCGTTTTCAACAATATTTTCAAGGCCTTTGCTAGTATTCCACGTGAAACTCCAGTTCATAATAGCCGTCTGGCACAAAGCTCCAGTTCACAGGCCAGGTTCTCACCACAGGTTGCCAACAAGCCCCACGGGCCAGGACTGGGGCCTTGTGAAGTTGGCATTGAGCCCGTGGCCTGCTGCTAGCAAGGGTAGTGCTCTTCATAACTTTCATTTATTCTAGGTTTCACAGCAGCAGAGGAAGCTCATCTTTAGCCGGCTGTGCAGCGTGACTGCCCCCCGCCCCGAGTTTATTGTACCGCTACTCTCGAAAATGTACTTCTTCATACTTCGTGTGCCCTAAAATCTCCATTCCTGCATAACTTTGAGTTCATCTGTATTAAGATACATTGTTCAAATGAGGCTAGCACATCTTAAGATAATTTTAATCAACCTACCTTCATCATCACTTAGCACTTCACATTTGGTCACCTGAGGTATTTATTTATTTGGTTGTTGGTATTTATTTTATATTCTTTCAGGTTACTGCTAAAGATATGGCAGAAGTCTGGACTAAAAACAGTAGTCGCTAAAGGGACCTCACTGGATGTGACTGAGGATAGTTGCACTGGAGGGAAGGAGCCTCTGCCACCTTTTTTTTGTGAAAGATTTAAGCCTGCAGTCCCCGAAAACACTGGAGAGCTCAGCCTGCTTGGATTGGGTCATATGTCCGAACATCTAATTACAGTGTCTTGTTATGGCAAAAAGACATGTTTTTTTTCTTTGCTGTAATTTTATAAAGTTCTGAAAGAAACTAAAATGCAGAAGGTATAAACCAGTATTTATTATTTTAAAATATACAGTATTTTTAAGAACGTGTATTAAATACCAGCATACTCATATATACATACATGTATGGACAAATATATGTCACTGACAAACTGATACAGAGCACATATACACATTAGCAAAGGCAAATCTAACCCAGATTTGCCCTTATTCTGGATTTGCTGGTAGTATACAGAAACATTTACAGGGCCACCCTAGTAACTTCCAGTGCTAACCTATTTTCCTAGCTAAAAGTCAACCGCCCCCCTCTCATTATTTTTGGATGGGACTTTTTTTTTCCTAGCTGATCTGCGATCTGTTTTATTCTAACAGGCTGGAAAAAGCAGGCGGAGGTAAGGGAAAAAATATATTTCCAAGTATTGATACATAAATCTGAAAATTATCTGCATTTTGACAGAATTGTAAAGGAGATCTACAAACTGGGTGGTTCTATGCAGCAAGAGACTTTGATCCATCATCTTACGATTCTGCTTCAGATCCGTTTCCTTTCTTTCCACTTGAGAGTGTACTTCATAGGTTGGAAAAGACCTTTGAGATCACCAAGTCCAACAGTTAACCAAACACTGCCAAGTCCACCACTAAACCACATTCCTAAGCACCCCATATCTACATGTCTTTTAAATACTTCCAGCAAGGTGTTCTTGTAGAGGTTCTGTTGATAAAAATGTAGAATAATAATAGCAATGCCGTAACAGTTAAGCAAAAACTTACGGTTTCCATTACCAAAGTTTTTCTCAGTTTGAGTAATTTTAAACTCAATTAAAATATTAAAGTTTATAAATTGTATTTTGCCCAGATGAACCGAATGTTCCACAAAATAATGTTGGTGACTGTACTGAATAGAAAAGCATCTCACTCCACACTAGCACTCAACAAGAATTTGTAGTTCCCAGCTTGAGGTGGGGATTTGACCCCAACCAGGAAGTCTGGATTTTCCTGTAATAAAAATGTAACACTTTCTGAGCCACGATTTCACAGTGGTGTGGAGACGCAAAACACAAATATCACAACTCGGAAAATCGGCAGTCCTTCTGGGTGTTTTCTTTAGCTTTAGGTAACTCCAGGGAAAAAACTTGCACACGCAGGGCACTGTGTATTTTGCGCAAAAGCGAACAGGTTAAATAATTTTTTTCCCTAACGTGATAAATCACGCAAAATCCCTAACCAATTCCTTTCTCGCCTCTAGCCTTACTCTTTAACAGGATTTGCCTCCAATTGGGCTCAACGTGCCACGGTTTTTTCTCAGTGAAGACGCGCCCACCGAAGTCCCTTATGGGGCAGGAGAGAAGGGCAAGTGGCTCCGCCGCGACACCAGCGGACCGAAACGGGGGTGTGTGTGTGTGGGGGGGGGTGTCTCTTTCCCCGCCAAAACGGCCCTTCCCTCCCCCGCCGCTCTCGTGCTCTCACAACCCGAGAACGAAAGAAATGCTGCCCTTTCCCTACCACGGCCCGAGCTCACGGCCCCTAACGTGCGAGCTCAGGAGCAGAGGCCGCCTGTCCCGCCGGCGGGGCGCA
>JAVJGG010000021.1:12947875-12985916 GCA_035590195.1 Aviceda cuculoides
GGCTGTGTCCTGTGCCAGCTTCTTGTGCCCCTCCAGCTTTCTCACCGGCTGGGCTTGAGAAGCTGAAAAGTCCCTGACTTAGTCTAAACACGACTTAGCAACAACTGAAAAGGTCAGTGTGTTATCAACATTCTTCTCCTACTAAATGCAAAACATAGCACTGTACCAGCTACTAGGAAGACAATTAACTCTATCCCAGCTGAAACCAGGACAGTATGTCAGCTCATCACCTTCAGCACATACAAAAGAAATCCTGCATAGAAAATACCTGGTAAGGGTTCACAGAGCTACTTGAGCTAGCTCTTGCTTGAGAGCTCTGATCTACATGGAACCAGCTCTTGCTGATTTCAGTGGGAGAAAAATAATTGTGTCTCGCTAACTGGAGGTCAGGATTAACGCTGTATACAATTGAATGGTTTTATCTTGGACCTCAGTGGATCAAAAGTGTAACATAAATGCCATACAATCATAAAGGATAAATCAGGATAGCTCCATTTTATACTTACACCTGTTGAATTTCTGTTTAAATGCCTCCTACCTCTTTCAGTGGATTTGATGACAAATCAAGACTATTCAATGAGGTGTTGCTAAGAAAACTGAAGTCTTCCTTTTTTAACTCAGTGATTTCATTGCTATTCAAGATGAGCACATGAAGGTTCTTCAACTGTTGCTGCAATCCTAAATTTGCCGACTTCAAAAGATTATGAGATAGGTCCAAAATATTCAAGTTCTGGGGAGAAGATGCAAACAGAAAAGTATACAATTATTTTTATTTTATATAATACAAAACCATTTTGAAATATTGCATTAGAGTCTAATTGATTAGAAATTAGTTGCAATACTACAATTAAAATAAATTTGTAATAGAGAAATGGCAGCTTTCAAGCTCCTGCAGAAAGAAGCCTTCTGTATCTTCCACCCCTGTAACTTTCATTGTATCCATGGTCTTAACCTGCTAAAATACCTTACTGCAAACCAACGATTTACTTCATCTAAAATTCCTTAATCCACTGAAAGCCCTCCTGCTCCAGATAAAGTGATAAAAGCAAAAGCCTACAGCTGGCTGCAGTTACAACTCCTGCAGTATTAAACCTTGCATTCCACCCTCTTCACTGTGGTGCACCCCCAGAAATGGAAGTGAGGAAGGTGAAGAGGAGAGCAGTAGCAGCCTACAAAGATCAGTGCTGTACGGCCTGTAATACTCCAGCTCATGCCCAGGTGCTCAGGCTCCTCCTGCACCCGCAGAGGAGGAGATGCTACCCTAAATTTGACTCCACAGAATGTGCCTTGAGGTGCCCCAAGCCTGGCCTCCACCAGTAACAGGGCAGCAGCAAAGCGAGGAAGGCCAGAACTTCAGTTCTGTTCCCAGCACCGAAGCTGGCTGTACTCATTTGTACTTAGTTGAGTCAGCATCCTACAATGCAAGCAAGTGCATTTCATGTCACTGAACTGGAATGATGACTTTAGCAGAAAAGTTCAGACTTGTTCAAAACAACATGCACACTCATTAGAACGTTGTACGACAATTAGTACCCACACATTGTCTCTGTTTTCTTTTGTCCTTAGGCCCTTCCTTTTGCATGATTCCCTGCCTGGTGCAAAGACAATGGCATAGTCTTTTCCTGCCTCCTGTGCTCGTAGATGCTACAGAGATTACTATTTAACCACAGGGAAACTACTAGGAAAAACAAAGGTAGAGTAAAAAGGCTTTTACTCTTTCTCAGTCCCCAAAGTCCTGGGAGACACTACATTCAGCCTAAGCACTAGCCTTCATGGTCAGAGTAATCACACTGTGCCCTTGAGAATTTAGGCTAGCTACCATTTTTATACCCCAGGCAACTCAGATTCCACACCATCCACTTAGCCCTATATGTCATCTGCTGCTGCTATTCTCTCAGCACAATCCTGTATGGCCAAGTGCCTCAGTGGGCTGCAACAGGGAAAAGGGGATGGAGAGGATTGACTCATAAGGATGGCTGAGACTCCAGTGTGCTTCTAACAGAAGAAGCCACTAGGACTTTTCTTTAGAAAAAGAATGAAGGAATACTATATATGCTGGGTATTTTCAGGTGCAAATAGGCAGCTGCTCTGTACACACAGTGGAAAATACAGTAAATTCCCCATTTATACTTTATATACATGAAAAGGCGCATTTCTAAAGCTTACCTCCAGAGTTTTGAAAGGATCATTTTTTGTATCTATTCTGTTGTATCCTAGATTGAGCTCGGTCAGGTTGGTGCAGGAAGCAAAGACTCCATCAGGGAGCTTATACAATTCGTTATGTTCTAACTTCAGAACCTGCAACAGGGGCACATTTTTGCACAATTCTGGTTGCAGTTTAGAGATGCTGTTGTAGCCTGCGTTGAAGTAAACCAGCTGGCTGTACTTGGTCAGATTTGCAGGACCTAGCTGTCTTAGCTGATTATGAGAAATGTCCAAACCTGTTATATTGTTTGGGAGATCAGAAGGAATTTGAGTCAGCTTTAGGTGACTGCAGTCAGCCATTTCATTTTGGACCTGACATTGCTTTCCAGCTGATGCACACAGCAAGCAGACAGACACCAGTCTGACAGATAAGCTGCTCCACCAAAGAACAGCACTTCCCATTGTTTTATCTGCAAAGGCAAAATGAACAGCATACAAATTACAATCATTTTGACACAACTTATATCTTAAACTGAAGGCTAAGCAAGCCAGGCTCAAAAAACATGTAGTTTTATACCAAGCAAACACTCATTATTTTTCACCCATAAAGTAGCATTCATTTCTGCAGAAAACATATGTCTAATAATCTAAGTTAAGATTTTTCTTTAAAAACAGTAGTATTGTCTTATGTAAAAATAATTATGCTCAAAAAGCTACCAACACTTTATCTATTATCAATGCAAATTTCCAACCACTTTCCCTTTTCTGATTAATTTTTCATTGATTTAACATGCAAAAAATACAAGGAATATGACAAATTACACACAGGCCCCTCAATTTTAATCACACTGATAAATATTTATACACAGGCCCCTCAACATTAATCACTATGCTCTGAGCTTAACTGCACTTAAAATATTTATAGTTATATGCAGTAAGAATGCCTAATATGCCACTACTTTATTTTACAGTTGTTGCCAGTTGTTGTTTTACAGGCCAGCCACACAAACTTCTGTCTTTTCACCTCATAGTGAAAGAAGGAATAACAGGCTATAGAAAGGTGTATGAGAAGGTAAAAGCAGACAGAATAAATCAGTACCGATCTAATTGGAGAAAGAAATGGAGAAGAGCCAAGGTGTAGAAAAAACACTGTTCATAGATTCAGTACATTTATCCAAATACTTCCAGGAAAACTTACACATTTAAGAATTTATACACCCCACTCCATATCTTTTGAGAACTTCCATTAGGATATCAGCCTCTGTCCACTGGTGCTCTAATCTTCAATAGCTCTGCCTGCTTAGGCATTAAATTTCTGATAAATCTCAGAGTTTTTCATATTTTATTGTTTCAATTTCGTATACATAAGATTTAAATTCACCTGGTGATCTTGTAATGCAGCTTTACTGGATAAAGAAGAAAATTAATTCCACAAAAATTCTGACTGGATTAGAGCTGTAAGAGCTCAGAAAGGTTTGACAAGCCTGCTGAGTCATAGAGTTTGTCTAATTAAATAGCATTTCCACTAATCAAGAGAGAAGTCCAGTGTATCTTCTGTATCATTCTCTACAGAATTAATCTTCAGTAGAGGAAGAACAAATAATCAAGAGAAGAGTCCAGTGTATCTTCCGTATCATTCTATACAGAATTAATCTTCATTAGAGGGAGAACAAATGCTTCGGGAGTGCTTGCCAGAATATTTTTCCATGCTTTAGCAGAGAACAGTAAGCTTAGGTTCCTCCACTTCAATTTTTTCTTTTTTAAAAAATATAAACCATATACTTTCACCCCTGAAGCTTTGAGTGTCTCCACAATCTCCATACACATACCTACATGGCCTTCTGCCAACAAATTTGGAACCTACCTGCTCAACCTCAATTTACCAATGAGTTAAGTCTCAGCATGATGGGCTCCCAGGTAGAGAAGACTGTTGGTGCCCCACTACAGAACAGGCTATAGACGGGAATTTAACCTTACTAGACTTAACAGGAACCTAGAACAGCTTTCTCAAAAAACTAACTCCCAGGAATATAAGGTTTCTTAGTTCTGCAGCTCACATTTTCCTTTACTTGGAACCTGTGTTTAATCAACATGATCTAGCTTTGAGCACATTAGATTATTGCTCAATAGCAAACAACAAAACAAGAAATGAAACAAGAAATTAAACCAGCACGTTTGTACAGAAGAAGAAAAGCCCTCAGAACTGATGTTTTTTGAAGAAAAGAGTTTTCACTACCGTAACAAAACACTCTCAGGAACTGACACTGGAACCTACAGCCAAACAGGAGTTTAGCAGGTCAGACCCCAGCAAAGTTTGGCTCCATAGGTAACGTGCGTTTTCAGAGAGCACACATTAGGACTCCTCTAGTAAGAAAAAGCCACATTGTAGTGGCCAGAGGGGACCCCTGTGAGTGCCTCTGTGGGAGCAACCTGGCCATCTAGGGAGAGACACCAGTAAAATCCGATGGGAGTGGGTGTAAAAGCAAGGGAAAGAGGGACCTAAAGCATTGCAAAGGCGTACAGAAAGGACTGCAAAAGGCAATTTAAAATAAACCTTAATGAAAAACCAATTCCCTGCCGGGCACTGCATGTGGGCCTGACCCATCTCTTACAGCTCACACAGCCTGGCTCTCCGCTCACCTGCCGCTGGCAAACAAGGAAGGGGAAGCGACAGCAAATAACCGAACGCGATGGTCCTGCAGACAGCCTGACCTGCTACAGCGGCTGCTGAACACAGCACCCGTGTCCCCGTAGCTGAGGAAAATGAAGCACCGCTTGTCCTGCCTCGTTCCTCTGCACCCCAGCTGCTGGAAGAGCTAAGGAAAACAAAGTGTGAGCTTGTCTGTAACGAAAGCTGTACCTCTGGCCTGCATCCCTCTGAGGGTTCGTTTTAGGGACGTAGCTGCCAGGCTCCTCGGCAGCTGTTGCCAGCTCATCCTTAAGTCTGAAAGGCATAAGAAACGTACTGCACAAACGCAAACCGAGTTCCTTGGCTGACTTCCAGTGAGGCCTGAAGGCCTTTTCCTGCTTTTTTCATTGCATGAAGTCTGGAGTCAGTTTTAGGCGTTCTTTTTTTTTGGTTTGGGGATCCAGTGAAGAAAGCATACACCCATCATCAGACTTAAGGGACAGTGTTACAGAGTAGTATTTAATGGATGAACGAAAGAACAGCAGTTTTAATGTTATGAGCAAGAACTTTGAAAAAACAGAGAATTTAGCAGGGGAGCTTCCAGCATCTCCCAGGGAGGGACATTCCCACGTCACCTATGTTGCTTTTCCTTTTTTTTAACACCCAGAAATACCTCCTGCCAGCCGGCGACACCACACCCGGGCCCAAGCACCAAAGCACACTCATTAAGCAAACAGCAGCGGCACCGCCTTGGCTAACTCGCAAGCGAGGAGAAATCCAAGACGAAGGGAAATCGCCCGAACTCCCGAGCAGTCCTTCGGCTTTGTACCCCCGATATTCGCGTTTATTCCTAAGAAGCGAAGAACGGCATCCCACTTACCGCTGCGGGCTCTCCCTCCTTCGGCCTGCAGGCATCCAGGCACTGCACAACTTTCTCGGCGCACGAAAAACCACGAGGGAATCCTCCGCCGGGAGCCGGCAGAAGTGAAACCGAAAGCGGGGCAGGACGCGCCGCGGGAAGGCGAGGCGGGCCGGACCGGGCCGGGCGGCTGTCACGCCGCGGGCGCCCCGTCCGCCCTCAGCGTCGGGGTGGGCTGGGGGTGGGGGGGTTAGGGAGGGCACCGCCTGGGAGCTGCGGCGGAGCAAAGGTCCTCCCTGCCCCGAAGCATCCCCCCGGGGAGCCAGGGCGCGGTGGCCCGGTTAGGCGGCCGTCTCTCGGCCCTGCCTATTCAAACGACTGAGGCGTTTCCTCTCCTCGGCGGCCCCGACCCGCCGCCCCGGGGTAGGAACTCCCCAGCGCTGCCTCCTCCCCGGCTGCCGCCCCTGCCTCCCCGTGCTCTCTCGTCTTCAGCTTCAGAAAAGCGTTGGGGTGTCTCGTAGGCCCGCTGGAAAGCGGGGATGCCTTCTCCGCTGTCCCCTAATGAGCGGTAATGCGGTCGCTAGCGCTGCCTCCCCGCGTGTCTGCCCCTGCGGGTGGGCAGCAGGTAGGCTGCGGCGTTGAGCCGCGCCCCGCCGTGTTCAGTCCTGCCGCCTAACGCCGTCTCCCGCTTTCTGCCTCGCAAACGGGAGAGTTTGTTAGTTCGCAGGTGCGGGGCTTGGACGCAGAGGCATAGTGTTCGATTGCTGCCCTGTCCTTATCAAGTAAAGCATGATTTAAACCTTGGGGAAAAAAACCCAAATCGGTAAAATACCAGTATGCCTAGCACGTTGTGAGCAACGTTTCTTGGAGGATTTTATATTGCATTTCTAAGTATGACACTTAGAATCCATGAAGGAAGAGGGCCTTGAGCCTTCTGGGCCCTATTCTTCTTCTAGTAGTTTTCAGTGGTTCAGGAGCAGGCCAGCCACTCCTAAGGAAATAAGAGCTTTTTTCCTAAAACTAGTGGGTTTCTGTTGTTAGTCCCTGTTTATGAAGCATCGCAGAGTAGTACAGAATGGTAACAGAAGGAAATACCAGATTGCTGATGTTCGCTGCGCAAGATGCGATTGTTCGAGCTTGTTTTGCCAAGGCTGAAAGTTCTGCCAGTACATATATGTGAACATTATTGCTGTGGCTTAGTTAACTGTCAGTGGTTTAGCTGTATTTTTGGTGTGCGATATGTAAGTAGTTACATGTTTGTTTGTGCCTCTGTTGCTCTTCCTAATGCTCAGAGGAGCAATACTGCTCCCTCTGTGATAATTTCTGTAGGATTTGTAGTAGTTTCATGTAGTGTGAAAGGACAGAAGTGTTTTGCAGTTCTCAAGGCTTTTTTAAAATACTGCTTTGTAGTTCTTAAAGCTCCTTTAAAATATATCTGTGTATTTATGCACACACACATAAAACTCAGAAGTCCTTTCTAACAGTTTATTTCACTGATCAAAAAGTTTTGTGACTTTAAATGGCCTGATATTTGTAGGAACATGTGAATCACATTATGGCAAGTTAGCCATGTGATATTTATTTTTGATGAATATTACTGTTGAAAACCGTACCTAATGGTGGTTGAAGCAATTCTAGGTTTACATAAAGCCCTCAGTGGAATAATATCCTCTTCTGAAAAAAAAAAAACCAAACCCAAACAAAACTAAAAAGCCCAAACAAAAAAAAATTCCATGGTGATTTAAGTGTGGGGAAGTGTATTTTACTTTTCCATTGGTTATTAACCAAATGTGCAAAAAGCTAGTCAAGCACAGGGACTAGCTCCACAGATGCAGCAAGGAAGTTCATGCTCCCTTGGAGGGAGGCAAACTAAAACTGTCTTCTACTGAAGTCCAGAAACAGTGTGCATTCTGGAGATGTGGGAGTTCAGCAGGTTTCTTCAATCAAAAGAAATGCTTGCAGTAAAAGCGACTGGAGGGAGTACTGGGTGCACAAGAACTGAGTTGCAGAAAGGCGGATTGCATAGCCTTCTGCAGTTGGTCAGGCAGATACCACAAGAGGCCTCTTAGATTTTATTTTGAGATAAGCAGCTTGAGGAGAGTTCTCATTATTCTGTTAATTTTATCTTTTAGTCTTGTAACTATTTAGTTACTGTTTTGACAAATTTAAACCATCACTTTTATTCTGTATTGAATTGAGAGTAATTTCTAATTAAGTGTCACAACATTGTTCTTCAGAGTTTGCTGCTTCATTTGGTTACTCTTGTGGTTGCCTAATTTAGTTGCAGCATGTACTGCCAGATTCCTTTAGTAAAAGCAAACCCAACATCTCATCTCTCAGCTTCTGCCTCTAAAGATACCAAGGAGTTATATATGCACCTAATTTCTTACAGACTTTGCTTCCAGGTTGGATTTTTCTGGTTTGCCCAGGGGGAAGGGCTTCTATCAGGGCATTTGGAAGTCCTTCACATGCCTCCTGGTGCCTCAGGAGAGCTCAGCCTGCAGCTTTTCCCTTTTCTAGGGGCACTAGGAGGTTCTGGCAGCTGGTGTTAGATGCTACTGAATGCTTGTGTGCTTGCATAGAGTATAAAATTGATATTAAATTAATTGACATTACATTAAACATTAAATGAATGTTGTTAAATTCAACTAAATTGTATCTCAGCTTTTCCTATTCAGTTACTTTTTTGGCTGAAAACAAGTGAATAGATTTTAGAGCCTGAAATTGCTCTGGTGATGACAGGTATGGTATATCCACACTTTATCCCCCAAATATTGGCTGCAGTAGGGAGCAGGTAAGGTAGAAGAGTAAGGGAATGACCCCATACTTTTGTCTACTCCTTCCTATGTAAAGATAGGGAACAAGAACTTGGCAAGCTACCACACTATTGATTAAATCTAATGCAAATCAGTTGTAGGCTGAGGCGTGCAGCCATGACTCAATAGTTTCAGAAGTTATTCTGCTTGACTTGTTTACGTCACTGCCTGGCTTGATGACACTAATCATGCAGTGCTGGATCATCTTGATCTCTGGTGCTATTCAGCAGGTGTATATGAGAGCAGAAGAGCAGGGCAATGTTATCTCTGTGCTGTGTAGTTTGACATATAGACAGATAAGAGCCAAGAATTGGAAGCAGTGGTGACTAGAAATAATGCTACTTGACTGCTTTCCCTTGGTATGTGAATCAAGGAAGAAAGCCAAGGTGAGAACCCTATTAGTATGCAAACCACATTGTAGGTTATCTGCCTTCCTTGCAGAGAGATAACAGAGCTTCTGTACAGCTTGGCACTGGCACCTTCTAAATTTATCATCTTTGGGGATTTTAATTACTGTGCAGGTGATGCATCTACTAAGCTGACACAGTCAGGTGATCCATGACATCCTTAGAATGTCTCAAGATGCTGCAGATATAAAAATTCATGGACCTTTCTTCAACCTTAGCATGAATATCAGATGTATAATAGCTCTCCCTGCTCTCAGCACCTCTGTCAAGCAGAGAATGAGACTCAGTCTCCTTACTGGTTGGGTCATAAGTCAGCAGATACTCAGACAGAACAAGATTTCTTAAGTTCTTTGCCTGGGTGAAGGACTGGGAGGGAATACTTGGCTGTGAGACCAGTGGACTGGTATGAAAAAGTGTGAAAAATTAAGAGCCTGTTGTTAAGAAACACTAATGCTCAATTTTTTAATCATATCCTTCAAATACCTTGTTTTACTCTTAATCCAAACTGGTTGAAGTATGATGAGCAGATTGAGAAAGCAGATGGTGCAAGCTGGGCATGACTGAAATAGTCAGGAGTAACTGTGTGCTAGAGGTGCCAGTGGGAGAGTCTGTAGGTCATCTATGCCCACAGTGCTGAAATGGGGTAGGAGTGTTAGTAGTGTTGTTCAGTTGTAGGCAGGGTGCTGACTTTACCTTCTGCTGAAGGCACACAGTTCTCGAGAAGTTTGAACATGCTGAAAGTGTGATGTAGCTTTTCACTTTTCATCTATGCTTGCTGCTGTCTTGGATGTCCAGCAGAGCTTACTACCCCTCCCGGACTTAATAGTTACAACTGAAGACATGGGTCCTCTTCTCTGTGTAACTGCTGGCCAAATATTTTAAAGCTACTAATGTGAGATTGCTGAGAGTTTGAGGAAGAGTGCATCCTGCTGCTATGACAGTAGAATATGTCCTGGAATATCTAAGCATGTGAATTACCTAAGCAGTGTTTATTTTATGCTAACAAGTTCTGCTACCCAAATGTGGGAACAGAAAGGAAAGAGCAAACATCTCGATTTTTTTAAAAACATCTAGGGACCTTGAATTCTTAATAGAAGAGTGACACAGCAACATACTCAAACTAAGCAAGTCTTCTTTCTCTTCCCCTGCTGTCCTTTCTCCAGTCAAGCACATAAAGCAAAACCCTAGAGTCTTGCCTGGCTCTTACACAGACTGTATTATAGGAGCAGAATTGATTTGCAGTGGTGTTAAGGAAAATGGAAATAGTCATTAGTATTACTCGGTGAAGTCCGTGTTTGACACAGATGCCTTTTGTTTTGCTCACCAAGGTGATAATAGAAGGAAAGGAGCTTGTTCCCTGCACCACAAAACAGGCTAGACATGTAAGGTTGTAATGAGGTCCTTATTCTATTAGTGAATCTGCTAATCTGTGTTTAAAAATAATCAGCTAGTGTCAGTGTCATAAGTTGTAGTGGTCCAAGCCCACAAACAAGGCAGGATTTGAGTAAAGTATAACTTTATACAGGTTATAAAGTTTATAGGTCTGCTGGAATGTTCTGAAGAATGGGTTTGCCTGACTGTGGAGTAACTACAGGAAAAGATCTGTATACAGAAATTAGAGGTCAAATACATGCTGCCTCTGTTCTTTAATCTTTTCTTGCCTAAAATAAGCTAAAGAACTAATGAAAAGTAATTCTTGCACGTTTTGGTTGTATATGCTCAGAACTTGAGGACAAAAAAATGGAGGTGGTAGGCTGAGGTGAGAAGGTTCTGTCTGAACTCTTCTCATGAGCTAAATACTTCTAACTCAGTTCAACTCAGAGAGAATAAAGTTTCTTTAAACCCTTTTTTCCTTTTTAGATGCAACGATGACAACACAAGATGCCAGTCAGTCTCTGGCAAACTCTTTGACTAAGAAGCAAGCTGGACTTACTGAATCATCTCCTGGTAATTGTTTTATTTCAGTACACCTAAAGCTATAATACTTTTTCCTAGTGATATTAAGTCACCATGTAGAGTTTACATTTTCATACTAAAGTCTTTTGAAATAAGATTGTGACTTTTCAGAAGGAACAGAAATAAATACATCATCTGTGCCTTTTAAAGCTACTGCAAGAGCTTAAGTGTTGTAAGCATCTCAAGGACTGTGGAAAAAGCTATCCAACTGCCAGTTGTGTGATCTGTTGCCCTTATGCATATATGCCATAAAAGCAGGCAACGACCCTGGAGGTGAGACAATTCCCAAACTAGAACCATTGTGGGAGGTTCTGTTCTGGCCCCTTACACCTGATAATTTTCCATGTGAGGACTCGTTACGCTCTTGTATTAGTGAAAGGTATAATATTGCCCTTGCATCACTGTGCCTGTTAGCTTCATCTACTTTTTTAATTATGGATGTGTTAAAACCTGTTGTCCCCACACTTTATTCACCATATTCTGGATCTTAACTGTGGTTTTGATAGGGAGCAGAGAATAAGTTTTAGGCAGGAGAAGGAACTGGTGATTGTTGATTCCACCTCTCCTTTCTCCATAAAGATTAGAGAAGCTTGAATCCAGCAGTGTACCAAAGCTCACGTTGATTAGTGCAAATCAAACATGGGCTAAGTTACATTTATACATGAACTTAGACAAGTTCTGACAAGTTAATCCATCTACAGTTTTGTCGTTGGAGATGATAATGCTATTTACCCAGTGTTCGGAGCTTTTTAGCACAATGCACGTGAGAACTAGAGGGAGTGCAATAGCTAATAGATTCAATAACTCTTTCCATACATGAACACACATATACATGTGAGCTAAAATACACAAAGTATTTTCTATAATATGACTTCACCTGACTATTTTCATTTGATATGTGAGTTAAGAAAGTCAGTATGAGGATCCTATTAGTGTGCAAGACATTTTAAATGTTGTCTAGTTTTTTGTGGATGGATAACAGCTACCATACGAACTTGCACTGGTGCCTTCTGAATGTATCATCATGAGGGATTTCAGTAACAAACCAGGTAATGCATGTACTAGACTGACATAAACTCAGATGATCCATGACAACCTTGGCATGCTGTCAAGGTGTTTGCACACACAGACAGAGGAAGATTCCCCAGAACTTTCAGCCTTCATGTGTTATTTCAGGAGTAAACACTTGGACTACTTTATTTCTCCATCAGACAGAGATCAAGGCTTGCTTGTGCTCTTCTATAGAGGAGCAGGACTCACTGTCTAGTGCTAGGAGACAGCTTTATAATTTTTTTTTTAAAACTCATTTTGGACTAGTAGTTGAGACTGACAATAGTCTGTCATCAATCACCAAACAAACTAGCCTGAAGTCTGTTGTTCCGCATTGTCTACTTTCATATACAGGTTTATTGTTCTTAAACTGGTTGAAGAATGAGGGAAGGTATGGAAGTGCAGATGGAATAAGCCAGGCAAAAGGCTGATTGCCTATGGCATAGCATTGCTTGTATTGTGAGCTGACATGTTGATAAAGAAAAACACTGCTTTATGGAATGGGCCAGCAACTTGGAAGACATGTGGTACCTCTGCTTGTGCTTGCTCAGAGACCTGTAGATGCAAACCACTAGCAGGGACCTCCTTCAGCACAGCTGGATTCTCTCAACTGTAGCCAAGAGGCATGTGTTAAAGAACTTTACCTCAAAGTTCAGTATTTTATGCAGGAAAAGAGAAGGACTAATTCTGAGAGATCTAGGCTTTCAGAAATACTATTTCTACTGCACAGTGATCAACTCTGCCACCCAGTGCTTCTCTCAGTGAGAAGACAAGCTGTAGTCCAATTTTCTCTTCACAGCTGTGAGTGGGAACCTTTTCAATCTGTGGTCAGGAGAGGTAATGAAGACCCTTTCCTTCTACAAAAACTAGACTAATTTTCTCCTATAATGCTGTATGATTAGGCAGATTTTATCCATAATTACTGTTTATATATTTCTGAAATGTATTATAAAATAACTGGCAATAAAATTACTTTGCAAGCATGTAAAACATGTGGCTTAAAACACTTAGTGTATTGTGTATACCGTGGGGGAAGAAATGTCTATTTCTTTGGTTTCATCACTAAATAGAAAGGAAATAAACTTTTTTGTAACAGATTTATTTTCTCATCTTTCAGAGCCCATGACAACTATACAAACTGCCAACTGGCCAACTCAGGGGAGCCCTTCGTATCATTTGACACTTGGACATAATGGATCTACACCTGGTAAAAGCAATCACATGTTGTCTTCTACTTCACTTGTTAAATCTTGGTTACCCTAAGGTTCTACCTTGATATTTTTTAATCAAGTGGTTATGGAAGATTTATATTAGTTGATAATTACCAGGATGAACAGTTCGATGTTTAAAGCTGTATAGAAAGTAACTGTGGAAACTGAAAAAAACAAAAATTGCTTTAACTGCATTGAATGGACCTTTCCTTTCAGCATAACTTCTTACATGTCCCACAGTGTGCTTCAGTTTACTGGGAACTTGTATGCAGATAGTACAATACAAATGAAACAAATCTGTGTGTGGATGTGGAAGGGTGATGTGTCCTTAGCTACATCTGTTGTTAAAGCTGTAGCTTATTAATTTGCTTTCTTCCTCTGTTCTTGAAATGTACAGAGCATGAGAACAAGTATAGCAGTGGGAATGGACTGTTTATACTTACAGCTGCCTGTCTGATAGCTGTATCAAGCTTTGTAGAGCTTTAGAAAGGTAGTCTGAATAGTATGCTATCCACAGCTCTGCAGAAGAGGGATTTTGCTGGCTGTATGAAACCGTTTAAATGTAGAATCATAGAATCACTTAGGTTGGAAAAGACTTTCAAGACATTGAGTCCAACCATCAACCAAGGCCACTAAACCATGTCCTGAAGTGCCTTGTCACCTCCAGGGATGGTGACTCAACCACTTCCCTAGGCAGCCTGTTCCATTGTGTCAACCCTTTCAGTAAAGAAATTTTTTCTAATTTCCAACTTAAACCTTCCCGGCACAACTTGAGGCCATGATCTGCCAGCTTCTCAAGGAGTATGCCATGAGAGACAGTGCCAAAGGCCTTGCTGAAGTCAAGGTAGATAACAGCCACAGCCTTTCCCTCATCTACTAGGTGGGTCACCTGGTCATAGAAGGAGATGAGGTTGGTGAAGCAGGACTTGCCTTTCATGACCCATGCTGACTGGGCCTGATCCCCTGATTGTCTTGCACCTGCCGTGTGAGCACACTCAAGATGAACTGTTCCATACTCTTCCCTGGTACCAAGGTCAGGCTGACAGGCCTGTAGTTTCCTGGATCCTCCTTCCAACCCTTCTTGTAGATGGGCATCACACTGGCAAGCCTCCAGTCCTCTAGGACCTCCCCTGTTGACCAGGATTGCTGATAGATGATGGAGAGTGGCTTGGCAAGCTATTCCACCAGCTCCCTCAGTACTCTTGGATGGATCCCATCTGGTCCCATAGACCTGTGAGTGTCCAGACAGCATAGTAGGTCACTTTCCTCCTGGATTACAGGGGGTATATTCTGCTCTCTGTCCTTGCCTTCCAGCTCAGGGGGTAGAGTACCCTGAGGATAACTGGTCTCACTATTAAAGACTGAGGCAAAGAAGGCTTGAAGTACCTCAGCCTTTTCCTCATCTCTGGTGGCAATGTTCCCCTCTGTATCCATTAAAGGATAGATATTCTCCTTGGCTCTCTTTTTATTGTTTACATATTTGTAAAAACATTTTTTGTTGTCTCTTACAATAGTGGCCAGATTGAGTTCTAGCTGAGCTTTTGCCTTTCTAATTTCCTCTCTGTATGACCTAACAAGATCCCTATACTCCTTCTGAGTTGTCTGCCCTTTCTTCCAGAGATGATAAACTCTCCTTTTCTTCTTGAGTCCTAGCAAAAGATCCCTGTTCAGCCAGGCTAGTCATCTTCCTTGATGTTTCATCTTGCATAACATACTGGACTGCATAAGCAAGAGTGTAGCCAGTAGGTTGGTGGAAAATATTATTTCCCTCTAATCTGCACACGTAAGTCTGTTTTTGAAAACCTTGGCCCCTGGTGCAGAACATGCAGACAAACTGAAGAGGCTCTGTCAGAGGACCAGCAGGATGGTTAGGAGGCTGTTATATATGACACAGGAGGAAGATGGAGGAGGTGGGGTTGTTTAGCCTGGGGAAAAGAAAGGGCATCCAGCGGCAATCTTCCACAACCTAAAAGGAGGGTAGAAGGAAGGCAGAGACAGGCTCTTCTCAGACCTGCACAGCAAAACAGCAGGAGGCTATAGTCACAGTTTACATCGAGGAAAACTCCTGCTGGTTATAAAGGGAAAATAATTCTTCACGATGATGTCACTAACACACTAGAGCATCATCTGACCCTGCAATTAGTCCTCCTTGGAGCAGGCATTTGGACTAGCTGGTCTTCAGAGATCCCTGCCAGCCTAAATTTGTCACTAAATCTGTGATTTCTGTGGCTGCACAAAAGTACTACCCTCTTCCTCATGCCACGATGGAATAGACTCAGTGTTCGGTTATTCTCCTGGAGTAGAAGTTAGCAGTGTTCCTTACAGAGCTCTGTCCTGGGGCGTTCACTTCCCCTTACAGCTTGGCTGCCTCCTCCACTCCCCTCAGCCTTGTCCTCACTGAGTTTCCCCTTGCTGGTTGACCTCACTTCGCTCACACATTGCATTCTACTTTTGCCCTGTTACCTCTCTTGTCTTTTGCCCCTTCCACACCTTTCTGGTTAGCTCAGCCATGGTTAGCTGAACCTTTTCATGTGCAAATACATAAAAGAGGAAAGCAGTCCACAGCAGTAGCATATCAGTTGCAAATTGGGATAGTTTGTGCTGTCTACTGATCCAGACCTTTCTACCTGCAGAGTCTTCACCTTGTATTGTTTGTTCCTCTCTGATGGAGGCTGATATGTATAAGCTTGTACTACCTCAAGAAATACACTCAGTAGTGTCTGAGTAGGGTTCAGAAACAGAGAGCTCTCTGAAGAAAGGCTTCTCTGTGTGGCACTTTGTTAAATAGCCAGGAGTTATCTATACTCTGTCTCTGATTTATGGCTGAAATTTAATGCATGCTTTCTTTTCTTGCCTTTGTTTGCCTTTTCTCCCCTTCATTTCAATAGGATATTAAATATGTTCCTGTGTATTACATTTCCTTCAATAACGAAAGATACTTTATATGCACAGATTCATTTTTAATAAGTTAATAATTAAAGAAACTCCTATAATAAGTCTTAAAGAACTAAAGGCCAAATTCCTTGTTGCCTTTAGTCTTTAGATTTCCATATTAAAATGCATGACTGAGATGTTCTATTATACTGACCTTTAAATGCTGGGTTTGAAAAAAAAAAAAAACAAAACACCTTTTCAGGCTTCTTACAACTGAGCATAAGAATTTCAGGTTAGGGAGAGAGTGAACTGAAATACAGAAGAGCTCGCAACAACATGCAGCATTCAGAGCTGCGGAAGGACATCTGCACCCACATGCCTTAACTAATTGCTGCGTGACTTAGAAATTATTCCTTCTAAGGCATGTTCAGACAAAAAATGGAAATGTTTAGTCTGTGCCAGCTTTGTAAAGTACTTGCTCCACAAAGGGACCCTACTGTGCTACGTTGTATAGTCCTTGTAAGGACTGAACTCCAGAGAATTCTTATACTGCGTTGCAAGAATTCTGTCCAGTAAATATTGTTGGTGCTAATGTACAAGAAGCACCTCCAGCACTGGGCCTTGTGTGGTAGACACGCATGTCAGGCAAAATGTTGTTCAATATATAGGGAAGGGACTGCCTTTAAAACTTGGCCATGTTCACTGTGGGAGAGTTTCTAAAAGTAATGGTAGAAGCCTAGTTCTGGAATTCTTTAACATTAGATTATTCAGATTTTTACTGTGGCAGTCTATGCGTAGGGGTCTAGTGACATCTTTAATGGCAAGGGTATTTAAGAACCTGCTAGAACAGGCCTGGCAGATATGACACAGGGCTATTAGGAGACCAGCACCACCCCTGGCTAGTCTGCATTCCATAGGGCATCTAACATGCACAGTACCCACTTTCACACATGAGTTGCAGCCCTAGAGATTGTACAGAAATCAATAACAGTTTTAGAGCTATAGCACAGATGATCACACAAGACCCTTTGATTTCTAACACCTGTGTTTATTAGAATAAAGAAAGAGGTGACAGATTTGCCTGTAAAGAAGACTGCATAATATTCCATAGCAGACAGTACCCTAAAAATTCTAAGATTTTTAGAAAATTTCATTTGGAGACAAGTAATATATTTAACATATTTTCTTTATGCCTAGTCATGGCTATAAGTGTGTTTGACATTTTACTTTATACAAGGTCTAAAACTTCTTTGAAAGTTGTTTTAGAATATTCCAAATTCAGGCTGCTGTGACTGGTTGTGCAGCTTTATCTCCATTGTGTTCTGTTATTGAATATGGTAAATACTAATTTGAAATATGCTTTTTATGAATATATTGCCACTTAAATTTACTGTTCTAGTGAATATTCATGACAAGTAACAACTCATCTCATCCATGACTACTGGAAAGTAAGCACAACAGGGATGCAAAAATAAAGTCAATGATTTCATTTAATAGCTCAGATGAGCATTTGCGGGGATTTTTGGTTTTTTCTTGCATGCATTAGTTATTTGTCTCACAAGCAAGCTATATGAATAAGTGGGGCCACTGTATATCTGCTTTAAAACTATTCTTAGAATACTGGAAAAACAAGGAAAAATCATGTTTTCAAATGTCATGAGGGTAATCCCAACAGCAGCAGGAAAACAGCAGCTCGGCTCTGTGTGAAAAACATACACATGCATTTCCAGAAGTAAGCAGGTATAGGAAAGAACATAATGCTGTCTTAAGTCCTAACTTTTGAGTATTTTTGACAGCAAAGCCTCATGTATTACTAGCTTGTCTTATATTTTTATTCCTTGTTTTGCCTTTACTGGAGACCCAAACTTACTGCTGATTCTCCAACACTGAAATTATCCCAGTGGGTTGGCCTAATTCTGCAGTGATATTCTAAAGCTTAAGCAGTTAGTTTGGTTCATCATAAAGAAAGGGGGTAATTTGCACTTCCATGTGATAAGACAGAAATTAGTCTTTTATGTCTTAACTATTTGTGTGCAGCCTGCATCTGCTGACAACAATCTCCATTTCAAAACCCAGAACCAACAATGCAGGCTAAATCTGATTCCAAAGCCATTGTGTTTGTATTTTAATTAACAGTTTAGCAGAATAAATTATTGTCTCCTCCTAGAAGCCGAACAGTTCCTCTCCTCAGAATGTAGCCTGTAGTATTAAGCAGTAGCAAACTTAATTGAGAAAGCAAGTAGCATTTGCACTAGCCAAATAGTTTGTCAGTTACATCATAGCAATTACAGTCTACATCCTGCCATGTTACATGTCATTCAAAAAGGCCAGACCACATCTCAGCCTTTGATATCTGGCAATATGTATATATTTTTACAGGAGGAATATTTTTTATAGCCCCTATTGCATTAAGTAAAGAACAAGACGAAGCACATGAAATAATAAAAAAGGAGATTAGAATCTTTCTGATCTCTCTTTACACAGAAAGAAAGGATGAGCTAGTACATGATGCACAGTCTTTTATAAAAAAGATGAGATGAAAAATAAATAAAGTCCCTTCAGGAAAAAAATGAATAGTTTAATCCTATCAGAAAATAAGTCACTGCAAATGAAATAACCTTTACATTGAAATTTTAAGGGAGGATATTGCTATTACATAAGGTTTTCAACAGAAGTCAATAGATACCAGAAGGACTTCTCTTTCTTGCAATAATGACAGTCGAGTTCTCAGTGGAGTTATGTGCACTTTGCTGTTCTCATTCCCTGAAGCTGTCCAGCCATGTCAGGGAATGATGTCAGCTTCTCCTGTTCCACTGATATAACTGAGATCTGCCCCAGAAGAGCAAATCAAAGATGCTTCTGTAGATGTGGCTTATCCTGTGTCCCTGTCATCCCTAAATGGGAGAGCTTTTATAGTCCAGCTCATCCTCAAGAGTTACAAGTAAACAGCTGACGAAAAGGAGGGGAAACCACATAATCTGGTGGAGTGAATATGTGATATACATCTGTAGACCTGTCAATCTCAATACCTAGAATGACAGGCACTGGCTGTTTCTCAGTGTAACATAGTTCTGCCACTTTTTCTATCTCTGCCTTTCAAGTCTTTACACTTCAGTCTGGATGTCTAGCAAGAAGGGTGTAATTCAGCTGCACTGGTTACAACATTGAAGTGTACAAATGTCACTGATAGTTTACATGATAGCAACAAATTCCACTTTTTGTGCTACCAACTGTTAGACAGAATTTAGGCACAGGTCTCCTAGGATAAAAGGCTTCTAACTACACCTTACATTTCTGCATCTAGAATATCCATTTTAGGTTTACTATAGTCTCCAAAACACTTGTGCTGCTTGTGGCTGGGATAATTTTCTTCATAGTAACTAGTAAGGGGCTATGCTTTGGATTTGTACTGAAAACAGTATTGGTAATCCAGGGATGTTTCAGTTACTGCTGAGCAGTGCTTACACAGAGCCAAGGCCTTTTCTGCTTCTCACCCCACCCCACCAGTGAGCAGGCTGGGGGGGCGCAAGGAATTGGGAGGGGACACAGCTGGGACAGCTGACCCCCACTGACCCAAGGCATATCCCAGACCATATGTCGTCATGCTCAGTATATAAAGCTGGGGACGAAGGAAGGGGGGGACGTTCGGAGTTACAGCATCTGTCTTCCCAAGTAACCGTTATGTGTGATGGAGCCCTGCTGTCCTGGAGATGGCTGAACACCTGCCTGCCCATGGGAAGTGGTGAAGGAATTCTTTGTTTTGCTTTGCTTGTGTGCGCAGCTTTTGCATTGCCTATTAAACTGTCTTTATCTCAGCCCATGAGTTTTCTCACTTTGACTCTTCCAGTTCTCTCCCCTATCCTACCAGGGGAGACTGAGTGAGCGGCTGTGTGGGGCTTAGTTGCTGGCTGGGTTTAAACCACGACAGTTGGTTAGTTTGCCTTCCTCTCCTGTTACACCAATTCCCAGAGCTCTCTCCCAGGATCTTGACTCACAGTTTCGGATGCTATGCACTACACTAAATATTACAGCTTTCTGTTCCAAAACAATTAAGGTTGCTGATCAGGAACAGCAGGAGACACCTCTGCTGACAAAATCAACCTTTCAACCATAATTATTCACATCTAATTACACTGCCGAACGAGGCCCAAATTAACAGGGTTCTTCTGCGGTAGGTGCTATCAAGTCAGAGGAAAGTGGGGGCTTCTCTGTCATCCCAACCATGCAAAAGCACTCATTTGCTTTCTCTCAAAACATGCACACACAGTTCCTGCAGGAACAGAGGGAGAGGCTTTCTCAATGATTTAAAAAAAAAAAAAGAGAGCAAGAATGATTAATAACAGCCTGAGAAGAAATGAAAGCAAGACTAGGGATGGATCCCTATCCCACAGTACCTTACTAATGGAGTTTGGAGTCTGTGGTGTCTCATCCTTCAGCGCTGATGGGCTGTTTCCTTCCACGTCTTTTCCTGCAACAAATAAATGTGATTCAGAAATAGAGAAATCCTGTGCAAAACTGTGGCTACTCATGGCCTTAGAAGGGCTACTGCTAAAACAAGCAAGAGAAGCTGTCATGAGCAGGAGCAGGCACACCAGGATCACAGAGAGGGATCTTGCAGAGCTTAAAATAGCCTGGATCCACATGCTTGGGCTATGCAACAAGTACTGCTTAAAAGTTAGGTCTCAAAACACCATGGTAAACCAATATGATAGTTGCAAAGTCCAGCATACGAAGGCTGGAAAAAAACAGAAATAAGATTACTTATGCATCCTTAATCAGCTCCCTTCTGTGTCTGCATTATGATGCAGTCTTTAATTACATTACCACAGTCTGTTCTTTTCTTACATACCCCATGCCTCATTCAATGCAAATAATAAAGGGAATTCAGTTAATAAGCAGCTATTCAATACATTATCCTCCTTGGTCAGTATCTGGCAACTGTACACAGATGCACTTGATAGTACACTTTGTTTGACAAATAATAACCATGATCATAAAACATTACAGGAGACAGAATACCATCTAGACATAATTAGTAAAACAAAATAAAAAAAAAAACAAACCTGCAGAAGATCAATGTCTTCTGACCAAATTATTTGTTAAAATAAGAAACATTTTCAATTAGCAAGTAGTATTTATTGTCACTATGGTATTTTACAATCATTGTAGAGCTATATTTCCACTACCCAAATATACTAAACTTGCAGTACATTATACACATTATATAGTACTATGAGTGTGCGTAGTCCTAGTCCAAGCAATAAAATGTAATGACAAATGCTGGGTTTTGCCAACTGTAATCATGTCCTTACAGTAAAAGAAAGCATAGATCTTCCATTAAAAAAAGCCAAAAAATAGCATCTGATGAGACTAGCTTTTAGTGCCAAGGCAGTCGTTGTTATCCAATTGCAATGTAGTTTTCTTCTCAAAATTGTTAGCAGTCAGAGCTTCAGAATACTGGATGCAGTAAAGTACCACTGAAACAGTGAAATATAATCCATTTGTAGCACACTGCAAACACGGGAACTGTCAAAAATGTTTTTAAACATTGTGTGGGCCAGTCTTGGAAACACCACCAAATCTAAAACCAGCAAGGGAAAATCCTGATTCTCCTGAAGTCAGCAGAAGTTGTCACAGATGTGTCAGAAAACATAATGTCCCCTGGAGTTTTCAGAGCAGCCATTTAAGAAGCCAAGCACCATTAGAAAAGCCAGCCACGAAAGCATATTAAAAAATAAATATCCTCCTGGCCATGTTCCGCACTTCCGTTATGGGACATGTGAGAGAACAAGCACGTCCCATTACAACCAGAACTGCAACTATGCTACAGGGTTTCAGCGGTAAAGAGACAGGACAAAAACCATGCCCTTTTTACAGGCATCAGCAGGCGGTTTGTTGTATCAGCTCTTAAATTTAAGAAAAGGTGTTGTTGGACAACTGTTCCTAGAAGGCGTTCAACTTCCCACACGGTGACTAAGGGCGGTGGGGGTTTCAGACGTGTTTCTCACCCTGTGGCATGGTGCTGCGCTGTGCCACGTGCACGCAGCCGTGCTGACACAGAAAGCAAACACTTCCAAGCCTGGGAGAAGAGGGACAGCACGTGCATTGCTCGCGTGGGGAGCCGAAGCAGACGAAGGACCTACGCAGTCACACAGCAAGGCGGTGCAACAACAGGGAACCTGTATCTTAACCTAGTTTCTTAACTGTCACTCCTCCCCTTGAAACATTGAGCCCTAAATAACAGACTCGGAAACCTAACGTCCGTGGGCAGGAGAAAGTCCCAAGTGGCTGGATATTTGTCAGTCCCCTTGTGCTACCAGGACAAGTGGGATGGCCATAAGCACTGCTGTGCATGGATTAGAACCTGTTATCTCCATACTTTTTATTTCTCTGATGGTGCTTTCCCCTCTATAGCCCCACTCTCCCCGACAGAGGCAGAGGAGGTTGAAATAAACTCACAAAGCCATGTAGCTGCTGCACTTGTTTCCCATTAAGAGTTTTTTCAGCACATGTATGGGAAAGTAACATATGGTCTAAAAGTTCAAGTAAAGTTAATGGGAATCAGCTGCTGCCTGCTCCGAGGGAATGGTGTCTATTAGCATAACAGAATTCACATCCATTCTTTATTATTCCTCATTTCTTAAAGAAAGCTTAACTCCAAGCTGTTATCCATACAAAAAACCTGGACATGAGAGATTTCTGCCTTCTCTCAGTAATACAGTTAAAAGGGTCTGCACCTGAATAATGAGATTTTCACCATTCCTGAGGTTCTGGACTATCCTGCTCACAGAGTATTATGAAAAATGGGAACATGCAATGGTTCACTCTTACCATATCATTTACAAGGATTCATAAGATATGTTTATGGAGCAGCATATACTGGTTTCTTACACCAAACTTGTTAAGCCTATTGGCACTTGTGAGGGAAAGGCTGTTTTTCAGAGGAGAGCTATCTTTGCTGTCTGTCTCAAGCAGACTTGTTGCAGCCATGCGGAAGGAGAGAGCCAGCCCTTGTTTGGAAAGCAAACTTCATTGCAATGATGTGCAAGTTTCTCAAAAACCTGCACACATAGTTAAGTGCACAGAAAGCCCAAAAGCAAGAGTCCTACCAAGAGCACAACAGACATAGCCACCTCAAGAAAATAAATAGGAAACCAGCTACAGGTTGTTGGTGGTTAAAACATGAAAGATGCTGAATATTAACTGCCTATAGAAGCTGAAGTTCTTATCTCCCTGATCAAGAAAACATAATGCCCACAACAGAAACAGAGCTGAATCTCTCCTGACTTGAAGTGCTGGCTGCTAGCAGGGCATGCAAAGAAGGGTCCTCCACAAAGTAACCCAAAAGTTTTGCACCAAATAACAAAAAAGATTTTGGGAAGTTAATCAGCCGTGCTTATGCAAACAGCCTTCATCACATTGTGAAGAAAACTGCCAACGCTCCAGTCTTGGCAGTTACAGAGTAGAATTACTGATACCTTCTTTTATCCCATTACTGCCATGCACAGGAAAAATAAATATTTAGTTCCTTTCCAGAACAGTAACTATTCCTTTTCATTGGTTTTCTGCTGGGCATCAATCCTACAGGTGCACTTGCCTTTCCCCTTTATAAAGAATGATGCAGCAAGCATGACTGATCAATGGTAACGGGAAGCACAACTACTGGCTTTTTGAGCAATTCCTGATTAGCTCCACACAGCATGAACTATTATTTTATAGGCTTTCTGATAAAGTATCAGGGTAACTACAAGAGGAAATACAGGCTCTGATGTGTGGCAAAACTATCATAAATAAAACCCGTTACTGCTGTAAATATCAGCCACATGGCCCAAAGTGTACACCAGACTGAAATTTAGCTCCATGTATCTATCACAGTAAAATTCCTGTATTCATGAAAGTGCACCTCCTAGGATGCAGATAAGCTAATCTAAATTTTTATTTAAAGACACGTCAAAAAGAGAGATTCTCTAAAAGTTCTTTTAGCTACTCCCCCAATAAATTTCCTACCCACTGAAAGAGAAAATAGAGAAAGATTCTCTCTCCTTATTGCTAAGTGAAAGACAGACATGGGCAAGGAACATGAATTCATGTCTCTCTAGTTTGTGAACTTCCTATAAAAAGAAAATGTCTTCCCCAAATTTCTTTCAGTTACAGAATCATTAGCATTTTTGTATGCAAGCAAGACGCAAAAAGTCCAAAGTGTTATTTCTGATAGTGTCCTCTGCATTTCCCATACGGTTCCTTTCAAAAAAAAATCCTCTCGCTGAACTGAATCTTCATAGCATAGCTTGCATGAGGTGTAAAGTCTGTCACTCCCTTCTCACTGAATTATTTACTTGCACACCTTTGTTGTTGGAGGGACAATCCTAGGTGTTGGTGCTGTGAGACCTGCAGCTCCAGCCACCTCGCAACCAACCAAATTCCTGGCAGGAAATCACTGGGCTTTGCTGCCTACGCTGCCCACAGCACCCACCCAACACGATCGGCCCAGTGCCCTCATAAAGAAAATCTGCTGGGGTCAGGCAGCAAACCACTGACCACTGGAAAAGCCTCAAGAACTGAAAATTCACGTAAAACAACAGAGAAAAATGGGGACAGAGAAATACTGTGCATATGCAGCTTATGGATATAGACCTGTGGCTTATCTCTGGTGATAGCAGCATCCTTCCGAGGGACGGGAGAAGGTGGGGGGGAAGCACACAAGGCTCTGAGGAAAACAAAGCAGAAGCAGCAGCAAAGGAGTGAAAGGTGAGCCCACCACGGGAAATGGCAACTGAATGTGAAGAATGACAGTTAATTCTTACAGGAAATGTGAGGAAAACAAAGAGACAAGGCAGCTCTGTGGGGACCAGGAAAGAAATGAAGTGAGTAAAAAAAAGTGTAAGGATAGACAAAACTCCAGACCCTTTGCAAGAAATCCCCTGGCTGAAGCAGTAACTTCTGTTTGTTTAAACGGGATGTGCTCTTACAAACTCTTTGGCCTATGCTCTCCCTTTGCAATACAGAGGGCTCCCGCCCTCGCTGACGCCAGTGCTGGTGGTTACTTGGGAGAACTGTGAAGCAGAACAAAAGCTCCAGCGTGGCTCAAGGCACTTATTCTGCTGAGCCCAGCAAAGGCTGTTTGGTTTGGCTGCCAGCAGGGTTCAAGGAGAAACAAGGTGGTGGGGATGTTGAGGAAAAGACAAACTCTTCCAGTTACCTCCTCCATGCTGAAACCCTCAACTTTCCCTGGTTTCTGAAAGATTACAGCACTGAAATACCTCTGTGAGGAAGTCAGTAACTTTTTTAGCACTGAAAATGCTGGTAAAAACTGAAGAATGGGCAAACTCTAAGCTATGCCTCTCCATCTCCCTGAAGGAAGGGGGAGTGACTACAGCCTGAAAAATGAGCCCTTCAGCTCCCAAGGATAGCAGAAGTGAAACAGCTATTTAGTTACCACACATTTGTATGGACTGTACTTATGGGCAGCTAGCTGTTCAGAAGTCCCTACGGGTTTGAAATATTATGAGATTTTATGTGTCCCATTTTAAATTGTTTTCAATTTGACTACCAAAACGTTGTTGAAGCTTCCAGTGACCTCAGTGACAGCCAGGATTAGTCAACATTGCTGAAAATAGGCTCCCCATTGCCTTGAAGCAGACACCCATGTCTGCTTCAGACCTGTGAAATCAGAGGCTCTTGAAACCTTTGCACTTGACAATTAGCTCAGGAAACCCAAACCTGGTTTTGCTCTACATCTGCAAAGCCCAGAGAGTCTGTGGGGTATTACATCTATATGAACATTGAAACCTTTTGACAGATGCTATGTTCTTTCTCTAGATATCAGTGTTTTGAGAGCTCACGAAGGTGCTGTGAGGTTTGATTATTTAGCACTGACATGGCAGCTGCAAATGACAGCTCTACAAACTTGTGACTGTTCCCTGAAGCACTTGTTTAGAGACTGGAACGGAAGCATTGTTTGCAGATTGCAATGAAGGAAAGACATGAATGTTTATTGTGAGCAACAAATTCTGAAACAATAAAATGAGATCTATTTCCTTCAAAAAGGGTGCTAGGAAATTCAAAGCAAAAAAGGTATAAAGAGAACGCTTAAAGCCAGTCTGCCATTCACTGCAGCCTGTCAAGATTCCTGGTACTTGTAGTGCTTGTAGGTATTTACAGAACATTAACCACAGAAAGTCTGCTCTTGTAATATTTAACCTGGGCTCCGAATCTGAAGAGGGAAATCTGCCATTAAACATCTGCAAATGGGGCCAGTAAATCTTAAACAAGTCCAATGCTTAAGGTGAAATTCATCAAGTGCCGCAAACTGGAAGTGCCTGAAAACATCAGTCATTTTTGAAATGTGAGGCCACGCAGTGTTCAAACCGTTATGAACCCCAACTCTGATGTCCTCTGCTCCCACTTAACACCATGGCAATGAAAGACAGCAGCATCATGTCCACCAGCACTGTCTGTGATCCAGTAATACCTGTGTTGCAACAGCTTGTCTCTCTCTTTCACATTAACTTGTTTCTCTTTGTTTCCTGACAGGAGGCTGAAATATCTCCTTGCAGTCAAGCACCAGAGACATTCTACTTTCTGCACTGACACACTAGAAACCAACCTGGGCTGAGTGGGTAGATGTCATTGTCGGCCCCAAAGAAGAGATTGCGTGTCAGCTTGCGAGGATCGACCTTCTGAGGGGTGGACGAGGCCGGACAGAGGGAGAACCTGCGACGAAGAAAGTTCTCCTCCTTCATGGCATGAGCTGTGGGGGTTTTCTAAAAAGGAAAGATAGTAATAACAGTTCATATCAAGACACAGGAGATCAAAGTTTCACACCCAGATGACTCCACTGCTTCAAAGCCGCCTAATCCTATGTAGTGTGCCATATCTTTTTATAGAGTGCCAGAAGGCTATGCAGAAAAAAAAAGAAAGTGATATTAGTTTGAAGCTACGATTACTGATTTGCTGACTCTCAGTATTTGCAAACTGCAGGGAAACAGGACACTGCTCCTTGGTGAATCCAGGCAGTATAACACCCTCCTCCTACCTACAAGGCTCTATCTACAATAATGGCTACTCACTGGGTCTATCCAGTGCACAGCAGCTAAAATCCACTTGGTTGGTTTTTTTAAGGTCTTGGAGTCTTTTTCATAAATGTAACTCCATTGGTGTCAGCAGAGTTACACCATCTCTGCAAAAATCAACATTTAATCTGAGCTGCATGGAGGAAGACCAGCTGCACTGGCTGCAGAGAGCAGCAAGTGGAGATAACACCAGTGCCATTCCTGCCCTTATTTCCAATTACAGCACATGTAAATAATTTCAGTTTTCTTTAAAATGGCATTTAGATCAGCCTTGCAGTTTGATCAATAAGATAAACCTTGCTGCTCTGTGAGGGTAAAGAACAGCATTCGTGTCCCCAAAAGCCTCTGTGCATCCCCGTACAAGAGCCTGGTGGTACTGTGCTCTTTACCACCACTTGGCTAACGCACTAGGCTATCCTGGCTGGAATTAAAGGTTTCTTTTATACCCACCCAACAAGCAGTTCTTTCTTACTCGTTACAAACAGATATTATGACTGTCTCCTTCCTGAGTTACAAGCTTTATTCTCTCCCCATGTGCAGCCAGAGGCAGAGCTCTTGCTAGCAGTAAGAAGCATTAACTCAGCCTTTGGATGGGCATTACAGACCACAAGGTCTGCTGCTTCTCCAGGGGACAGTTACTGTGGTAAGAAAAACCCTTTAGGATGGCACACGTTTCCTGAAAAGAGCCTCCAAATTTTCCCATCTCTTCTAGGCTACTGGGAAAGCAAGTGGGATAAAGTTACCCAGAGTTGCAGTGCAGTTCGGGAGGGCAGGACCAGCATGCATGTAAAGTGACCTGCATGACACTAGGTGGAAAATGGGGTGATTATGGGCTAGAACATGCCGTCCCACCCTTCCTGCTGCCAGTACCACCCCAGTGCTTGTGCTGGCCCAAACACCCCAATTTAATGGGGAACCCTCAGTGGCCTCTTGGAGCTTAGGCTTCACAGCTGAGACACCGCACAAGGAGACACCATGAAGGTGTCCCAGTGTAAGAAACTCCCCTCCTCTGTTTTATTTGAGCTCTGTCTCTCCACCTGCCTTTCTAATCCCTGTAGAAGACAGTCCCAATGTTTCAGGTTTTGAAATTTTTTAAAAATTTATTTACACAGCAGGCTGCATCAACTTTATAAACTAGCTGTGATTTACATGGCAAGAGAGAATCTGCTCCTTTCCTGCAAGAGATGGCCTCAGTTCCCAAGAGCCTAATTTGATCTAAACCAGTCTGTACTCCAACAATGAACATGGGTTACCAAAATCACTTTGAGCAGCAGATCTTTCTGAACCCAGCTCACCATGCTGGGATGGGTTGGCCATCAGATGTGAGGGTCTGTAACATCCAAAAGGGGGCTAATGGCCCCCAGGCCACACAGCTGCAATTTGAAGGGGATGCATGTCCCCTGCTGGGCCCACGTCATCCACAGAGGATGAATTAAGGTCTGTGCAGTGCTCTGAGGACATAACATTCCCTAAAAGCCCTACATGTTATCGCATGGCCCCCTATGAAGTGGCTGTTAGACACTACAGATTCAGCAGCAGCATTTCTTCATAACCACTTCACACAACTCTCAGTGAAAGACTTTGTGTTGGAGCACCAGGACACGACACGCTGGACACGGCTGCCACGGACCAACCCTTCGCACAGCGCCTCACGCGAGGCTGTTTCAGGCCAATGACGTGTGATGACAGCCGGGTGAAATGAGGCGACTGCAGCGCTTTCCACTCACTGCTGCCCTGCCTCCTGTCAATTCAGCTGCCCAGCGAAACCACCCTGCAAACATACGTCCAGGCTCAAAATGTCCCCAGGTTCCCATTGTGGCCAACGGCATCTCCAAAGCAGCAGGTAACATAGCTACCTAACATTTAGCAATGTAAATATTTAACCCTCTTTTTGCATAGACACTCCTGATTGCATACGACTGGTTGGGGGAAGATGCTAAAATAAAGCTAACTTTTAAAAAAGAAAAGAGAGAGAGGAGGAAAATGCAGCTAGTTACGTGTCTGAAAGCAAAATATTTTAAAATAATCCAGGTCTAAATAGCTGTGTTTGGAATGCTAACACTGAGCTATTTTCTGCACTTGTTCCCAGAAAGGCCATGTCAACTCTCCACCTCTGGAACTGCTCATAAGTGGCTCAGAGCAAAAGCAGATCCTCCCCAAAAAGCAGTGACCTGGTGAGGCTGAGACGATTGTGCAGGAAGGCGTTCCAAAATCACAGGTGTACCCAGTGGAAAGCAGGTTGGGGAAGAAGTTACAAACATAAAACATCTCCCCATCCGGCTCTTATACCCTGCTCTCATGGTGGAGACTCTTCTTGACAGGGTAACAAAAAGGCTGCATTCAGCATAATTTTGTCTCACCAACACTGTGAGCCACGTCACGGAGAACTGCCAGCCAGCTCACACTGATGTCGGTGGCAAACCCCCCCCAGACAGCAGAGCAAGAGCATGCTGTACACTGGATCGGACCTACCAGAACACAATTTCTTTCAACTGCTACTATATGTGTTATGCAGAGAGACCAATGCTCTAACGTTTCCCTCACCTATTATTTCACACTATTCAACCACGGGATAATTGACAGAACTGTTGTGCTGATGGTCTCTCATTCCCACACTTACTTAAGCCATGAGCTTGACGGCAAGAAATCTGGATGCCTTGATCAACTGGGAACAGCCACTGGGTAATGACAAAGGAAAAAGACTTTTCTCTAATCTGTAATTTGCTCTAGCTCTTCTCTTACATATCTTAATACAAACTTGTGGCAGCAGCTCGTTTCTTTTTGACCACAAAGATCAATTTGAGTAAGTTCCTCTTAATGGGGTCCTTTTTGGCTGAAGATCTCCAGTGACCGAAGCTCCCTCAGAAGCAGCAGCAGCAATGTGTCTGTCTGTCAGCCACACATACACAACCCTGCAACATGCTGTTTCACCAGCATCCCGGCCTGTTTTTCAAAGATAATCTAACATTGCATTGCTCCAGCTCACGGGCACAGACCCTTCCTACATTTGACCCCCATCCAGACAGGCTCTTATATCATCTACATTTTCATGGGCTTCACTCCAACTAGAAGCTGACAGCAGCAGAGCCTCTCATTCAGTGTGCTGTATGGTGTGTGCGCAGTTCAACTTACTGTTCCTTTATTTTGGGTAAAAGAGAAGAATTGTTGGTCTGCAGTTCATTCCCTGAATTGTACCATCTTAGACTACCATGACATTTTTTCAGAGAAAGGCTGAGATGGACGAACTTAGCCTACAAGATTTTACCTCATTATGCAGTGCAAAGTGCAGCACAAAATCATAGAAAAGGACTTTTTTTTTATTTGGGTTTTTTTTAAGATATCTGATGCTTCTTGGTGGGAGAAAATGTAGTTCACACTATTAAGATTCTGTAATACACCTGAAATATTTGGCTTGGTTTCCAAGATATCTCTGTGTGTCTCTGCATCTGTATCTATCCTGTTTTATCCTCCCTCCCTCCCAATGCCTTTTGTACCAGGTATTAGAAAACTTGAAAATATTGGCTTCTTAAAACTTATGGGAAAATCAATGACTAAAGGAAGGACGGAAACTGTATCATGGTCCTCTGAAAGAAGGGCAGTACTATGAACCCAGGTATTAGCAAACATCAGCAAATCCAACATAAGCCACAAATCCATAAGAAAATGAGGCTTCATTAGCTCACTTACTCAGAGAGCTATTTGTTACACCTGTCCATAAGGGTCAGCCTGCCCAAGCTGGCTTCAAATTACATAAAGCTCATGAGAGTTGTAGGGGATGCTGAACAGTAGATGCCAGGGGCAATTTTCCAAAGGGATGTAACAGGAAGGTGGGAGGTGTGTTCAGTGTTTTTCACAACAGGGCTCTTTAGACACCTAAATAATCCAGCCTCTGCCCAGAATCCTCTGTGCGAGATAATGTGTAAAGGGTTCCAAGAACATAGAACATAACCTTGTACTAAATCTACTTTCATACCATTAATGCCTGATTATCTAGAAAACATACAAAAATTCAATGGTGATGAAGTATCTGATAAGAAATACGCAACCACAGAAGACACACTTCTAGACATGAGCCTGAAAGCTTTCATGGCTGATTTGAAAACAACACTGTTGTTCTGAAACCCAGTTTACCTGGACTCATGCAAAGCATTTGACACTGTCCTGCACAACATTCTTGTCTCTAAATTGGAGAGACATGCATTTGACAGATGGACCACTTGGTGGATGAGGAATTGGCTGGACAGTTGCACTCAAGCAGCTTAATATCCAAGTGGAGAGCAGTGACAAGTAGTGTTCCTCAGGTGTCAGTATTGGGACCCATGCTGTTTAACATTTTTGTCGGTGAGATGGGACAGTGGGATTGAGTGCACCCTCAGCTAGTTTGCTAACAACACCAAGCTGTGTGGCACGCTCGACACGCCGGAGGGAAGGGATGCCATCCAGAGGGACCTTGACAGGCTTGAGACATGGGCTCGTGCAAACCTCATGAAGTCCAAGGCCAAGTCCAAGGTGCTGCACATGGGTCAGGGCAATCCCAAGCACAAATACAGGCTGGGTGATGACTGGGTTGAGAGCAGCCCTGAGGAGAAGCACTTGGGGGTGTTCGTTGACAAGAAGCTCAACGTGACCCAGTAATGTGCATTTGCAGCCCAGAAAGCCAACCGTATCCTGGGCTGCATCCAGAGAAGCATGACCAGCAGGTCGAGAGAAGTGATTGTCCACCTCTACTCTGCTCTCGTGAGACCCTACCTGCAGTACTGCCTTCAGCTTCAGGGCTCCCAAAATAAGAAAGACGTGGAGCTGTTGGAGCAGGTCTACATGAGGGCCATGAAGACAATCAGGGGGCTGGAGCACCTCTCTTATGAAGACAGACTGAGAGAGTTGGGGTTGTTCAGCCTGGAGAAGAGAAGGCCCTGGGAAAAACCTTATAGCAGCCTTCTGGTACCTAAAGGGGGCCTACAGGAAAGATGGGGAGGGACTTTTTACAAGGGCATGTAGTGATGGGACAAGGGGTCGTGGTTATAAACTGAAAGAGGGTAGATTTAGATTAGATGTAAGAAGTTCTTCACTGTGAGGCTGGTGAGGCACTGGGACAGGTTGCCCAGAGAGGCTGTGGATACCCCATCCCTGGCAGTGTCCAAGGCCAGGTTGGATGGGGCTTTGAGCAACCTGGTCTAGTGGAAGGTGTCCCTGCCCATGGCAGGGGGGTTGGACGAGGTGGTCTTCAAAGGTCCCTTCCAACCCAGACCACTCTGTGAGTCAGTGACATGGTAGATGCTGTAGATGTATGGATGCTGTGAATTTGGGCATCAAGGATAAAGACCTTGAAATGGGGCAAGCCTTGAAAGAGGAGAGGGAGGCTCAGGCAGCCTGACCTGCTTCTGCAGTTGGGGTGGGGTCTGACGGCATGGCAGCATGTGTGCCCTTCTTGGGTCTTGCAGGAGGTGAGCTACTGCCAAGGGATGAGCCAGATAGCAGCCATCCTCCTGATGTACTTAAACGAAGAGGATGCATTTTGGGCACTGGCACAGCTGCTGACCAACCAGCGGCACGCCATGCACGGTAAGGCTGGGACGGGATGTGGATGGGGGCTCTTGTGACGGGAGGGAGGGCTGTTTAGGTTGGTCAGTAGAGCCTCGTATCTCCTCAGGTACTTTTTTAAAGCGGATAAGGCTTAATTACGTGCCGATGCAACCTGACTACGGAGCTAAACTTCACTCTTGGAGGCAGACAAGTTCATCAGAGAAAAATTTGGTTTATTGGCACTGAGCTTTAGTGCTCAGTAATTAACACTTCCACAGAGGTGCTATCTTCCCTCTGGAGTGCCTTGCCCTCGGCAGTCAATTAACTCAAGGTTAGGAGTTTTTAAACAGTCTCACAGAAGTACATCCATGTAATGCTCCGTTTTTAGCATGCCATGAGCTATGTGCCCTTGTGTTTTTTATGGAGATGTAATTCCACCAAATGTGCTGGATTATTTTACTTCAAACACATTAAAGATCCTTCCATCTTACTTGTGGCTAGCAGTAATCTATGCACAGAGGGTTATTTTATGAGCGGAGGGCTAAGCCTCATGGCATGATAACTCCAGACAGTATTAAACGCGTGTCCTGCTAGATTACGGGGTGCTGCACAAGGTTGTGGTGTTCATCTTCAGCTTTTCTCTGAACCTTGGTAAGCACCGAGGTGTGTTCAGAGAGGTCTTGGCCAAGCCAAGTCTCAGGTGGGCGGACGGTGGGGAGGTGAGCGGGTCTGCTCTGCGCGGCTGGGGCGAGAAGGACCAGCTGGGGCTGGTGCTGAGGGTGCTGTCGCCCATGCAGACAGGGTGAGGGATGGGCTCTGGGAGGGATGCTGAGGGAGGTAGCTGGGCATGCTGTGGTCCAGCTGACTTCAACAGGCAATGCAGGGGATGAGTTTCTAGAAAATGAGGCTGCCTCCATGACTGCTTCAGAGCTTTTCTGATCATTTTTTATTTCTCTCATCTTTTCTCATTAAGGTTTTTTCATTCCTGGGTTCCCGAAGCTGCAGAGATTTCAAGCTCACCACGAGCAGATTTTAAGCAAACTGTTTCCCAAACTGAAGAAGCATATGGTATCTCTTTGCTATCAGTCTCTCCATACTAATATCACGTTTTCATGCTAAAGCAATTAGTGTAATATTCTGCCAAATAGATGCACAACTGAACATATTTCTAACCGTGTAGGGCTGCCTCAGCTGCAAGGAGGCAAGCATTTATTAAATGGGGTGCCTGAATCTTGCTGAGGCGTATGGTTAACATTTGCTTGCTGGTCATCATTAGTGTAGGGACTGCTAAAATCTAAAGGCTTCGTTAGGAAAGCCAGGCAGGAAAGCTCAGGGAGCCTGCAGCAGAAGGAGCTGTTGCAGCAGTGAGGCTGGGCTGTGTTCTTACACCAGCTGCAAAGCCCAAAGGGTGATACTGGACTATCTGGAGTCTTAATTCAATAATTATTAGCCCCAACTGCTTGCATTTAACAGCTTTGCTGTTGTTTAAAGACAGGAGGCGTGTAAGATTTGCTGTGTGTTTGGTTGCTTGGGCATATCCAGTTGTTTTTCTCTCTAGCAGATGGTACAAGCACATTTTGTGGCTGGAGGAGCATCTGCAGGACACATCAACTGCAGTCTAATGTCTAGGCAACTATTTTGCAACACCTGCCTCCTTTTTTTTCCCCTTACCCCCTACATTTGTTGTAGACAGTTGGTATTCAGTGGCCAGACTCCTGAATCGTTTCTTATGCTCCTAAGGGGCTCAGTGGCCTGGCTCCAGGAAAAGCTGCTTATATTGCCATCATCTGCAACAGCTCTTGCTTCATGCTGCAAATGAGCAAGCCCTGGCCATAAAAGTGAAACAGAGCCAGGACAGGTTTTTACTTAATTATAGCCACGGGGAGGGGGGAAAACCTGGGCAGGAAGGATGGGAATAACTCTGAAAGCTGCTCATGCCTACTGGCTCCCGAAGGCTCCCCAGGCTTGCAGGTGCTCAGCACCAGCCAAAAGCAAAGACCGGAGCCGGCCATTAATCCTATGGGCTTCTTTCTCTTCCCATCTCCACTGGTTTGCCGGCTTTGCAGCAGCGGTCATGTCGACTTAAGGCACTGTGCATCCCAGTACCGGCTATGCCAGGATATCAGCCATGCCAGAAAAAGCAAAGCTGTGTGTGAGTGCTGTGCCAGGTGCCAGACAGGGATAGAAAAGCGATAGATCAGGGTGACGTTTGTGAGGTTTTTAAGAGTTTTCCTTAGCCTGTCAGGCCATTCTGCTTCTGCAGCAGCCATGCCGTGCAAGTGAGGTAGTGCTAGCAAAGCTGGCTTGACTGCGCAGGTCTGGATTTACCTGTGGGGATACTTGGGTTAATCATTTTTGTGGTGCTCTGAGAGACTCACATGGGAATTGCTATGGAAGCAAAAATGGTAGTCTGCAAGGAGTGCGTGGATTGGGTTCCTGGAAGGTTTTTGTAAATCCCTGGAGTAGATATTTGACTAGAAAAAGCTTGTCCTAGAAATCCCTCTCCAAAGTTGTGGCTGAAGTCTGGCCATGTTGAGGATCAGGTTCGATGAATGTGTTGGGCAAAGGGCCAAAGCAGGGGCTTTGTTGGGAGACAAACCATAGCTGGATCCTGCGCCCAGACCCCAGCATTAATAAACCAACCAACCAACCACCCTCCCCAAAAGCCCTATGAGTTGCTTGAATCTTCAGCAGCCAGCCTGGTGAAACACCTGCCTTTCTTTGCTGTCTCCTCCTAGGACAAGGAGCAGATGACTACAGGCATTTACACGACCAAGTGGTTCCTGCAATGCTTCATTGACCGGGTGAGGATGCTCTGCAGGCTGTTTGCTGCTCTGCTGCTTGCATGCATGGTTAATCCACCTGTTTTTTTGAAAAAAGTATCATAATTTGAAGAAGGTGTTAATATTTTATAAGGTGGGATATTATGCACACTCTCATAAGGCAAAAAAATTAATAAGGGAGAGGCTAAAAATAACTGCATGTCACTGATCACAAGCCAATTCCCACTGCCTCATCACAAACGGTCACTGGGAGGTGGCTCGGCAGCAGCAGTATAATCTTCAAAGTCAGGAGAGATCTTCCTCTTGCCCACTGGCACTGCTGCAAAGGCAATTAACCTCACTTTGGCTCTGGAAACAACATAGGGAGAAGAGCTGGAGGCACAAACCTCAACAAATAGCACTGCAGCAGCTGCAGGCAAAGGAGCAGGCTGGGCACTGGAGACATGTGAAAGCATGAGAAGATTACCCTGATTTGTCCAGAGCTCATTTGCCTGTCCCGAGCCAAAACTGCTTTATTTTTAGGGGCAGTGTTGTGCTTGCACACTTGAACACAAGATCCAGACTTGCTGATGTTTAGGTGACCTCTGTGTCCCCAGTCTCAATTTTCTGCTGTCCCGTCTCCTACAAAACAGTGGATGAGCTCTTCCCCTTGAGAGGGAGCTCACTGCTTTGCAGTCTGTCACTAAAAGCTGTATGAAAAGCAAAATCCTGTTAACTGCAGTAACATGGTAAAAGAGCTGCAATGGCCAGTCATGCTAAACTCAGGAGAGTAAGCGCAGCATCCTAAATTTGAACTTAAATGTCAGTGTAGGACTAGTATTAATTTCTGTGTTGGTGAGATGCTTCAGATCTTTTCTGGGAGATCATAGAATCATAGAATGGTTTGGGTTGGAAGGGACCTTAAAGATCATCTCATTCCACCCCCCCTGCCATGGGCAGGGACACCTTCCACTAGACCAGGTTGTTCAAAGCCCCATCCAACCTGGCCTTGAACACTGCCAGGGATGGGGCAACTACAGCCTCTCTGGGCAACCTGTCCCAGTGCCTCACCACCCTCACAGTGAAGATTTTTTTCGTAATATCTAATCTAAATCTACCCTCTTTCAGTTTAAAACCATTACCCCTTGTCCTATCACTACACTCCCTGATAAAGAGTCCCTCGCCATCTTTCCTCTAGGCCCCCTTTAGGTACTGGAAGGCTGCTATAAGGACTCCCTGAAGCCTTCTCTTCTCCAGGCTGAACAACCCCAACTCTCTCAGCCTGTCTTCATAGGAGAGGTGCTCCAGCCCCCTGAACATCTTCATGGCCCTCCTCTTGACCCGCTGCAGCAGGTCCATGTCTTTCCTGTGCTGAGGACCCCAGGTGGGGTCTCACCAGAGTGGAGTAGAGGGGAACAATCACCTCCCTCGACCTGCTGGCCCACGGTTCTTTTGATGCAGCCCAGGATATGGTTGGCTTTCTGGGCTGCAAGAGCACATTGCCGGGTCATGTTGAGCTTGTCATCAACCAACACCCCCAAGTACTTCTCCACAGGGCTGCTCTCAACCTACTTGTTGCCCAGCCTGTATCCATGTTTGGGATTGCCCCAGCCCATGCGCAGGATCTTGCACTTGGCCTTGTTGAACCTCATGAGGTTTGCATGGGCCCACCTCTCAAGCCTGTAAAGGTCCCTCTGGATGGCATCCCTTCCCTCCAGCATGTCGACCGCATCACACAGCTTGGTGTTGTCGGCAAACTTGCTGAGGGTGCACTCAATCCCACTGTCCATGTCACCGACAAAGATGTTAAACAATGCCAGTCCCAATACCAACCCCTGAGGAACACCTCTAGTCACTGATCTCCACTTGGACATCAAGCCCTTGACCACAACTCTTTGAGTGCGACCATCCAGCTGATTGCTTATCCACCAAGCGGTCCATCTGTCAAATCCATGTCTCCAATTTAGAGACAAGGATGTCATGTAGGACAGTGTCAAATGCTTTGCACAAGTCCAGGTAGATGACGTCCATTGCTCTTCCCTTATCCACCAACGGTGTAACCCCATCGTAGAAGGCCACCAAATTTGTCAGGCACAGTTTGCCCTTAGTGAAGCCATGTTGGCTGTCACCAATCACCTCCTTATTTTCCATGTTCCCTAGCACAGTTTCCAAGAGTATCTGCTCCATGATCTTCCTGGGCAGAGAGATGAGACTGATGGCCTTGTAGTTCCCCTGGTCTTCCTCTTTTCCCTCTTTCTTTTCCCTCTTTTTCCCTTTTTAAAAATGGGGGTTCTTTCCCCTTTTCCGATCAGTGGGAACTTCCCCGGGCTGCCACAACTTCTCAAACATGATGGATAGTGGCTTAGTCACTTCATCTGCAAGTTCTCTCAGGGCCTGTGGATGCATCTCATCAGGTCTCATGGACTTGGGCACCTTCAGGCTCCTTAGATGATCTTGAACCTGATCTTCTCCTACAGTGGGTGGTTCATTCTCCCAGTCCCTCTTTGCCTTCTGCAACTTGGGCAGTGTGGCTGGAGCACTTGCTAGTGAAAACTGAGGCAAAAAAGTTGTTGAATACCTCAGCCTTCTCCACGACCTAGGTAACCAGGTGTCCTGTTCCCTTCTGGACAGGGCCTAGTTTTCCTTTTATCACTGACGTGATAGAAGCTTTTCTTGTTGCCCTTGATGTCCCTGGCCAGACTTAATTCCATCAGGGCTTTAGCTTTCCTAACCTGAT
>JAVJGG010000021.1:12986016-12996460 GCA_035590195.1 Aviceda cuculoides
GCACTGGAACAGGTTGCCCAGAGAGGCTGTGGATGCCCCATCCCTGGCAGTGCTCAAGGCCAGGTTGGATGGGGCTTTGAGCAACCTGGTCTCGTGGAAGGTGTCCCTGCCCGTGGCAGGGGGGTTGGAATTAGATGATCTTTAAGATCCCTTCCAACCCAAACCATTCTGTGATTCTATGATACTTCTAAATTAGTATCTTGGAAGTTGCTTCAGGATATGGCAGATGCTTCACAGAAATGAGTTCTGCCAGGGCTCAGGGAACAGAGAGAAGATTAAAATCAAAATTGGGCCAGAATTGCCATTATGTTCCCAAACCACTTATGTAATACAAGGCAACAAATTTCACCCACGGCTCCTGAGTTCCCTGCAAATCTGGCCCATGAGATGGAGAATTGTCCTAGAAAGACATGATGTCTTGATTTGAAGACATAAACTGATGCAGAATCCATAAGCTCTCTTAGGAAGCTAACTTCATTGCAGGAAATCTTCACGCTAGCTCTTGCATGTATTTATCTGGTTGTTAGTCTTGGTAGATTAAAGTGCCCTGAAGTTTGCAGCTTTTTCTGGCCTTTTATTCTGTGCTCTCGATCATAAAAATGAAGGAAAGATAATACAGGGAGTATTGACAGAGCCACTAAACACAGTATTTTTCAGGATTGCGCCTTTTGCCTTGACATCTCTCTAAGTAGTAATGGGCTATTAAATGTGGGTGTTTGCCAGAACATAAATAGGAATAAATAATTCAGCAGCAAGAAATAAACTTCTTCCTAACCCTGTCTTTGAGACCACTTTCTTTTGCAAAAATGAAAAATATAGCAGATGAAAAGTCTGCATCAAACCTCTGCGAAACACAGGACAATGGAAGTGGTGAACTTCACAGGGTGCAATCACCTAATGGGACTTTCACTCCCAGGCAGCTTCAGGAACAGCCAACGGAAGAGCAATGGGGCAAGAATAAAAGTTATTTTATCAGCAAACCTCGTGACTGCCATAAAAGCAAATGGGAACAGCCAGCACTCTCTTCTTCTGGCACCAGACCCATTTTACGTGAAGGCAGCAACTAATACATGTACAGATGATCGGTGTTGGTGCAGAGATGCCTTTCACATGGCTGCTCTGCATTTTGGGCCTTTTGCACTTGCTGGGAAGATAGTGGCAGCTTTCAGCATTGGGCTCGAGCCTTTTGGGGATGGAATTTTCCTGGCTCCATCTTTAAATTTTCTAAGTTCCTGATATATAATTACTACACAGCTAAACACTGTGCAGACGTTATGCTGCCCCTATCCTCTGCAAACTGGTGGGTAGGTTGGTTTGCTTTCATTTCCAGCATTTTAAAATAGATTGGAAATATGAACTCTTTAGAAATAGTTAATTATGGGTTTCATACAGTCAAGAAGGCTGAGCTAGTTAGGGGGCGGCTCTTAATTTACTCAAAGCTTGCTTCAAACAACCTTCTCTCTTTCTGGTCACTAAATATTTCCCAGAAATCAAATTAAACCATATTTTGTATTCACAGCGGTCATTCACTCCAGAATCTGCATCAATAAGGAAAATTAAATCTAAAGATACTGACATTTCCTGATTCAATTAATCCTGAGGAGGTAAAAACTTCATGAATGAAAAAAGAAGGCAAATTGTTAGCAGATACATTTCTAGCGATCACAGTCCTAAGTATTCACAAGCTAAAACAGCATCACAGATCCTCAACAAGGGTAAATTATTAGTTCAGTGGTGCACTGGTAATTTACAACGGCTAAAGAACTACAATCAATTCAGAAAGTCTGTGAAATCTGTTTCTGGAAGCTTTTCCTAAAATACCTATTTATAAGATAGATAATTGGACAACCAACCCCCTACTAACCGTTAAATAAAACCTGATACAGTGAAAAGTGCCTGCACAGGCCATTTTTTTCTCTACCTAATCCATGCTTTTTGGTTAGTGGTACGGCAAAACACACATATTACAGCTGACACAATATTTTGGGCTGCCATGCTGTTAGCTGGAACATGAAGCAATGAAGCTTCACAATAAGTGTCAGCTATTCCCCAGAATTTTGAGGGTCAGCTATTTCTCTGTGGTGCTGGCAAAGGGACCTTTCCTCACCAGTGGTGGTTGCCGGTATGTTCCTCCTAGACCATGTCCTGTTCTGCTGCATTCCAAACCAGTCCCAGCAGCTCAGTGGGGACCCACTCTTTCAATCCTTCATGCACTCCAGATGAATACACTGAAATACTGGTACTACAGGAGTGCTCCAATTTTTAGGATTGCCATACCCTCTGCTGCGTACCATATTACTTGGCTTGATGATCAGTCCAAGCTGGAAAATCAAATAACGCGGGTTGCTGAAGACACCCATCTGCCACAAAGGAAACAAGTTACAGAAAGCTAAAGCTACATGCGGCTTTATTAAGATTATATGCAACAGGAAGGATTTCTCTCAGTTGCTTCAGCAAGCTCAGGAGCATGGCTAGTTCATCCCTACAACCTAACTCAAAGCCCACATGCCCTGTAGAGCCCTTAAAGCTGCCTCTCTTGTGCTGTTTTTGTGGAAGTTGCCTACCACAGCCACCCCCGGCAATCTGCTCTTGCTCTCTCTAAGAACAGAAGAACAACCTCTTTCTATCGTGTTCTGCTTCTCTGCCTGTTTTTTCACTGGGCAGTGAAAATTATGTAGTAATCAGGAGACAAAACTATTTTCTCCCTTAATTCTCTGTAAGATGTCTTGATTAATGTTTCCTTTGTATACACCAGAACTGCAGCTTTGGGCACGCTAGCAGCACTTACACACATAAGCTTCTCACAGCTGATCTCTCTCTATGGTGAGCATTACGTAGAAAGACCACAAACAGAACTACAGGCAAAACCTGGCACTGAACACCTCCACTGAGGAAAAAACATCCCAGATCATTCATTTTGGGGATCCCTATTTAACTTAGGACTAAGGAATTTGAAGGTAGGGTCACAAAGGGCAAAACATTTTTATTTGATGTGTAGGAAAACCTCATCTTCAGAATCATCTTCGGTTTGGATAAACATCTCCCGTGAACAAACACCAGCCCATCACTAAAGCCATGTTGTGTTTGGCAATAGGGATCACTGCAATCTTATGGCTTAGAAATGGGCATTGCAGTATTAAATACACAATCCGCATGTGGTTTTTTGTCTTAAAATACTTGCAATTTACTCTGTAAACATGCTAGCAATTTCTTCCAACTAAGAGTATCGAGTAGGTCACTGAAATGAATGCTTAACATTTTTTACATCCACCTCTTCTGCCCTTTAAACTGCAAACTAATTGTCATGCAGAAGGCTATTAATTTAACAAAGCATATTAAATTTCCCACTAGCACTGAGGGGCTTCTCCTGACTTAGCAACTTCACTGGTCTTTCCCCTTGCTAACCGCATAGATGATACCTTACTTGCTGTAATTACAACTAGTACATCAACATTAATTATTTCCCTGATAACAGCAGGTGCGTGCAGAATTGAAGGTTTTACTCACACTACCAGAAGGGTAAGAAAGTCCCCAACACTCAGTGAAAGACAGGAGCAAGCACCTTTCCTGCAGACCTTTGTCTTAGTCCCTCGCTTTATTTTCAGTAAATCATACTTTGCATAATCTCCTTTAGGCCCCAATTTCTGAAGGCTTCTCTACTGAGTAAAGCTCATATAAAGGTATTTTCTTGAAGCACCAATCTATGCAGGAAGATAAGGTGCTTTCTTTGAATCATCTTGAGCCCTTTAATCCCATGTACTAATATAGTCAACAGAAGACGACCAAAAGGTAAATCATACCTGTTAAGCACGTATCAAGCACCTGGATGCTTTTCCATCTTAATGAATTTTTATTTAAAGTTTACCATTATTTGTTACTGATATCTCTAGTTGGCATTCTTTCAAGCAGGAAAACAAAGTAAAAATGCAGGTTAGCAAAGACTCCCAATCAAAACATAATGTACAACCAAGCACACGTGCAACATATGAGAAGAAACGTGCCATCACAGATCACAATTGATCCCCTGATGCAGTTTTCATAACACACTAGCCAAGAAATTCCAGTAAGGATCCACTTTGAAACAAACTCAGGAATCGGATCTCTGCCTCTAAATGTCTGTTTATCTAGAAATATTTATATACTTCTTTAAATTTAAGTTTTGTATAGATGACACAAGGATTCACATGGCCATCACAGCTGCTTCTCAGCAGTGAACTCAAGAGGCTGCTGGAGATATACTTACATCAAAATTAAGGCATAAATGCAACTGAGGCACACATACATAAATTCCCTTTGAGCTAGCTAGCTGGAGTAGGGCTAAAGGCATGGGCTACATTGGTAAGGCATGCAAGACAGGCTAGAAATCATATCTGAGAAATCAGGCAAGCACCACATGGCCAGATCATTCTGAAATCCACACTGATGTCTGCTACTGAGCAAGCTTTGTCAAGTGTTCAGGTGAGCAGATATAAGCCATCATCACACCTCACCTGCAATACAGATGACCCCTGAATCCCTGCTGCTTGTGCTGGAAGTGTGGGCGCAACTCCTGGCCAGCACACAGCAGTTTGGCCAGCACATGCCCAAGCCAAAAGGCAACGCTTCCTTTGACTTCCGCAGGTGTGAGGCTTAGGCACAGAGACACAGTATGAGGTTAGGCACTAAAAAACAGCGTTAAAAGTTTTGTGCTAGTTAAGGAAATAAGGACTCAGTTATGAATTTCAATACAAATAATATTAGGCCCAAAGGTGAAAACACTGGACATATGACTCAAAATATCTCCACTTAAAAACAGATTTGAAGTGCTCTGCTTCCTTTTATTGCAGTTATTAGTATTGACAGCTCATCCACCAGTGACGTTTTTTGTTTGAGGCACACTGTGAATACAATGTCTCCAAGCCTGAGCATTTCAGGGAGCAAGTCTCTAAGTCCCATGAACAGTATTAATGAGTTGCATAATGGTAAACCACATCCACCTTCAGCACGTTGGGCTTTCCAGTAATTATCCATAACTCAGTACGCTACTTGGGGAATGGATATCCCACAGCCCCCCATGCCCTGAAGTTTTTACACACACTAATTGTTAGTAATACCCTCCAATGACCTCCCAAATAATCCTTTCAAACTGTAGCTGACTACCTAAGAGAACAGCTTTTTAATAACCCAGTTTTTCTAGTGGTACCTTAGGGGCTAGAGACGCCAGGCTGCAGTAAGGATTGCCCTGATGGAGTCCCCGTGGCAGGCCTTGGGAAGAGGGAGCCTGGCTCCGCATGGCATCTGGCACCCCCACTGCCTGCAGGAGGGCTCCAATGAGCATGGCCCTTTGCAGGGGTGACAGGATTTGGGATAAGCCCAGGGCAGTGAGGGAAATATGGTATCAGGTACAGGGAAACATAAATGAGAAATTCACTTAGTTGTTCTAGCTAAAGCTGTCGGAGATATAAAGCCATGACAAGAACGCATTGCTTCGGACAGCCGTGCAGTTACGTCATTTGCAAGCAGGCCACATCTTCAAGGTCAGTTCTTGCCTTGATATTTTTCTTTAAAAAGAACATATTAAAGAGCATCATTACAGCCTCAAATCGCTATCTAAATCACATAATGAGATCATATTCCCTTTTAATGGAAGAACCTTACTTCAAGCTTTAATGACATTTAAAAAAAACCCAGACGACTGCAAGGCTCACTGATGGCTTTCTGTGATATCCACCTCTGCCTTTATATAATTAAATCTAGAAAAGATTGTGCCTTGGGGCTACACTCCCACCACACAACTACTAGGAAATACCAAGCTAATTTTAAGACCTGCTTTCATGCTCGATAGTGTCCTCCTGACATTATTCCCTTGTTTGTGAAATATTGCCCCCTTGTAACAAAGTAAAACAAAATCAGACTTCTATCTCAAGTCCCCTTGAGCCATTTTCAGACTCAGGCTCAAAAAGGAACTGTAACATGGCAGTAAAGGCAAAGGTAAGGGCAGGAAAGGATGTTTACAAACCATCTTACAAGAGAGAAAACAAGTACTGCTCAATTTCACAAAGATTTTCCAGAATCAGTTTCAGGTTATTTATGTCATGAGCATCCACTGTCCCAAACACACACTCACAAAGAATGAAACGGACAATCCTAAAATGGCAAGAGTATTAGATTAGAAGTATATTTCTACTTTGACATCCTGTATAAGCACAAACTACATTTCCACCCAATGGCTCTGACCCCAAGGCCACTAAATTATAGCTGACCTGGCTCAACTGCTTCTCAAGAACAGCTAAGTGATGGAGAAATGACCACATCCCATGGTGCTCCAATCATGCTGAATTTTCCACTCCTCTACTTTATTGTTTCTCTTTTCAGATTCAGACAGGCTCTGTAAACCTCTGGGGCCTTCACAAGGAGGGCTGAATAAACAGGGCCAAATAAATTTTAAGGAAGTGCACCTATTTTTTAAAAGATCCTTATATGCCTCTGTTTAGTTTTTCAGACTTCTGGGCACTGTAGTATACCAAGATCTACTGTACAGTGGTTTAAATTTGGCATCCACCTATACTTCCTCTGATACAGCCACTCTCCCTGAAATTCTACAGGAAATTAACATACTGTGTATTTTTGCATAAACTTCACTGTTTCTCAGAGATGACAGCATCAAGCTCTTCCTTCAACAATAGTTAAAAGATGGCACTGCAGTTATTTTCGTCCTAGATTTTTAATTAAAAATCTCTGTGGGAGGAAGGAAACTAGACAACCCACAAAGAGCATCTAGGGTGGAATTTATGCAGTGTTAAATGAGCCCAAAGGACTCAAACCGCGCACAGGCTGATGCAGCATGCACAACGAAACCCACTCTCAGCCTCAGTTCTCAAGCTGAAACCTTTCTGCGCCTACCTCAGTCCTTTCTTCTCTCCCAGTTCATCTGTGACTTATCTGGTGAAAACAAGGAGACAGGATAAACTCTTTGCACTGGCGCTTTCCTTTGATTCAGCTGGAGGGAGCTTTAGGCAGCTTTAGGCAGGTGAGTGAACACACTCACGTCATACAAATTTAACCGTGCATTTGCCTTTGCTGATCTCCTCCTACCTATTCAAATAATACTACCCCAATATTTTTGCCAGTGACTACTCTGCTCGTACAGCTGTCCCACTACCAGATGCAGCTGTGTACATGCCAGGCATAAGCCAGACAGAAACGCTTTGTGTGAGTTATCAGCCATAAGCTAAAGCCCTGGAGAATCCCAGCAAGAAAGCAGTTATGACGAAGTCTGCATTTTGCCTCTGTATTCATTTCAGTGAAAAAGGAAGGTCCCCAAGTGACTTAAATGTGCTTTGTAGTGATTGCAAGCTTCCTTTTTTAGAGCTTATAATACATTTCAATGGTAATTAGTTGGAAACACCTGATACCAAAGACCTAAGTCACCTTTCCCTCACACTGCTTTTATACTGACATAGTACTGATGGTGGCAGTGAAATTCCTCCTTGCTGATGCCAGCGTAAGCCACTGCAGGATCTGGCTCCTCATCTCGTGGGCAGCAAACCTGACAATACAGCTCTTGGCAAAAGACAACAAATCTGAAGGCGATGGAACTCAGAAAGAGGACTCTTCTCATCACTTTAAAGCTAACCTATACTGACACTGTCTTTTTTTGTCACTGAATGGAAAGATCCAAGCAAAAAAAACCCCAAACTGAAACAAAACAGTACTGCTCGGCTACAAACCCTCCTTGCTACAAGCACTGACAACTGGAAATACAAGGGGCGCCAAAAACACCCCTGCCTGGAGAGCTGGGAGTTCCCAGCTGGGGAGGGTAAGGAAAGCACTAGCTACGGAGCACACCACCAACACAAGGACATCTACGCCAGCTCCAGCATTGCCACAAGGGAGAGAGGAGAGCGCAGAGGAGGATATGGAGAACAAGGGGCACCCACAGACGCCGACCTAGATTTATGGATCACACAGACCTTCAACAGCTCCATATTGAAAGTGTAAAGGTGGCTTTAAATAAACAAACAAAAATCCCTGCCTCCCACAAAAACGCGAGCTGACGTCTGGCACCGAAGGAAGATCAGGTCCTCAGCATCCAGACTGGCCCTGGCTGAAAGGAAGCGAAACACAGTGCAGCCGATTCACAGCACTTTCTTTATCGCAGCGCTAAGAGCAGCCGTACAATGCTTTCCAATAAAGAACACAGCAATTTATCACAGGGAGAGAGGAGTTAGCAGGAAACGCTCCCATTATCTCTGCTACGAAAAGGAAGTGGCAAGGAGAATGGCTAAAAGGTGACAGTTTTTATGAGGCCGGACTTCAGCCCTGCTCAGGGCTGACCAGCTCATCTTTTCCACACCAGAAAAAAAGCGATAGGCTTCAGCTGTGTGGTGTTACAAAACAGGACTTAGAGTTGCCACACTATAAGTTTTCAAGGAAAACAAACCAAGACAAATGAAAATATTTCAATAGCAACTGTGCTGTGCCAGATCCCCAGGCTGTATAAATCAGGGAAGTTTTGTGGCCTCCTTAGCAGGGTGATGCTGACCTACAGCGGTGAGCGCAGGCAGGGCTGAACATCCAACAGGTAGAAGGGAGGCAATCTCAGAGAGACCTGCAATGCTGTAAGGAGGCGACGGAGGAGAACGAGAGCCCATTGTGCTTTCCAGCAACTATTTGGACTGTATTAAGAAAGTAGGCTTCAAAGTGGTTGCTGCCTACAAGCTCCACATACAGAAGAGTTTGTAAACACAAGAGCCCAGATGGAAAAGATTTGAAAAGCTTGGGAGGGTAGCAAGGGAAGGAATAAACAAATATCTCTGAAATGAGGTAAGGAAGCACTTAAAATGGCAGAAGGCTAGATGGCCTGTATAGACTTTGTGGTGCCTCTAAAAGGTACAAAACCTTTAACATCTCATGGCTGTGCACACATACCAAGTTCCCCTACAGGACATAAACACAGACTCCTATTACCAGCTGCCAGTAATAAATACTATTGCTCGACCATTAGCAACCAGTCGGCACAGCAACCAAAAGTGCTAGGAGCTGTACAAATACATAATAAATAATTTCCCCTGCCTGAAAAAGCTATTGGTTTTCTAACCATCACAGGCAGCACTTGGACCCAAACATATTTTCTAAAGAGCAACAGACCACACCAGATAACAGTTGAGTGAAGCAGAGAAAACTAAAGAGTGTAACATTTTAATGTCTTCCCCTTGATCAGGTCAGCTCATTCAGTGTCTTTCCCAGCAAAACTAAATCTTCCACTGCTGTCATCTCTTCATCTTTACAGAAATGTATAAACATGGATATTAATGACTTCTCTCCTGTGCAGCTCATAATGCATCACCACAGACACCAGTGATGCAATTGCTGTAAGGATGATTGGGTGTTTTATAAGGAACGATTTCATATCTGGTTAAAAGCAGAGGCAACGAGACAATAAAAAGGAAGCTTTTCAAAACAGCTCAACAATGGATTCTGTGGACTCCTGTGGGAGCAGGGCTGAGCTGATAGTGCTTCTGTCTGTCAATCCCATGTAAACTGTCCTGACTGCAAGCCTCGCTGCCAAGAACTGCAGGCAAGGACCTGTCTGATGCTTCTGCCGCTACTTCCAGGGCTGCCAATGTTGCTGGACTCTTTAAGGAGAACGATCAGCTGTTGACAGCCTGTGGCTCCCACCCGATGCAAAGAGAGCAGGCAAAACCCGTGAGTCAGCTCAAGGAGGGAAGTAATCTAAACTAGCAAAAGGACCATCACAGATCACTTTCCTCCTAGAAAGAAGCAGCAAAGATCAGGGCGAGCTGGGTTACAGCCCAACTGCAGATTTGTCCAAGGTCAGCTGCTTGCTCTTGATGACTATACGCCAGTTTTACCGACTGCTGCCTGCCTGTGCCACCCCAACAGCCCCGGCACCACGCAGCTGCAGCCCCAGCCTTCAGGCAAGAGCCCAAACCCCAGCCCCACTCATGGCAGCCACCTCCACCACCATTGTCAGAGTCATGGGGAGTTAATGAGCTCGGAGAAAAAACAGCAAAGAAGCTTTCCACCATGCTCTGTGAAACAAGCCACTTGCAGATCGGAAAGCTGTTGCCGAAGCAGTGCTCAGTCTGGAGGTAATGAAGTCGAGAAACGCAGTGTTGAAATGGCACTCACAATAAGCAAAGGTGGGAATTAAATGAGATGGAGGTGACACTAACTCATAGGAGGAAACTATTAGGTTCCGTGAAAATTTATTTCCCTCAACAGCCCAGCAAGGTAACTGTGCCAACATGCAGCACAATAAAGCACATTCCTCCCCACAAAACTTTGCAGTCTCCTAACAGCACCAGCTTCTCCTCCCCACAGACTCCTTCACCTCACCATCAACCTGTCTTAAAATAACCTCTTACCTTGTTGGAGTTTCAGAAACTCTTCTGGGTTTTTTTCTGTTAAAGGAATTTTTCCCCATACGGGTTGCTAGGGG
>JAVJGG010000021.1:12996560-13020180 GCA_035590195.1 Aviceda cuculoides
AAGGGGGGTTGCATCTGCCATTCCAGGGGGGGCTCCTGCCTTCCTTGGCAGACACCTGTCTTTCAAACCAAGACATACCTTGCAGAAGAAAAGGGTCATATCCATTTATTTACACTGTAGTAGAAGAAAACCTAGAAGTTTTAGTTAGGTCCCATGTTTCCAGACACCTGTCAGTCATGTGCAATTAAGACAGTTCCTCTGCAGAAGACCCTAGTCTGTTGGTGGCACTGCCTTCCCCCAATTACTCTGAATACGAAGTGTTTCCCATTACCAAATGTATTTCTCCTTTGCCTGAAACACCAGGAGTCTTTCTTACATGGTTCTTGCTACAAGGCACATACCAATCATCTAGATGAGCAGCAGTACTGGGAAAAAAACACCAATAAATCATGATATTTGGGATTATTAGTATCCAATTGGAATTTTTCTGAAATTGAAAGTTTCTCTCTGTACCTGTTGCCTGTTGATCTCTGGGCCGCCCTGCCCTGCCAATGACTGAGGTAGATGACCACAGATACGAATGCTGAGTATTTCACAGCCACCGGGCACTCACTTTTCACTGGTGCAAGTGGCTTTTCAGGACCCAGATTTTCAACATTGCTAGAACACCTCTGTATTTCCCTGCCAGCTCAAAGGCACTTCCAAGTAAGCATTACTGGAATTTGCATCTCTGCCATGGCCCTGTTTCATTACCAATATACTGCAAATAAAAACAAAGGTCAGCAACCAGTCTGAAAGTGAATAAAGTCTTACGTACTTTATTTAAAAATAAACTACAGGCATGACTCACAGTCATGACTTTATAGCCAACACACTGACCAATTCTTAGTTTCTTAATTGTGAATACATAACAACAGTAACACTAAGTCCTTCCACTGTACCTCCAGTCACAAAGACAAGATTATGAATACACGGCATATTCAACATGCGCTTGTCAAGGAGTTATTGAGGCAGTCTGCAGACCAAGACTTGTTCTATACATGACTTTGTACCAGTTCACCAATGTTAAATTACAAGTATTATTTGCTGGTATATTTCTGCCAATACAACGAAAGTGTGGATGTAATTAGAGCCAAATAAAAATGCTCTATACTGGAATAGCTTGTTCTGCTTTCCCACAGGGGAACAAGCTACACTGGTATAAGCATGTTCATACTGGCATACCTGAATTCACACTAGGGGAGGGTTATATCAATGTTACAGAACAGTAGTTAAAAGTAGTGCAACTTGTTTACATAGGCAAGACCTAATTTTGTAGAGGATTTGCTCCTGATCTTGAAATCGCTACTAAAACTAATTCTACATGCAATCTAGACACAGAGCAGAATTGGGCTGATCAGGGTTTTAGCTGAATAAAATATACCACAAATCAATATATCACTGAATAATAATAATAAATAACAATAATAATAACAACAACATAAGGAGGAGGCATACTTTCATGTGGACTCTCACTAATAAAGCCAGTTACATCTAGGGGACTCCATCCCTTTAGACAGGTGAGAAGTTACCCAAGTTATTTAGCAGCAGAGGGCAGTAAAATGGCCAACATCGTTATATCAGACCAAATTCGTGAAAATGTCAACTGACGAAGCAAATCACAGGATGCTACTGCCACAGCTGCTTCTAAGCAGAATTCAAGCCTCAAGGGAGCTGAGTGCCAATATTTTTGAGCAGACAGGCAGAAATGCAAATAGGGTATTTAGGTACTTCTAAATCCATTATAGACAGTTCCTGCCAGCCAACAGTTCCCAAAACATAAGGCTACACATGTTCAAAGAACCCACTGCATTTGCATGAGACAGCATCCAGCCTCAGAAACACAAGGATGGAAACAATGAAAGAAGGGGAGACTGGAAGGAGGGGAATGAGAGATGAGGGGAGGAGAGGAGGGCAGGTAAAAAAAGGAGAGATTGAAAGACATAAAGGACGAGCCTACATGAAGGGAGGATTTTCAAGAGCCATAGGAAAGTAGGAAGGCTGGGATCGGTTTTGGGGAAGGAGGAGGAAAGGACACTCACCGCAGCACTCCCTGTCTCAGAAGGCAATCACTCTCCTCTCCCACGAGACACCTGCATTCAGAGCCACCATCCTTACCCCAGATCCTTGCCGCCTGCTACGTGCACAGAGACTTTCTGGTCCCCTCCTGGATGCTACGCTCCTCCAAGCTGCAGATCAGCACAGCACCCAGAGAAGACACCTGCACGCAAAGGCTCTGCTCCAGGGGCACATGGCAATGAAACACACCTCCCACATGCTGCCAGCACGCCGTCTATGATCCCAGCTCTCGCTTAGAAAACCAGAGCGACTCTCTAACCACGGTGACTGTGAAAGAATATCCTGAAAAGAAGCGCAGCATGATTCAACCCAGCATGAAAGAAAGCTTTCCAATGCTTTGTCCAAAGCAAGGCTGAAGTGACAGCCCTGATGGGTGTGATCTGCCGCTGTTTGTCAGGGGAAGTTTAAACTGCAATGCCCATCGACAATAATTTTATTGTCAGCACTGTTAACAGTTTCATTGCTGATCAAAGCAGCTGGGCAGCACTGAGAAAATTAGAGCCAGTTGCAGCCACTTATCAAAGCACACCAGCAATAAATAATCTGTAACTCTGACAGACAGTATTCCTGTCACACATAATCTCTTCCGCACTTTCTGTTTCTTTTTAGTGGCTTCTTAGCACACAGAATCACTGTGCAATCAGAAAAAAAAAAATACCCAGTTGACTCTTTTCTGTAATTAATTTGTAAGGAATAAAGTAAATCCTTGCAGCAGTGGGCTGGTGGTGGTGGAAATCACTCGGTGCATTCTGCACAGGACTCAGATACACCCGAGTCTGACAAAGATTTCTCAGCTGATGCAGCTGAGCACAGTAAAAGCATCATTTCCTAAGCTGCGCAGAACCTAAACCTGCCATGCAGAGGCAGGTTTGCCAAGCACAGGCACAGACATTGGGCACACTAGCACAGTATGACTGCTTTAGCTTTAAAAATAGTCTGATAGATGTTGCTAGTTACAGTATCCCGTAGCGATTGTACACATATTTTAGTAGGCAAGCATGCTTAATTACAGCCCCGCTTCTTCCTGCATCATTCCACGTCTGGAAAATATCCAAATGTTTTTCCTGCATGGGTTTTCCCGATATTGCTAAATTAAGTGATAAGCACAAAACACACACCTCAGCCAAAGCTTGCTCCCAAGGCTGTTTGTGTTGCTGCTGTTCTCTGCAGCATGTGCTCTTTCCTGGCCCTCACACTCTCACAGTGAAGGAACAGTTTTGCAAATAACATCTATATTGGCTGGTGTCACCAGCTGCACTGTATCAAGCTGTGTCTTGTATACAGTTTTACAGTGACTTGTCTGGGTTTGTGTCAGATCGGATTCCTCCAAGACATCTGGCTTGATGTGACTGAAAACAATATGAACTAAAAAGCTTTTGAAGAACTCCCACTTGTTGCACTGATTTCTCATGAATACCTGATATTCAAAATAATGGAAAATTAAGATGACAGAGGTATTTTACACCTTCAAACTACTATGCAAACAAAGATTAAAATGTATGCATAAACAACACCTTCTACACTTGACAGTCCAGAGTTTGCTGAAGCCGCCGCATCTGCTGAGACATGAAGACCTTTTATTAGATCAGAAATTTCAGCTATCAGAGACACTGTCGCTGTGGGAAACTGTTGAAATCCTTGTGGGAGGCAATGCTCATGTGTCAGGCAGCACGAACACCGCTGGGATCCTAACGCCGCCGCCTTGGAGGAAGCGATACACCCTGCAGGCTCCAAGCAAGGAGCGATGCTGAGGCCAGGGATCTGCAGTCCCTCTCCCCCGAGGGGCTGGGAGAACCAGGGCACCCAGAGACACTGCCTACGTGTCTTGGGGTAACCGAGCAGGGGTACACAATGTGCACAGAAAAAAGTCCAGCCTCATTTAAGAGGGCAGAGAAATCCTGCAGTAAGTTCTGCCAGTAAATGACACAGAGTGGAAAGTAACTTTTTTTTACTGCATGTGCTAGAATTGGTCTGGGCCGGGGGCACAGCAAATCCACGCAGCGCATCTGGGGTCTGGGAGCCAGTGTCCAGACAAGATTGTTTTTCTCACTTTCAGACAGTTGTTAAAGGAGCCCTCTGTGACTGGGCATCATGAGCTGAAAGAAAAAATTGGGATGAATTTGAAAAGAAAGCTCACAAGCAACTGGCACTACAAGGGGTCTGAGGTCTCCATTGAGCCAAGAGGATGCAGGCAGGCTCCTGGCTGGGAAGGACACCCCGAGGCCATGCTAGTTGTGAGGGCACAAGGGATTTTCGAGGCCATGCTAGTTGTGAGGGCACAAGGGATTTTCGAGGGCACATGAGACAAGGAGCTGCCAGGAACAGTTTTGTCCAGGAAAAAGGTTTGATGGTCTCTGCAAGTCCCTTCCAGCCCTATAATTCTTTTGGTTCATAATTCCCCCATTTTCATTGCCCAGCACTGCAAAGATAAGTCAGTCTTTAGCACTTGCTCAGGCTGTTTGACATTTGCAGCAATGCCAGCAAATCCAACAGTGTTGAGAGAGGGTGAGGAATTTTTGAACGGGTAGATGCAGAGGCAGCTCTAAGCAAGCCCTTCACTGTGTTGAACCACTAAATGTCACAGCAACCTGGAGGCTCCCCACAAACAGTTTTGGACTGTGGTCTGCCCTTGGCAGCCGCAAGAGTCGCTGGCTACATGCAGGGCATGACAATCCGGAGAGGGGAACTGCTGCTGCATTACTTGCGGGTGATGGCACAGCTACCTCCACCATCTCAGCCACACCAAGAAGAAATTCTCAAATTTCTTCCCAGAAGGAAGCTATTACACCTCCCTCCTAAGGTGTCCTGCCTCTTCCTTACACAGCCTAGTTCAGGATTAATGCCATAACAAAACTCATTTCTGCAAACTGGTATGTGGTTGCTCTCTTGCTAGCTCATACCACTTGGCTGGACTTGGGTCAGTGGTAACTTGCTTGGGGTCAGTGTGGACAGGATCAGTCTTAACGCTTCTTGATCTTTAAGAGACTTTCTTGAAAGTTGTTTTCCACGTGCCTGGTAATCACATTCCCACTGTTTCTTTCTTTGTTTATGCTCCATTTCAGCCAAGCAACAGCTTCCTTCCTGTACTTGGAAAAGCACATCTGGGTCCTCAAGCTTATATCAGGTGATTTTAAGCTTGGCTGGACTGTCTGCCTTCCTAAAAAGCATGTGAAACATCTTGATCCTCAAAAAATAAAAGACAAGTCAAACAACTGTGGACAACAGACCACTATTAAATGCTGTTAGAAAAAGGGCAAGTAGCACATGCAGCTTTGTGTTGCTAAATTAACAATGTAAAACCAGAACATAGAGCAGGTCATGGTCCAGTAGCGAAGCTGCTTTCAAAGACACTACACATTGGGAAGAGCTTGTTAACCTGGCTAGGAAAATCTCAGCACGCTCCAGCCTCAAAGTTTACACCAGCCCTTTTCCTCTGGGCATGACTTACGTAGCCAAAGACAATGCTCAAGTAACATAAAACACAGCTTCTTCCTACGACTGAAGTAGCAAAGGGTGAAAGGCATCTCCCTTTGTGTCTTCTGATTTCCTGGAAAAAAAGGCACACTTTTTTCCTTCAAATCGCTCTGAATCACGGAGCAGATGGGCAGCCATTAACCCTCTTCTGGCCAGGCAGCAGGATGCAGGCATCGCTGGGAGAGACTCCCTACATCCCTGCTCAGCCCTCCAGCCCCAGCAGCCTTTGGCCATCCCAGTACAGAGATGCCATGAGGTCTCCTCCAGTGGCTCTGGAAAGGATGGCTTAGCACAACTGAGCCTACCAGGCCTTCCCCTGTTTGTACACTCTGCATGGCATATTTCTAGCTCTAAAAAGACCAAACTAAAGCAAACAAACAAACCAGAAACAACTTATTTTTAATTCTCATTGTAAATCTGGAACTCTCTTGAAATATCATTGAGGTGAAAGAGACTTAGGCTTTGCATTTGTTCCATGGTCACACAGTGCAAACACACACATATTGACACAAAAGCAACATGCCAGGCTCTACAGAGCTGCTTTTCCATTAAGCAAGATGAGGAGACAGAGGAAGAATTGCTTTCTGGTGTGTGCTTACTCATGCTTTCTCACTGCTTCCAGACTCCCCATTAACTGCACATTTTCACAACTGCACATTTTGGAATGACACAGCCAAGCTCTCAGTTTCTAGTAAGCAGCAGATTAAACCATTTTATATCCAGAATTTTGATAAAGAAAAAACTTTTGGTTCTAAATTGCTGTTCTCAAACATTCTTACAATATCTTTCATGCTGCACCTTCTCATGCTATTTTCAAACTAAAGCTAGTTTTTTAAGCAGATATAATTAATTAATCTGTTTTCTTAAACAGCTTCCAAGATGCTCTGTAAACAGGGCCAAGTCTTAACCAGCTCCTTATCATGCCATACAAAAAAAAAAAAAAAAACGTATAGAAACTAACATTTCAAAGAGAAGATACATGCTTTTACTGCTATGATTTAAGACAATTCTTAATAGGTTGCGCCAGTGACTTTACCAAGACAGCAGCCAAACAAATCTCCTGCTATTTCCCTAATTCCATACACTCATCTCAAGCCTCTTCTATATTTAAAATGGCTGTTGCAGTTTTTATTTGACATTCAGATATATCAAGACAACCATAGGTATAAAACAGAGGCCACAGAAACTAAATAAGGTTCTGACAACAACTTCAGCAGTGACAGCATTTCACACAAGAAGTATAATTTATCCCAGTTCTCTCATTTAGTCCTAGTTCTCTCAGTTCTGTGTGACAACAGCCTGCTCCTGTGGCTTCACTGAAGTCACTCCCGATTTACACCGGTGACAAGGAAACCAGCGTGCAGACGTGCTCCCGGCTGCCCCAAGCCCCAGCTGGGAGAAGGAGCTCCTCTGGGAAGGGTCTGCTCTCTCGCACTGAAACCACCACAGCTTCGCTTTTGAGGAAGCCCTGGGTCAGAGGGAGCAGGCTGGAGATACGCCAACCCTCCTTTATTATGCTAGCAGTCCTACATGCTAAAGAGCGCCTTTTGCCTAAATAGCACCCTTTTCTGTCTGCAAATTAATAGGCCCAAAGGAAGTGGGTTATTTACAGTACTAAGGCATGCTTGCTGCTTTATGCGAAGTACAGCTTTGATGGGATGCTGCTTTTGACCAGCAATGCTGCCGCTGTCAGCAATTTAGCTCATGTAAAGAAAGTAATCTTCCTAAATCAGAGCACTCTCACTCCTGAAGCATAATAGAATTAGCAACAGCACCGATGCCATAACCAGGTCTGAAAAGGTGACTGCAGGCTTTTCTATGAATTCAGTCCCCTAAAGAACACAAATTCAGAACTTGGCTGATCTGTGGTGTTAACATCTATTATACAACACAAGAACTTCCCTGCCACCACCACTATCAATGCATGTGATGCTTTGGATTTTACTACAGAGCTGACTTTCAGAAAAGCCCTATCTTCATGCCCTCACAGGGGCTCCACTGTACCTAAGCAGTAAAATACTGTACAAGGTATACAAGGTAGAAAAGTGAGAAAATGCAAGGTGTTGTACGCTAGCAGCAATGGAGGGATCAGATTAGAGAGGTTCCATTTTGGAGATTCACAGACAGACGCTTGAAGATACTTTTTAAAAAAGAAAAAAAAAAAAAAGAGTGAAAGAATTACAGCCAGTATTTCTTGTAGTTCAAAGAATCCAGGATCCCAGGAGTCAGAGAGGCTTGCAAGGACAGCTAGCCAGAAAAGCATCTGAAAATAAAAGCTATCAGAAAATAATAGAGAAGCCTCAAACGGCAGCAATGGGGGAGAACCAAGAGCAGCAAGAATATGTTCACCACCCCATCCCTCTAGGCAAATTACTTTTCCCAGGATGTTTCTGGCTAACAGGCTAATCTTGGAAATACCTTTTTTACATTCTCTGAACCTCTTTCTGGGAACATAGCTATGAAAAATAAGCCTGCTAGAAAGTATGGGTAGGTCTGGGCCTTTGGGCCCTAGTTTTGGAGAAAATGTAAACCTTTTTCCAAGTATTAAGTCCCACGATCCAGGAAGAAGCAAGAAGATAGCTAATGTGTTTATAAATCTTGCCACATCTGATCGCTGCTTCCAAATTCTCCATTAACATTTTAGTGAGTGTCCAGTAACAGGAGGTTTTCCAGGGCTAGGACACTGAGGAAATACCACTGTGTGAAACATGCACTATTATAATGATATTCCCAAATGACACAATGTAGTCAAGACGGGATTTGTGCTTGGCACCCAGTTAGCCTGAATCACTGCCATGCTGCCAATAAATGAGAGTGTTTTGGTTTTAGGAGGTTGTTCTTTTTCCTCAGTTTATTTTAATAAACAAAAACTGCAAGGAGAAGTCTTGGGTCTTGATTTGCAAGGCAGATTGCAAATCTGCAAAGGAGAAGGAGAGAATAGGAGAGAGTTTGTCTTCGAAAAGTAGAAGCCACCACAGAACTGCAAACCAAGATGCAGTTTCATGCCCACGGAAACCAGCAAAGCTCTTCAGCCACGCTAGAAGGTACAGAGAGTCTAGCGACACACCCCACAAGGACTCACGTGCGCACAGAAACCTCTGCGGCACCCAGCCCAGTCTTGAGGAATTACAGCAGCACGGTTCACTTGCAGCAAGAGCAGGACTGCGCTGCCAGAGCAACACTGCCCTACAAAGATCAGCCCCACGTCAGGGACAAACGGGAAAAGTAGATGGGCAAGCCCAACTACCCAGCTGCTGCCAGCAGAAAAGAGATGAGGAGGACTGGCAGCCCCAAGAGCTGCCGGGTTGAGAACTGGAGGACAACGGCCATGGCTGGGTGAGTTCAGTAAGCCATGGGCAAATGGGTCGCTAAACCAAGCAAACCAGATGCTCAGCCTGTTGAAAAACAGGGCAGAAGCTCCTGGGACCCTTTTCAGAGGCTGCTGCACCCCAGCACAGAGTGAAGGCAGGACAAGGGTGCTGCTTGCCCACTCAAGCGCTCTCCTCTGCTCCCACCAGCTATAGAGCACGACAGGAGGTTTAGATAGAAAAACTCTGTATGGTGAAACACGTGCAGGCTGCTACGGGGAAAAGTAAACTTTCTAAACACACTGACCTGTCATTATTATGTGCAATCCTGAATTGTTTGCTGTAACTTTAGTTACTGAAAGAGGTAGGAAAAATATCACCCTTTAGTCTTATACATACTGTGAGAAAAAGACAGCAAAAGAGACAAAGAGGAATTGTTTTTCCTCATTGCCTAACATGCAAGAGCTGAACTCCAACTGACTTCTGCAATTGAGACGGGAGAATGAAAAAGTGTTGTTTATTACATCGTGACCTTGCCTTCTCAGCAGTGTCAGTCTACTTCCATGAAACAGCATGTCTCCCCACCTTTGGAAGGGTTTTGTTCCAAATCCAATCACTCATTTGCAAAAACTGTAACTGCATCCACAGCTTTTGTCCATTTTCAGATTCACTCTTAGTGCTTGGTGCCAAGATGTTTTGTTCTAAGTACTTCTTTATAGTAGCATACCACAGAGGACTTCTGATAAAAAACAGAGCCACTGAGGATAAAATGGCACAAGAAAGGCTTTTCTTGGTAAGATTTATTAAGATTTAACAAATTCCAGCAAGAGACAAATTTATCAAAACCTTCAGAAACTCAGCTTTCAAATGTTCAAAAGTTTGTGGGTTTGTATCAGAAAACTTGGTAGACTGAAGTAATTTTGATGCCTCCCAACATGACTTTGATCCTACTTTACACAATAAAAAACACATACTTCAGACTATGCCAATAACTTGTTCAATGGTCAGTTTTTGCAGCACAGCTAGTGCTGACTACTTGAATGTATTGGGCACTTACAGTTAATGCAAATTAAGCCTAATGAGCAGTTTAATGTAACTGTTTAAAGATGAGTTTATTGTCCGGAGCTACATGAGGATACAGTGTTTCATTAAACTAGGAAGGAAGGAACACCCATAAAAAGTAAACAACCTTATTTCTTCCAACACTTCTGTTTTCATTATGGCCTTTTACAGAGACAAACATGGTGTATTGTAGGTTAAAATGAAGCCAGAACCATGGGACTGCATACAAGATGACCAATGTGTCAGCTTCTTTCGAATCCAGCTATAAGCAACCAGAGTCAGAAACAGCCTGTTCTGCTCCCGGTTCATGAACCCTTTTGCTTTAATGCTTTCAGATCTACAAGGTTTTGCTTTTAAAACAGCTCCCAGAAAGAAAAAGATGTTATAGGAATGGTAAGAAAGCCAATAACGGAGCCAGATGCAGTAAGAAACAACAGATAGAGTCGAAAACCTTAGTAAAGGTCACTTTAAATACCATTATCTCTGTTGGTAAAGAACGTACCAGACAAATGGAGCCAGATCCACAGCTGATGAACTGACTTTGATGCAAGTGAGGCTATTTACATGATGCCTTTTTATGTTTAGCAGAGAGCAGTATCCGTTCAAGAGCGCAACCATGAGGCTCCAGGCTGTCTTTGAAGAGCTAACATACCGTTTCATGCTACAGATAGCTGGGCATCATGTGTTTCACTGGTGGTTTTAAACTGTGCTCCTCTGGTTAAGCAGAGTGGCTGCACAGCAAGGAGGGAATGACTCGCAACCAAAGAGAACCACCAGTGCCTGCACTCCAGCTAGGAGAGTGCCATATGTGCCAGAGGCTCAGGAGTACGACATGTGGCAGCTAACTTTGTCAGAACGAAGACAGTCAGGCTTGAACCCTGTAATTTAGAAAATAGCCTTTCCCTTGAAAGGGCGGATGCTCAAAAGAAGGATCTCTGGCCCCAAGTCTGCTCTCCGCATCAAAGGGCATGTTTCTAAATCTAAAGCAAGAGTGCTCAGAAGTGTTTCTGACAGAACATCCCATTTTTAAAGTGGCAATGTAGCTTGACAAAGGATTTTTTCTCTGAAACTAGAGATAACCCTGTGGTAGTCTCTTCTGCCAAGAAAAATCCTTTTCTGCAGCTGTGCCATCAGTGATTCAGAGATTCCCTGGTGCCGAGTCCCCAGACTTGTCCCATTGGTGGCCCAGTGGCAGCATGGGCAAGAAGGGAAGATCCACTCAAGAGAGTGGGGTACCAAAACTGACACTTACATCTGAGCAGTGTTGGCTTCTAAAGTATTTTTTCTTTTATTAAACAGAGCAAATACATCAGTGAATCCAAAACCAGATTGTGAGCTGTGATCCCATAGCTGGACCGTGGCAGTGGAGGAAGGGCAACACAAATGCTCTTTCTCTGCAGCTCCCTGCAGTGATCAGCAGGTGACCACAACAGTGGAAGACAAGACCTATGCAGTCCTCATGCCCACTGCTCCTGGTTTATGCATTTTACAGCTTTTCCAAGTGGACTGAGTTCACAGACTGCCATTATTCAGTTTAGGGTCTGACAACAGGAGAAATGGTGCAAAGTGCTTCCCTGTGGGGACAGGCAAGCAGGCGGCTAAACTGGGACCTGGCAGTGGAAATCAATCAAGAAATAAAACAAGCCAAGTGTACATTTAATCCCTTGAAAACTGGCTTCAACTCTTGAGTTCACAGCTGGTGAACCCCAGGTCAGGATTTCCAGGGATGTTAAATGGGCCTTGGACAGCTCAACGTGGCCTAGAAGGGCTACAACTACATTACAAGCTCAGGACCAGAACATGCTTTGCAGGACCATGGCATTAAGGCAGTGCTTGGGGAAAGCCAAACCTGCAAAATGCACCAGTGAATGGGGCTGAAACACATTCAGTGCCATCTGCGCCCAACCCGCCCAGATCTGCAGGCAGGACCAGTTGGGCTCACACCATCACACTCCTCACAGTTGAGGCCTTCGTCTCCCTCCTGAGTGCTCTGGCCAACAGCTGACAGTGACAGCGCGATGGAGGTGTTACAACGTGGATGAAGCTGGACAGAAAGTAGCCAAGAGGCTGGTTTTTGCTTAGATCTCTGGCTATGTGGTAACATCCACCATACCCTAATGGTTCAGTGGCAGAAGGATCCAACGCAAATTCTCCACAATTGCACACACAATACATACATGTATGTATTACACATGCACACTAATACATCTATATGCATACATACACATATAGATTCAACACAATACTCATCCTCACAGAAAGGCAGCAAGATCTACCCACAATATTAGCAGAGATGATATCTTGATTGATTGCTATTTCAAGACACTGTCACTGGGAAAGATTTATATCCCTATCACTGTGCCTGCTCATGCAATTAGTCTGTCTTTGTGCCAAATGATATTAATGGACAATGAATGGAAAATTTATATTTAAAAAAAAAACATTCACAGGAAAAAAAAATATTATCTATGTAGATATATTACCTGTAACAAAAGAGAAAGCTCAAGATTGAAAAGTTTGGTGCTATAGTTCCATGCATAAAAAGCATCAGAAAATTCCAATTACTGCATATCGACTCTTGCACATCAAAATTTTCTGCTTATAAACAAAAAAGATCACTGCAATTTAATCAGCAAGGTAGTAGTATAGATTAGCTTATAGTGTATGGAGAGGCATAGTTAAGCTTATGAACATACATTAAAAGTAACTTTGAAGTGATAGAATCAAACTAGAAAAATCAATCACTGCAAAAAATTTATACTTCACAAGAGCTTAATGTCAATTGGTAGGTTCCTCCAGGAAAATAAAATAGGAAATTCCCCTATCATGCACTTCTCTAGATGGACAAGCACTACTGAGACACAAAGGAACTGCAGGCACCTTCTGGTGGCCTGTAAGAGGCTCTGCATCCCAGGCTGGACCCAGTCATGCACACCGCAAAGGAAGCGAAGCAAAAGTGAACATGCAGTCTCCCACACCTTTCCAGAGGAACACTCCAATGAAGCTACACAGCACGACTGACGATTTGACCTCAAACTCTGACTACTCCATATTTCACTGCAGAGGCTACAAATGAAATATTTTTACATTCACCTCATAGAAGTTATGTTACAAAAATTAAATATATCAGAACTGTGAAAAGCACTAGGTGTTCATTCTCCCTAAAGAGAACAATAGCTAAATTTCTGCTGGCTCAAAAACAGCAGGTTGCTCTTAATACTGCAGTCTCCATCTGGGAGCACTTCCAGCCACTAAGCTGGCAAAAGCTTCTCTTTGATCCTGAGTCATCAGTGAGCTACGGCAGTATCTGGTCTTAAATGAAATCACTGCTAGGATTTTCCTGATGAAAAAAGGGCTTCCCTCTTCTTCCCTCAACTCACCTCACAGTCCTTACATGACATTCACACAAAACAGAGCTCTGGCTTCAGAAAAGCACATCTTTTTGGCATCTCACCAGCTCTGTGCACTGAGCTGACTTTTACTAAAACAGAATAAAATTTCCTTTAATCAGACTACTCGGATCAATTGAACACTGCAGGAGCTAACAAATCCAGGCATCTTTATCAGTGCAAACAAAACAATAATTATGAAGCATCAGGGTTCAGATCCTGCCCTGGCGAAAACTGGAATCACAGTGCATCATAAAATCCATGCAGGTTTCTTTTCCAGGATGGTCTGAGTCCATGCACCTAAGTTAAGAGCAGAGCAGTGGTTCCGAAGCTGCCACAACTGGACACTGCTCCATTGAAATCACGATTCATTTATAGCAGGGAGTCATTTTCACAAATGTTCCCTGAATAAATGAGATGATCCCACTGGAACCACTCTAGTGCAAGAGGTATCTTTTTAATATGGACCAATCTCTGATAATCTCCCACACAGTGATTAATGCTGTACTCCACAAATAGCCTGACTGATCTGAGTGGGTGGTTATGATGAGTAAGGTACTACTCACAGTGAGCAAAGGTGATAAAAAAATCTGTTTCTTTCCGGTTATCAGAAAGAGGTGGCCTTCTACTATTGCATATATGAGACTAATGGCATGTAGGGAACTGACTCGTGTTTTAGGTGTGTCTTATCTTTAGAAAGACTGTTATACAAAAAAAAAAAGGGGGGGGAAGTGGATTTTTACCTTGTGCACAGAGTGGATTCAGTGTCTTTAGGTAAACAGGGAATGCAATTCCTGTGTCCTCTGCTTTACACAATTTAAATGACAGATATACACACACAGGCAGGTTGAACACATGACAGCCCGCCACAAGTGTTTGCTGATGAACATACTGAGTCAGTAAGTTTCAAATATCTAAAAAGGGCATTGGGCATGGCAATAACCCATCCTGGAGCTGATACTTCCTGCTGTCCTCACACCAAACAACAGCTCGGGTCCTGCCCCAAGCAGCCAGTTACCTGTTCCCCTACACAATGCCCTAAAGTGGTCTGAGAGCAGAACAGGTATCTCATGTGAGTGCCCACAACAGCTTTTGCAGGACATTGAAGTGATTAACACCATCACTTTGCAGAAAAGTAACATTTTTGCACATATTGTCCTAAATTTATCTCTTACTAACCTATTATTATGCAGTACAAAAGTAAGGATTTGAATGAAACGAACTCCTGCAACACTCCCCAAATATCTTACCAGCATGATAGTACTGATGTTTCCAGAAATAACATGCAGTCAAAAATGAAACCAAACACTTTGCTTTAACTTTCTAATACAAGGGAAAAATCTCTCCCACTTCAGCTTCTCTTACAGCTTCATTCTGAGCACTTCAGCTTTGTTTGCTCCAGAACACTTTAAGTGTAACCACACTTGGGAAGGGTCAGCTGGTATAGCCAGCACTGATGCTGAATATCCAGATGACCATACACATGCAACACCTTGTCCTACAGATCTGACAATTTTGTGGATGGAACACGGGATTGGAAGTTAAAAATAAAACTCCAAACCCCACACCTTCTGCATTTCTGTTTTCTAGTCTGTGTTTAAGTGTATAAACATGTAGGGTGGGGAACTTTCACTCTTCCTGTTGGGCAAAGCATGAACACATTTGGTTTCTGATCTCATGAGAAGTCTTGATGTACTGTCGGACTTGTTCACAAGGGGTGTTATTCCAAAAATTACAACCCTATGCAGATGCCTTTAATTTGGAAGAACATCTTTTTTGAAGATGTGTTCACCACCTAAATGACCAGCCAGGTAGTGATTCCTTGCAATCATTTTCCAAATGTGGTGGGCTTTCCAAGCAAAGACAAGCTAAGGTATATAAGCAGCTCAGCATTTTATTTCCCAGCTTTCTTCCTCCCACCTGAAACTGTCACACGCCACACAACATAAGGCATTACCAACAGCCCTTTCTTTACACTCACTCACCCTACTCCTTGGCAGCAAATTACATCCCCAACTTTCAGGCTGCTCGGTTCACAAATAAAAGTATAAATCTCAGACTGAAAAGAAAAAAACCCTTAAACTGGAAAAAGAGTTGAAACTATTAGCAGGTGGAATAGAGCAGACTCAAGGTGAATCTTATGCCTGGAAGAGCATTAACAAGAAGACTGATGGAAAACAAGCAGCAGCCCAAATCCTGCCCTACTTTTCTTCTCTGGCTCTCTGCTACACAAATCCCTGACATGCAACTCCAGCAGCAGGGGAACTAAGGAGCGAAAAGACTATTGCTCCAGCCTGCAGAGAGACCACAACATCAACCAAAAATGATACCCAGGCTTTCCAAGCAGACATCTACTAGGAGCAGACTAGGACCTGGGAAGATAAGCAGTACTAACACCCATACACTGACAATAAACCTAGTTATACACCACAACACAGGAGCCTAATTTTGATAATAGCTAATGGCAAATTCAACCCCAGAGTAGTTATGGCAGCTTTCAGGTGGCCGTAAATCATGTCCCATCTGCAGCAGACTCCTGAGAACTGTACATCCAGCAGGTAAGCATTCTAGCAGCACTCTCCTCTTTCAGGAGGATTCTTGTTGCCAATATTTACATTGCCCAACTTCTGGTAACTAATTATGGCTCCTAAATTAGGAAATTAGTCTCTCTGGGTTTAGCGAAAGGAGAGAGGCTCCTGCCAACAGTGACTCAAAGCAGCAGCCTCTCTTAGCAGGACACTAGCATCCCTATACTCTTAGGGCAGACACCTAAGTCAGTCACTTAAAGGTAGCAAGTGAAAACATGCACTGAAGCTCCTTTCCATTCCCCCCACATATACCGTTTTTGGGGAAGGGGGCACTACTTTTGGCTACACAATTTTGGCTCCTTATCAGCTGTTTGAAGTACCCTTGTACCTTTCTACCACTGAAGTACCCATATAGGGATGCCCTTGGGTAAAGGCTGTGCTACTCTCTCCCCCAAGACTGGCTACAGCTTCATGTGGAAGCCTCATGCACAAATGGAAATATTGGGAGGGAAGGGGAGAATCCCAAGTTTGGAGGTTTTCAAGATTTGCAACTTATGACCTGGAGCAGAATTTGATGCAGCAGGCAAGACTGTAACATTTGAGAAATGCCACTGCAGTGACTCTTGATACATACTATGTGGCATAGATGCAAGATGCAATCCTAGAGCTTTACCACTATGTCTCTCTGTGGCTGTATACCACTTGGCTGTGCTTGCTGCCTTTACCTGCAGAAGTACAACAAAAAACAACCCCAAACACTAGCAGATCATCATGCAGAAGCAGCTGCCCCAGAAGACTTCCATTTGGTAGATACACGGCAACAAACACCAGCTGATATACTTTCCACCCAAATGCTTCCTGCAAACAGGGTGATCTCTGCTCTGTTTCACAACAGCTGCCATTACCCACACAAAGCTACAAGGACACTCAGCAGAGCATCGCCCGTTTGTTGGGTTTTCTGAAGCTGTATCACTCACTGTTGTCCTTAATCTACTGCACCTGGCAGGGAGGGCCAATTAACTATAGTTATGGTGCCCTTTTGATAGGGTGCTGCAAGGGAAAGCAAACTAGCCGTTAAGGCAACATTCATTAGGTAGAAATGACAGACATGTAAGAAAATTATGTGAAATGGTTACTGATTCATGAATGTGTTATTCTTCCATCCCAGGCTGAAAGAGATCTCAAGAAGTCCTGTAATGCATTTCTTCCCCATGCCTCTGCCCAAAGCAAGACTGAGCGTACTCAGATCATGCATGGCAAGTATTTCTCCAGGATGTTCTTAAAGACCTCCAGTGAGGAAAACTGCACAGCTTTTCCTCCACAGCCTCTTCTACTGGTTCATCACCTCTACAGTTATGTGTTTTTTTCCTAATGCTTCATCTGACTCATTTATTTACCCTAAGAACAAGAATGCTACGGGCAGTGGTAGATGAACTTATTAACATCACAACAATGGCTTATAATTAAAGTTACCCAAGGCTTCCCAGTAGAGGACTTCTACTCAACTGAGTTTCAACTATTTGTGTTGAAATTCAGCATCTCAGTTATCTGTCTTAGGGCTGGTTTAAAAGATATTTCAACCTGAGATAATCAGTGATTTCTATGAATGAGTAGAGATACTGTGAATTTTGCACGCTAGCCAGAGACCCTTCCTTTGAAAACTTCAGTACTGAAACCCTCCCATGACATCCGCCCCGCCCCTGCTTTTAGAAGCAGGAACTTCCAAATACAGCCTAGCACTGCTCCTATGAAAAAGTACCAAAATTTGGCCAAGCTGTGCATTTTCACTCCAGTCTTCATCCCACCACTGAAGGGGCTCAGGACTTAACTGCTGGTGCAGCCACTTCACAAGTGAAGGAAGGTAAAATCAATGGCAGCTGAACCTAGCTTACATGGCAGCAGATCCAAAACAAGCCACCAACAGCTCAGAACCACACACAGGTTGGAACAAAGGACATACCTTCCACACTGAGCCTTTCCAGCTATCAACTGGGAGCCTGGCCTTGGCACACTGAAGGCTGGAGGCATACTGAGAACCAACAAGGGAGTAAGATAGAGGGGAAGATGCAACTGGAACTAAGTCTCCAAGAACACAGTCTAGGACCTGATACTATCCACTCTGAACTCGGTGGCAACCCCCCCAGTAATCTCGGTGGAGCAGAAGCTGCTTCCTAGTACTTTACTCACAGTCTGCCCTTCCACCTCTCTTGTGATCCCTCCAGTTCAAAGAGGAGGTACGCTGGCAAGGCAAGGCAGCAAAAAAGCACATGTCCCTGCTTTGAGTATGGTAATCTGTCTGCAAATAAATGCAGTACTGCAGTCCTGAGTGCTGTCATGTGTCTCTCTTCATGGGTATAAAGTTTGTTAAATTAATAGATCAATCAAGCTGAAGGCATAATACGCTCCAATCTGCAGCTGTAAACTCAATCTCACAGATGCTCGATGTATCACATTAAATCCCACTCTAATTACCTTTTCCCATTGCTTTCCATCACAATGTATAGAATGGACTTTCACTGGCACACTGCCTGGAGGGTCATTCCACACAAGCAGGGAGCTTTTCACAGCTACAGCATGGGAAGGGGCAGGAATCACATCAGCATTTTTCAAAGGGACCACCTAGAAGGAAGTTCTCAATCTGCAGCCACTCAGTGAAAGGGAAACAAATAAAACCTTAAATGGGCTACCAGCAACTTTGTGGCCAGATGACAAGATTTGGAAGAAAACCCCTTTGATCTCTTATGATGTAATTAGCCATAATATAACAACACACAAGTCAATAGAGGAAGATAAGTAAGGGCAGAACCCCTACAGAAACCCAGTACCTGGAGATACTGTCATCTATCTTGCCTATATGAAATGCTGTGTGACAGTTTGCACCTTAGGGGAGTTCTAGCAAAGATACAGCATTTCAAGAGGGCATACAGCAATAACTTTTATTAAACTTGGACTAACCTCCAAATCTTTTCTTTTTTCCTGGTTTTACGCTGATAAGTAACTTCATTTCTGAGATCATTCCTCTTAGTACCATCTACATCTATACCTATATCCAAATCTAACACATTATTTATGTATACAGGTCTCTACATATCTTAAGTTCTCTTCTTTCACTTTGCTCCTGCAGGAATAATATTAAATGACAGAAAAGAATCCTATTCAGACTGTGTCCAAGACAAAGGAGAGAGTCCCCTCAGTCTTTCTTTCAAACTAAAACTCCTCCAAGCTGAAAAAATGAAAAGCCTCAAGTGCTTTCCTGCCTAACAGACCTATTCACACCAGTGAAATTACTCAAGAGTGCAAACGTTTGCAAAAGAGGGGCCTATCACTGTAAGCTTCCCACATACATCTGATTACAAAGCATAAGCCAATGAGTGCATCTATTTGACAGCTCTCGCATACACATAACAGCACATCCAGGGGCATTTGAATGTGTAAGGGCTGAAATAAGCACAGCTGTGTTTGGACTCTGCTATGTGCGTGTTCCTGTTCAGACCGTGCAGGATTCAAACCTCTGCCATCTGGAAGAGCATTGCCAGTGTATAAAGAGCAAGAATGTTGCTTGTGCTACTGGGCATGTAGCTCTCATTTAAAACCTCACATCTCTAGAACAACTTTCTACAGACAGTTCCAGGTGCCTGTCCTTGCTGAAGGCCATGTAAACTTTTACAGACAAGTTTTCTGTATTACTCAAATTTCTAAACACAAAAATGGAGAAAAGCATAATTTTATCACTTAAACTCCAAAATGATCAAACACTTATTTTATCATGTTTTCTCCAATTCAAAAATTATTTGTGTGAGCAAGCTTGTGAAGAGCTGAAAGAGGAGCTTTTTGGTTCTAATCACTGCAGGGTCACTTTAATGCTGGAGAAAAACCTTTATTGGAATCTGTTATATCTTTGTAAGGAAATGGACTTAATCATGTAAAAGGCCTTCTCACATTTTTCAACTCTTTTAGCATATGCTCCCAATTATAGCACTGGCATTTTCATAACAGCCAGATATTCAAGCTCTCAGTTTCATAAACAAGCATCTTGTCAGCTTGGAACTACATGGAGAAGCTGCAAAACCAAAACCACGCTCTGCACTGCACTATTTTTAAGACAACCAAATCAGAATCGACCTCTTCTTCATGAAGGGAACTTCTCTGGTTTCAGAAGACACCATAACAGACCAGAGGGAAACACCTCTTACAGTGAAACACAGGGTTATTTTCTGTGGTTTTAACAGGCTTCAGCAAACATGATTTGTACCTTTAACATATATTAACAAAACTGGTCTTTAGAATGAATGAGATCAAAAAATATGCAAAATTATGCAAAGTAGCAATTTTACATAAACAGCTGCTAGGTAGGTACTTATTCAAAATGACCCCAAACTAGCAGGCTTTCCCCAAATGCACCAACGGCTCTGAACGTATAGTAAAATGAAAGCTCACAGCTGAAAAGGCTAGCATTTCAGAAAATAAGCTGACATTCCCCCAGCCTTGCCTCCCATAGAATGACTAAGCTAAACAAACAGTATCTGCTTGCTGTCAATGTGAAAAATCACTGCAAAAGGTACTGCTGGTTTATACATGACAGCTCACCCAGAACGGTGACAAGGAAAAGTTTAGGCTTTTGTTTTCAAAGTGCTGCCTGAGACAGAGGTTCCTGGCAATGATGGAAGGCATTGAGAGGAAAAGGGCAACTGAAATGAAAGTTAATCTACTTCATAATGAGGTTGGGGGTTTTTTCCCCCCTTGCAAGCAGTTATGATTGCTGTAAAGCACAAAGAGCCCTAAAAATTAAATGGCGATATATATCCGAGGGCTGTGACTAACACACAGCAATGGCAGTTTGGGCAGGACCAGCCAAGAAAAGCTTCCTTGGACTTCTTTGGATTTCAAACCACTTTTCTAGGGCAGCAGGCCACAGAGACAACTAACCAAGAATCTCAGTCCAGAACAGAAGTTGGCTGACCACGTGGACTAATTTCATAAGTAGGTAGGTACTTTGTAAGATAAATGAGATCCCAGGTCTTGTACCCCTTGGTACCTTGAGCCAGGCCTAAGGAGATTTACCAAACAGAGAAAAACATTAGATTGCTTTTGTGTTTCAAATGACCAAGAAAACCTCTGCTGGGACCAGTGGAAGCAATGTTATTTGCTAACAAAACCCCACTATCAACTGATCTGGTGACTAGGAGTGGTTTTGCTGCCACACAGCTGGGAAAATTAGTCTGTGAACTGAGAAAGATGAGGGATACCTGCAACACCAAAAGTCAGCAGCAGCATAGGGTACATATTACATTCTAAAAAAGTCTGTCATATGTTCAAAACTCCCAGTATACTTCAAATACAAGTTTCAGTCAAGGATTTCTACATTTTCTATCACAACCACTCTTATAAGGATAGTCTCTGGTTATGGAGCTCTCCAGACGACTAACTGATCTTATGAACCAATTATCTTCGGCAGTATGACATGACTCTTCGGATGTATTTGGTTGCAAGATGTGACTGTTCCCTCCCCTACTGTCACCCCCAGGTCTCCTGATTATATTTTCTGCTTTCTGTCCTGGTAACCTTCTGCTGCCTATGTTATATTGGGTCTGGGCTATGACATGAAACTCCCTGGGGCAAGAGCTCTGACTGCATCTCTCAGGTACAGACTATAATTTCTCTGCAGGACAGTGACTAGTAAGAGTTATGACACCAATTACTGTGCAGTCATACAAGCATTAAAAAACCTTGGCTTGTGGAAGCCTTAAAAATGCCTGTTACTGCAGATGACTTGCTTTCTGTATTTTCCCATTAGCAACACACGAAAATGATTAAATAGACCCCTTTTGGTGCCCTGCTTGGTTCGTGACTGCAAGCATTTTCTTTCCAGCTGATGATGTGGCTTTTTGAATTGGTTTGGATGAAGTGCAAGAGGGAGGAGTCACTCACTCAGAATTGCAGAGTATTTGTTTCACATGACTCATGCTGAACTGAAGGCAACTTAATTTTGGTCCTGCATCAGGACCGGCTCTCCACTTGTTAACAGCAATGAACTGACAGTATTCTGGGATGGCTGTTTTCTACATATTCACTCAGCATCTCCTGCAAAAAAAGCCTAATCCTGTAAGCCCATCAGCTTTGCTGCAATAGAAAGGCAAACTAATAAGAGAACACACCACCAATCTCATTGAGTCCATTCCCAAGGCACATAATGAGAAGACAGTCAAACCAGATCTTCCCAGGGTTATTAAAATTATATCTGACCATTTTCACTAGCCTGAAATTGTTTGCATCTAATAACAAAGTGCACATTCTCCTAGCTCCAAGGCAGCGCTCCCAACTCAAACCCTTCCTTCTGGTACCTTTAACACACGACTCTCTTAAAGACATGCAAATATGAAATAAGCTAATTGAAGGATATTGCATCTCTTCCCTTTTCTCATATATAAACATGTAAATACATATACGCATGTATATACACACACATATATGGAAGAGGACATGAAGAAAGATACTAGCACATATTCATGCTCAAAAAGGTATTTTCTCCCACAGGATGTTTGTTTTCAAGGTAGCCATGAGTATGCATCCTCAGGACCTGTGACTATCAGCTTTAATGAGCCAGACCTTCAGCTCACATCATTTGGAGCGGCTCAGAATGCCTGGCTCCTACAGAACTGCCCTCCATCAACACCATTTGAGCAGTTTTAAGCACCTTATAGAACCTTACAGAGAGACATGTCAAATAATTTTCAGCTGCAGTTTGGTCTGTCTCTTATGTCTCCCACTGAATTTCTCATTTCAGAGGAATTGGGCTGAATTTGATCATCCAAGGACCTGTTCTATCTACATACATTCCAAGAGGTTGCTTACATTCCACATGAGCAGAACTGACAGTGAAAAACCTGATTTGCTGACTACTTGCACTTATTTTATGACAGGTTTTGTCCATTAAATCCAGGTACAGTAGGCAAAGTAAATACATTTGAGTAGATGCTTTTGCAACAGCCATGTCAATTAACAGTACTTTCTATAGTACTGCATCTGTAGCACTGTATAGCATCTCAGTCTCTTAATCTGTAAATGATTTATGCTCTCATTCTGCAAAGACTGATGGATAGTCTCAATGCAGGACACCTGCGTGAAGAGTGTCCTCAGAAGAAGCAGGAATATATACTGCTCAACAATGCAAAGATGCTCAAAGTAGCAGGACTCTAAAATTGGCAAAAAAATTTAAAGCGTGTCATCTTCGCCCATTTGGCAGAAGCCAATGCAATGCTGCAACCACCAAGAGACAGCTGCCTATTAGGCTGCAACCAGAAATATCTTCTGCTAAAGCTCGAAATGCACTATTTATATTTATCTTTGGCTAAAATTCATCTTCTCTCCCACAGCTCATACTGTATTTCAATGTACACAGAAAGATGTCTCAGCTAAGATCCCATCAGCATACATTCTGAGAAAAGCAGACCTTTTAGTATTCTGTATTGGCTTTGTGTGGCAAGGTTTTGATAGCAGGGGGTTACAGGGGCGGCTTCTGTAAGAAGCTGCTGGAAGCTTCCCCTGTGTTCGACAGAGCCAATACCAGCCGGCTCTAAGTTGGACCTGCCGCCGGCCAAGGCCAAGCCAATCAGTGTTAGCGGTAACACCTCTGTGATAACATTTTTAAGAAGGAAGAAAGAGTTCTTGGGATAGAAGAAAATGGCAGCCGGAGAGAGTGTGAGAACATGTAAGAGAAACAAACCTGCAGACCCCCAGGTCAGTGCAGAAGGAGGGGGAGGAGATTCTCCAGGTGCTGGAGCAGAGATTTCCCTGCAGCCCG
>JAVJGG010000021.1:13020280-13042029 GCA_035590195.1 Aviceda cuculoides
TTTGTTATATTTTCTCTCCCCTATCCAGCTGAGGAGGGGGGAGTGATAGAATGGCTTTGGTGGGCACCTGGCATCCACCACATTCTCCTGGTTACAACTATTTAGAAAGAACAAAAAGGCTTTGGTAGTCAAATTTAAATTAATAATACCTAAAAGTGGCTCGATCTTAGAGAGCTGTACATCTTTGGAGCTCTCCCCACTTTGTGAAAGTGATTAAAGATTTAATATCTCTGCCTCTGCCAGTTGTAGTTCATCTAATGCAGACCACTGGGACTGGTTTAAAGAGATTTGGTTTTGTTCTTTTTAATGTGTTATTTATAAAACTGTACTTAGGACCAGATCAGCATTTCCATACTAAGGACTCATTTTCTGGAATTTGGAACATGTTTTTACCTGGTGCAAATAACATTCTTCCCTGGCTGAAACTTAGCATAGAGATTTCTAGTACCAAAAGACACTGTTTATCCTGCTTGCTTTTGTTCAAAATAGAAGAGAAACTAATTTTTTTTCTTCTGATTTGCTCGGTTCATTTTCACATCTTCATTTTTGTTACAATACGGACATGTTTTGATGGGAGAACTTTCTCATCCATTTTCCTCATAAGCCATAATAGGGACCATATTCAACAAGCTATTTACATTCCTTATGTTACCATTGATTTCATTAGAATGGGTCTGTATTTTATTGGCTTTTCCATTTATTTCACTTAGAATTAGAACCTAAATAGACTGTTGTATCTGGCCCAAAGTATCTGTTCCATTATTCCTTCTCAAATCACAGCCAGAAAAATCTTCTCCCAGTTCTTAATTTTTCTCCTCTCCTATTCCTGGCTACTGAATTTAATTCAGAAATAAAACCTAAGCCAACAACTTAACATGAGGGTGTCTGTGAAGAAAGGGAGAGAGAAAGATCTACATTAACAGTGTTTTACAAACTCAACAAACACATTTGGAGATTTTTCTGGGATCTGCCAGTACAAGACAAAGAGTTAATTTGCAACACATTACCTCATTATTATAGGTGGAGGAATGGGGGTTACTGGCAAGATCCCAAGTCATTACCTGTTTTGTGTCTGGATTGACAAACAGACATCTGTTATAAAAGCTAAGTTGGTCTTTGCATGTTTTTTGTTTTTTTTTTTTTTTCAAAATACATATTCTAAGAGTGAAACTCCTTGCTGGCATGTGAAAGGCTTCCAGTGAGAAAAATAATACAACACGAGATGTATAAAGAAAACATGCAACTGGAGGATTATCAGCAGAACAGAAAGAGAGCACGGGCGTCAGACAAAAGCCACATCTGTGAAATGAAAAGTGCTGCTGATAGAAGCAGTAAGGGAATAATTTAGCTACAATTACTGTTCTCTAGGTAATGATTTGTGCTGCTGCCATAGTCTGCAGAGGCCACAGAGTATCCAGTTTGTCTGCCAACATTGTCCTGAAGAGACAGCAGTGAGACAATTTTTCCTGGGCTCTCTGATTTAAGAGGCAAGATGACGCCTGGTTCATTACACTGCATCAAATTCTTAATATGGAGCCCTGAAACCACTCTCCGCCCCCAGAATCAGCAAGCAGCACAGATTATAGGTGTTGCTACTGACTTCACCTTCAAAGAGATAGGCTCTGGGTAAGACCCACAGGAGAGAGAATGTTTGTCAAGACCAAGCCAAGAAATGGAGCCCCGCACCCTGGGGTGCAGGGCATGTGGAAAGTCTGCAAGAGAGCTGCTCTGTGTCAGGAAATTCCATATCACTTCACAGCAAGCCCAGGTTTGACAGCTCTTCATTGAGATCCTTGGCCATGATTTTGCTTTGTGAAGCAACTTGCAGGATGGAGCCCCTATTTAAAAAGTCAAAACCCCGTAAGTGTCCCAATTCAGATGACCAAGATTGTTTGGAGCTTCTGTGCTAAAAATGCAGCTCCTGTTTCCCATAGAAGTTCTTCCTAGAGAGAAGTTTCTCTGACTTTGAAGTATAACCAACATGCTGAGGACAAAGGATACATGTGTAAACAGTGCTTTTGAAATAGATACCATCATCTTCTTCAAGCAGACCAGGTAGCAACATGAGAAAAGAAACAACACCCTGTTACACAGCACCACAGCGCTAAGCAAGAGCAATCTGCCCAGAATACCTAGCTGGTTGGCTAACATTATTTTCTGTGTTCCTGATGGAGATGTCACACAACAAGAAGGGGAACATCACAGAAGCTTGGAAACTATGCAGTTCCAGACACTAAGGCATCTGGCTTGTACAGAAAAAAAATAATTATGAGGCTGTATTCACCCTTCAGCATGAGTCCCCATGATGGCCAAAAGACTCCTGCATGCTCACAGAGCTGCCAAGACACAGCACTATATACTCATAGTCAAACCATAAAATTCACAAGGAAAAAAAAAATAAACAAACTCCGACACACAACAAAAAAACCAAACAAAACCATGAGATTTTAAAATGTAGTCATTTTTCTGTTCTTTTAATTTCCTTCCTTTTTTTCAAGGAGATGCAAGATATTCAAGATGTTTCAGCACTTGTTGCATTTCTGGGCAATCCCCTAGTTCCCAGAACTGGGGCCTAAAGGAAAATATCAGCTACGCCAGGTCTAACATGACAGGAAAAGGAAAGCAACAATTTAGCAAGACAGCTATCTTGAGACAAGAGCATGAAGTTGGTTCTTAGTCTGTTTAAATCAGCTGGAATTGTACTGCGCATTTTAAGAGAAGCTGCCATGCCTCCTGCCCCCAAACACCCTAGGGAGGGAAAGGCCCAGCAGATACCACTTTGACTTTTCTCCAGTCCTTGTCAAAACAAACAAACAAAAGCCAGCTTAAGAAAAATCAATCAACCTTTACAATGGTATATCTGAGAATGCAACATTAACAAAGGAGCTGTGCCCTGTCTTAAACAGGGGCACTAACTGTGCCCTGGCTTTGAAGAATTTCCTTGGGGCAGCTTAAGAAGTATTTTTAGGCTGAGATGCTGGATTTTTTACTACAGCTACTAATGCATGTTTCCTTCTGCTGTTTCTGTTATGAGTCCAGTACCTCCAGGAAAGAAACAGGAGCAGGGAGTAATACGTTTTACAACAGCAGTAGCAAGATTGTCCAGAGCTTATACATCAATTTCCAGAAGATACAGCTCAGTAAAATGCTTGGGAAGATGACTGGACTGTGTAAGAGAAGACACTAATCACTATTTTAACCAGCCCAGAGAATTTCAAAGGGTCAGAACTGATTCATCGTTGCCCCTGGCCTCACTTAATAGCATTTTCAGGGGTTATTTCAGAACCATCTAAACTGCAATTCCAAACTATATGCACAATGATTTGCAGTGATTACTGAACTTTTGTGAAAGAGAGGTTAGGCTGGATATTTGCCTCTAAATATCGTATATCAAAACAGCTAGGGTGATCCAGAAGGCTAGTGAGTAAATGTCTGTGGTGGAAGGTTTCAGACAGTGAGATTTAGGAGCACACTTATGAAAGCTGGCTGGGAATATACTCACTTTGGTCCCTTCTTTATCAGTAATCATCTCCAGATGATGGCTCAGAAAAGCCTGCCAGTCCCTGGTCTGAACTGCCCCATAGCAGCAATCCCCCCTCCCACCCCACTGACTGCAGAGATAGTAAGAGTGGGCCTGGTGCACCCTCCCTGGCTTTCGGCCATCCACTGGAGCCCCCATCCAAAGCATCCCAAGGTGGGACTGCAAACCCAGGACACAGGCTTTGCTCCTGGGATGCAGGCTTCATCACACAACAGCATGGCTTCAACAGAGAGCTGCTCCCAAGAGGGGTAATGTCTGCCCCTCACTGGGAGGGAAGGCAGCTCCAAGCTCTTGCATCTTTGCTGAAAGCCACGGTGAGCTTATTCAGGGAGTTTAACCATCCCAAAATAGATGGTTTTGCAGGACCTTTATGTGCACAGGTGCCAGTTCAGAAAAAGAGACAAGAGCAAATGGCGATGTAAAGGGAGGTCAATGGAGGGGCAGCTGGCCCTCACATCAGCTGTGTGTGATATGAACCTAAACCCCAAGTCTTGGTGCTATTTGGCATCTCTCCACAACGGATGGGATAGACATATAACAGCTTCATTTCTTTGCCTACAAGTAACAACTCTGTCTGCCAATTATCCATCAGTACAATACACCTATACTCCTTTAAATATGGAGAAGACAGATCCCACAGGCACCTCAGCTTACAGACATATACAAGTGGTTAGGACTTTCAATAATTAGTTTTAAATAAACTGCAAATTTTAAAGAGAAACAGACCTCACACTTCTCTGAATACAGCTAACAGTCTTCCTTAGTTATTTAAGAGTATCGGTCATATTCCTCAGTTTGAGGAAAAAAGAATGGGCCATTTTTGTTGTATCAGTGGTGAAAAGCACCTAGCAACTTGGACATCCAAGTGGAGAGAATGTAAGAGATCCTAATTTCAAAGAGCACAGCAGCCACATTTTGCAACCCAGGATCTTCTCCAGCACTTTCAAGTGACATATCAGAGATTTAAGATAACCTGAAATCAGGACCGGCATTTGAAAAATCTTGACCACTCCACATCTGTGAATCCTTTTTGGCTCATGCCCAGAAATCACTTTGCACATTGAATTGCACAGAAGAATGTACTTCACTCAGTGGAAGAAAGCCACATATTTGGGGTCTGGATTTCAAGACAGTATTCCTGATGTAGCTGTAATCAAACTGAAACCAAGAAAAGAGGACACTGAAGACTTCAGTCTGAGGAGAACAATCATGACTCTGCATTTAGATCTGATGAAAAGCAGACGGGGAAATGCAGAAATAAATCTTGAGACTAATAGTTCAAAAAAAAAAAATGTCCTCAGCTGAAAATAAATAGATGTCATTGTCTGAGATGTCTAAGGATAGATTAAAGTTTTATTTCACTTAACAAAAGAATACAGTCTCCAAAAAGGTCTCTGAATTAAAAGCAAAAAGAATTAACACAGTATAAGAATGTGACAGAATGTCTAACTTTGAGAAACAAAACACCAAAAAACCCTACCACATAAGTGCTAGCATAAAAGCATCCAGAGAAGCATCTTTCTCTGAAGTATTCATTGCAATGTTTTAGAAATTACGTAAACTCAATTTATACCACCTTTCTATGGTAGCAATTCAGCAAAATATTCATGTGCATGCTTAAATATTCCAGTTCAGCAAAACACAAGTATCTAAGCACACAAAGCACCAGCAGGGTATAGGCTAATCAAGCCTATGTAGACTAAAACTTACATCAGTGGTTTGCAGAGCAGGACTACTTGCTTGAATCAGGGTGTAAAACTGTCATCAACAATAGACTTCAGCATGTAAAGGCCTGTAAATTACCTGAGTTCTGGGATATTATTACTAGGCACCTCTTTCAGCCTTGAAACCTTCAATAAGTGTTTCTGCAACATCCCAAATACTGAATATTTTCAGTCTTCCATTCTAGTCTGGGAAGATGGGCTTCAAGTGGATCTCAAATGTAGTTTGGGGCTCTTATATTCAGTGTATTCTGTGTTATGAGGTATAACACTGCATTGAACAGAAAACTTTGTGACTTTAAACTAGATCTTCTTTTCTTTCAGTTCATATGCCCAAGTCAGAATGCCTACCTTTCTTCCTGGTACCTCCTGCCAAATTTTACAAACACGAGTATATAACCAAAAGGAACTCCAGTAACCTCTGCTGCACTAACAAACATCGAAGCTAACCACCTCTCAGCTAATACCACACTTACCTTGGTGTTGGCCTTATTACAATAATGGAATGATCTCTAAAAGCAAAGGGGACTTCAAGAAAGTTATCAGAAATTGCCTCTTCATACAACTTTCCGCAGGTGATTAAAGAGAGAATCATGAAATGATCTGGCCTAAAACTTTCCAAAGTCAGTGGGAGTCTTCCTGTTTACCTTACTGGATCTTAGATTAAAAGACAGAAGAGTATACAGCCCAATCATGCCATACAGGGGGAAAAAAAAACCCAAAACAAACAAAAAAAGGAGCTCTGTCAGTGGCTTCAGCAGATGAAAGACCAAGCTACAGGTGAACACAAACAAGGTGGAGAGGCAGACTGGGGAGTAAAGATGATACTGCAGACCTAATTCCAGAATGTGATGCCCAGATGTCTATGTCTAACTCCACATCTGCTCACCTGAACAAAACCCACCTGGTTTTCAAAGGCAGCCACAGATTTTACCAGCTCCAGCAGCTATCACAAGAGTCAGCACTTCTGAAAGCCAACAGTTTTTATACAAGTGCCTAGAGGACATCTCAGCTCCAAGGCACCCAGCTCTGAACATCCTCAATTTCTTTTTTCCTATTGAAAAGTTCAGAGACCAGTGTTACATAATAATAATAAATACATTTATAAAATAATAAGGTGTTGGTATTGTACCATTTACTTTGTTATGAAAACTTGTCATTTCAATTTAAAGGGATTCAGTATATTTCTTCAAGTCTGTGTTCTTGGGGACATGTGAATACAAATCATATCAGCTTTTATTTAAGAAAATACAGGCTTCCAGCTCTCATGATAACAAAAACATGAAAAGTGAAGACATTTATAAAATTAAGAAAGCTGATTGTTAAAACAGCCCAGGTGCTGAGGAAGCCTAGAGCACGCTTTTTCACTAGCACTGGCAATTCAGTACTTACTATCCTGCTTGGACTTGCAAAAAATGCAATCAAAATGTTGCAATTTGAAATCAGAGTAGAGGCAAAAAAAAATTGCCCTGTGTGCTGAAATGTCATTTACCTGACTGCTAATTGCCTGATTTGGGTACCATTTCGAAGACTCCATGTTACAGCAAATGAGATGGAAAGAAATTTAGTTCCATGCAAAACTAATTGGCTTCAGCTACTTCTAGAAATTGAGAGTGCTATGTTAGCATTTGCATTTCTGCACACCTCCAGAGGATGAAAACAAGCTGATAAGATTATAATGGCACAGAGAAATCAATGTGAAAAACCATAAACTGTCCTCACAGTTTGAAAGTGAGCTGTGACCCTGTCTGCACAAAGTTCAATCCCATCACAATCAAAAGATAGATGGTCTCATGAGATGGAACTGGGTAAACACAGGAGAGAAGTCATACCTAGATGAGCTGTCTTGAATGTGGAAAGAGCAGCACTTAATTTTTCTTTAAATGTGACCACTTACATTTAGAGCAATGAAGTGACTTTGATGAACATTTCAAGTACTACATATCTGTATTAAAGTATTCTTTGTCTTGCCGGAAGAAAACTATGGGTTGTAATTCTCGTTTACAGCAGCAACTGTTTTCCACTGATCTGTCAGGGTAAAAAGACATAAATGTAATTTTCCAAATCTGAAGATCCCTTTGCCTTGCCAGAGCAACAAAAACCATCCCAAGTGCGAGATGTTTGTCTGGGGTTTTTTTTCTACTTTTAAAGAGAATTGAAACGACATGAAAATAAAATGTGACAAATAAGGGAAAGAAACATAGCTAGCCTCTTGATATTCTTTACAGTAGGAATTAATCTAAAAGCTGTTTCAAAGTAAGTAACAAAAACCATATCCATTAAAAACTACGTAGACCTAATTGCAAGAGAAACACAAACAGAAACTGGGGAGGTTCTCACAGTGGAGCCTTTTCAGGATCTATTTGATATTTCAATGATCACAGGAGGACTTCTGGTACAAATAGGAAAAAGGAATAGTAACAAATCAGGACTAGATGGCATTCACCTGAGAATTTTAAGAACACTCAGAGTTGAGATAGCTGGATTACTGGAAAATGAAAAACATAAAGCCTTTAGAAAAGATTTTGGGAGGATCTGGGGAACTACAGGCCTATATGACTAACGTTTGTGTCTGGCAACTTTATGAAGCCTATAATAAAGGACAACAGATACCTACATAAATACATGTACTCATTAGTCTGGAAAATACCTGACTTAGGGGGACAAAAGAAAAGTCTGTAAAAGTATGACCAGCATCAATGTGGATAACAACTGATTGCTTGCTGTCTTTTCCAAGGCAGGACCTTGAGTCTACAAAGCAAAGCTGACAGCATCTCTGTTCTTCACACAGATAGGATCGCCCTGTGAAAGGACACTGTGGGTGCAAGAAGTTTACATCGGTTCAGGACGAGACTGAACCAGGAAACTGAGTTTTGTTGTTAAACAGGTCAATGGATCTGGAAACTGCTCTCTGGGTTTCCCTACTCAATCAGGGCTTTAAATTTGATCATCTTGCAGCTGGACAGGTGAAGCTGTTCAGGGGCTACTGCAACATATAGACCATGCTAATGATGTCTCCTGTAGCAAAGTAAAAGAAGCCCTACACTGAAGCTTCTACATAATACTGCATTCATTTTTACCCTCAGTTTAGATCTCTTCCTCACGTTTATGAATACAGAGTCAAGATGTACACAGACATCCAAGTTGTAATCTTTCCACATGTTGCATTAGGGAACCAGCTGATGTTCATTCTGCAGTTGCTACCTGTAAGATGAGCAAACAGCACAACAGGAACAGCAGCTGCTGCAGAATTATTGCTCAGCTCCTGGTTTATCCCATTTCCACTACAAGGAAATCACAGCTTTGTCCAGTGTAATTTGAAAGCTGCAGTAGGCACTTGCCATAATGCTGGTCACATTTCCCCAGCTTCATTGTAGGCTCCTTGCTGGTCTAGAAGCAGAAAGCTCATTAAACATGACTTGTAGGTCTAATAGTTAGCTTACAGGACAACAGGAAACGTCTGCATTAGTTCAGCCAGAAGGTGGCTGCACTTAATTGCTTCTTTAAAGGACCTGTTCCTTTGTGAAGAATGGTAGAGAATTGCTGATCATCATTACCAATTTGCTGAGACACTTAAAACATCAATCTCCTTACACAGAAAGCATTTGCTGAAATTATCACCATTTACAGTGTCTGATGAGCTTTTGCTCCTCTTTGCAATTTGGAAGTAGGCCACCCCATTAATAGATTCCTAGACAGGTTTAAGTAGGAAGGCATTAGCGTGTCCCTGCTAGTAATAACAGTATTGTGGCATAAGTACCAATGAGCCCACTGAAAGGCAATCACAGAAGTGTCTATAAGCTTCCTGTGCACTAGGGCTTGTGCAAAATTAAATTCCAGCCACAGAAATTAAAATCAGGACTAGTTTGTTAGCTTAATGAATGGCTGAGATCTTACAAAACGGTTCTAATTTTAATGAACCAAGGATAGAAATGCCAGCAAGTAGGTATTTGACCCTAAAATAGAAAAAAGATGGTTCTCTGGTCCCTGCTGAATTAGGCTGTGGATGGAGCTAATGGCATAAAGATGACACATTTTGGTCCAGATTTATGCAATCTTATTACCAATACCCCTGCAAAGAATTACCCTTGAGAGATGCTTGGAGACCAGCAACAGTCCTGTACCCTTCATACCTCACTGAAGAGCCTGAAGTTTAAGGGGAGGACTCTGGGCCTCTGTTCCTTGACCTGATCTACCCCAAATCCCCCCTCAAGCATGGCATTTGCTGATAAAGACAAACCAGCCACACTCCCAGCTTCTTTTCACAGCTGTATCCTCAACAGCAATCATTTCAGCACAGGAAGCAGCAGCATAGAGCAAGTGGTATCAACAGAAGGGTGAGATTCTTCAAAGGACAGTTCAGGAGTCATTTCTGCCATTTATCACCACGCTGAAATGCCTTACAGTTCTAAAGGCATCCTTAGCTCCTTCCCACATCCCACTCGCTGATGTTAAGGCCATAAGCAGGAACATCATGATGGAAAAACAAGAAACAAAGGCACAGGAGGTAATGGTCCAGGGTGGCTATTCTCCCAAATCCTGACTAAGCATTCTTCAGCACCCTGAAATCATTACTACATTGCTCCTGTGGCAGCAGCTCATTTTATAGCAGTTTAATTCCACCCGAGACTTACATGCAATGTTGGAAATCATTCAGGTAGCTACTACCATCTTCCTCCCACAGATTTGCAGCATGTAAGGCAAGATTCAAAGCGTATTTCATTATTTTCTGGTTAAACTTGTGCATTTAAGAAGCTGTGTAAAGAACTGTCACAAGACCTACACCAGGTTCAAATGTAGCCATTTCCAGAGCCAGAGCAGTATTATGGAAAGAGAGGAAGGTGGGTGCAGCATGCAGTTGGCAGCTGTGGCACAGGGTGCTGCTACTCACCTGGCACAGCCATTATACAACCCAGCAGGCTGTCAGGCTCAAATCCCTTTAAAGAAAAAAGTGAAGGAAGCTTGAGTATTGAATAAAGCAACCAATAATAACACAATACCTTTGCTCAGCTTTTGCTTACACAACTATTAGCTACTTAAAAATCCAAGAAGAAAAAATACAGTAACCAGACACACCTACAGGTAGACTCCTGGAGCTTACACATTTACCAAAGAACATAGGCAAAGTGAACTAAATGCAAGCTTGCAGGCTACCTTTTAAAATGTGCTCTTAGTCAACTGTGGAGAGCTCTGAATTCCCTTACGGTTTAGACTTTAAACCTGAAGACATAAAGGACTTCAAGTAATAAGTAGTTAACTCCTAGCCAATTTTAAAATAAAATAATTAACATGCATACAAGACAACATTTGTCTTGCAATTAGTTACATGCCACATTAAGTTTCTCACCAGCCTGTTCATTTTCAGCCCCCTCCCTCTTGCTTCTCAACTCTACCCAAACAAGCCAGAAATGGCTCTCTGATTCTTAAAATGCCCCAGCTCCTATCTCCAATCATTTTGTAATTCAAAGCAGTCTAAGAGCTACATGATACAGCCCTCCTGGCTACAGTCCTTACAAAGGTATACCCTAATCCAGTTTGCATTAGCAAAATTATCTCTGCCCCACCCTTTTATGCTATCTTCTGCTCAGGAAACATCTTTCCCTGCCAGGTTAGAATAAAACTCACTGCACCAGCATTTCACTAGGAATATGAAGAAGAGAGGAGATGCATTAGGAGATTGGTATGTAAATTGAGCAAGGAAACAGGCCTGGGTGGAATGAGGTGATCCAGAGCGCTGAGAAGTAAAAGTAACTCTAGTCCCACAGCAAGCCCAGCTGGAGGGTTCTGCTCCCAACTTCTCCCTGGGACTGCAGTCACCTAGGGCCATCACCATGGCAAGTAATGAAGGGATAAAAGAAGAAAAGCCAAGTGCCCAGCACGGCTGTGTCCAGGGATGCTGTGTAGTCTCATGCGCAGCCAATAAGCCTCTGTTATTAGCTATTCTGAATAGCTACCCTAAAAAATGCCTTCTGTAGACTTTGTTCTGTTTAAAGGCAGAGACGCCTAAATTTGGATCTGTCTGCTAAGCCTGGCACATCTCTGAAATTAAGCTCACCAGCAGCAGCAGCAACAACGGAAAGCCAAGTGTAGGAGCCAGCAGAAGAACAGAAGTGCAGGCTGCACAGTGCCAAGGTGGATGTTTGCCTCCCTGCTGGCAGGAGAAATACATTGTTGTTCCAAAAAAAGGAAAAAAAATAAATCCCAAAACAAGACAACAAACAAAACAAATCTGACCCTCCAAGCTTTAGGCACCCTCCTATGGAAGCTGATAATACAAAAGCTGATTTTTTCTAAAGACACCACCAGACTTAGGTAGACAAATCTCAGTGGTACAGGCAGGCTTGCTGAGAAGGCATTTAGGATGGGGAAGGTAACATTTAAAGCCTTCATTCCCACAGAAGGGGAAATTCCTAGACTTTGTGCTTGCTGGGACACATTCAGCTTTCTCTTTGTCATACCCTGAAAATGTCTCAAACTCATTGCTACTGCTATTCTCACACACCAAATGCGGTCAACAGGTTTGGGCCCCTTCAGCTTCTCCACAACCCTCTTCATAGTGCAGCCCCGCATGTAGTTTGCCTTGTTCACAATATCAGCTCATCTTTAACATTGTGTCTTCAGTTACTCTGATCCTTCTTGGTAGGGCTGCACATGAACCAGCCCATTCCCAGCCTCGCTAATGCTACTGTCCAGTTCAGCATATGACAAATACTCAGATTTATCCAAGAACTATATCCATTTAATCCCTTTAAGGTTGGTGATGCTGCCTCTTGTAACACGATCGTAGCAGACTTATGCGAAGTCGGAGTAACATGAGCCGTGCCAACTGCTTCGCAGCAGTGGTCAGAAGATGCAGAAGGTTGCAGGATCTGGACAAAAGACAAGGACTTACTCAAGGCTCAGGCCAGGTTTTAATTCAAAGGAGTACACATTTGACTAAAGTTTGTCATGCAAACTTCTTACCTGGCATTTCCTAATTTCTGTTTAAAAGAAACCTCTTGTGTCCACTGATGGGTGAAGTTGGCTGTAGTCCCAAAAATAGTAGCAAAAAACATTCTGCACTGAAAAAGCACTGCGAATATTTCACAGAAGCAACAAAAATGAAAAAACTTTGATAACTGCTGTTTTGCTGAGAAAAATAACATTTTCTAGCCATTATAATTTTTTTTTGCAGGCACAAACCTTTGCTGTTTCAAAACAAGACAGCTGGTGTGCATTGACCATTGCTTATTATATTGCATGTGAATGTTTTCCTCTTACCTTGTTCTGTCCCTTCTTGATATCATAAGGTAAGCCCATACCTTCCTAGGACAGTGAATACTTGTCTATAATAAACTAGACCTGTGTAATATCTAGCACAATGGAGCTTTGATCCCAGATCAGAAGCTGTAGGTATTACCATACCAGTAAATAACAATATTCAACCAGGATAATAGAAGCCTAGATAAGCAAGCCCTAGCAAATAGTTGCAGCGGGCAATTGCGTGGCAGAAAAACAAGCACACAAAAATGAAAAATAAAACCAAAAGGATTAGACTGAAATTGCAAACTTCCTCTTGAATATTCTATTAGAACTGACAAAAGACTCAAAACTCTCTGAACAGAGTCTCTTTGTAAATCATATTTCCTAATATCTTCTTCTAATAACTGATTAAGCCCTGCAGCCCAGCAAGCCATGGCAGACCGCTATCTGATCTCTGCTCACACAGATATTCAGACTGTTCTCTCGGGTACGTAGGCTGCCTCACCGGATAAACCAGAGCATAAATCACTGAAATAACTGAGTACCACATTCCCTGTCGCTTGGCTTTTCAGTTATATTTGTATAAAACCACACAGGACAGCAAAATATTTTCAGAGGTAGGAGGCATTTAACCATTGCAGAACAAGCAAAGTCAAAGGCCTGAAAACCAGCACCTTGCTGCAGAGCAGCATTGCTAAATCAGCAGGCCAGACTGCCCCCAAACAGCAACAAGGAAAATGCTGATTTTTGACAGTGTTCCTGAATTACAGCACTTGTTCCCACATTTATGCACAAATCCAGTCATTCCTGCATCATCTCCAATACAGGCAAGTTAAAACGTGTTAGTAACTTTCAGATATTTGCCTAAAACTGGGTGATGCCCAAGGCCCCCTGACCTCAGCAGGGCTTTTGCTTTCAATTCAGTGAGAAGATCTGAGTGGTTCAGTAAGGCTTTGGAGCTATGGGCTCCTCTTTGGCCAACATAAACAAGGCAGATGGGACGACCTGCCACTCCAGACATATTCCTAGCTGAATCATTTTGTAGACTTAATTATGCCTGCTGGGACAAAACCATCTGACCTTGCCTCCTTCATCTGTAGTAGGAGTTCTGCTACTGATTTTCAGGGGAGGAATCAGGGCATCTTATTTCACATACCCAGAAGTTCACATTAAATAGCTAAATCTACAGGAGATAATCTGAAGCCAGTTACCTCAGCAAAATCCTCTGGTAACAATCCTGAAGTCCATGAGCAGAAAGGGTCCTTTCCATGTTCATTAAGGACTGGTACTACTGATATTAAAGTTACTCCTTTACTAAGATGCTTCACCTAAGAAGAGGCAGATCTTAAGCCAGGCAACCTCACTTACCTGCTGCTTCACTTCTGCTGAGGAGTTTCCAGATGCTTTTTTTAAGTACCATACATGAAGTACTTGCTTATCTGGAAACACTGTTTCTTGGAAACCAGTCTCACCTGGGTCTTGGGCTCTCAGTGTGCAAACACTCATATTCTCACAGTTTGATGAGGAACACTTTCTGATTCTTCCCATCACCGCTCCAAAGCCTTCACTTTCTCTCCTTACACTTCATCATCAAGGGTACATCACAGTGTGACCCTAATCTGTACTCACTGCAATGTTTATCAGTAGGGCCTTTTCTTGCAGCTGGTACCAAAGGAAAAATCAAACAAGATTCTTCCTTCCAATTAATTCTGCTGCTGAATTGGCTAGAAGAGTCAATACTGAACAGCGCAGCAGTTCCCCACCACTACAGAATAGATCAACACAAATGCCAGGGCTTGACTATGCAATATACTCACATCAGCAAACACTTGTTCACATAAGAGGGCCCCTGATTTCAGGGAAATCACTTCTGCAAATACATGCACTGCAGTATGAGTGAAGAGTGCAACAGGAAGACTGAAAAAGCAAGAGAAAAAGGATATAAGCAATTTAAATCACTAAGTCTACACTGATGGCACCTCACGTTTCTCCGTACAGAGCCTTTCTCCTCCCACTACTCTCACAAATGCAAAAACTCATCTTTAATTCTGCCAGCTGCTGCTCCAATGAGAAAAGGAAATACCACACCTGATCCAATTTCTTAGAGCAGCACAGTAAGACACAGTAGTCTGTGAGCTAGCTGGCTAAGCGTTCAACAAGATGAAGAGTAGCAAGAGAGATATTTTGGTCTGGAACCATATGGATGGCTTAGAATTAATATGCTGGCTGGCACCTATCAACTATGATCAAAGGTGTATCTTAAAACTCACCATAGCAACACCGTGATCCAACCACTTGCTGCCTATTTCTGAGAATAACAGAGGAGTAAAAGAAATTAAGCTAAGTCACTACTAAAAGCATTTAAACATTTCTGCTCCACAAAGCATATCTCATTTAACAGAGCTGGTGCAGATACAACAGAGGGATGCGGGGAAGAACACTGTTCACTCAAATTTGCCAGCTTGTATCTATACTCTGGATCCATCTTGAGATTGGATTGAGCTGCAAAGGAGGGGGGAGATGACAGAGGAGAGGCCAAGGCACCAATGCTATCTCACACTTCCTACTAGCTCACAGTTGCAGGGATGGCCAACCTTTCAGCTTGTATAGCCAATAGGCTCAGCAGTGTACCTTTCAGGTTTCTGAGGTCCCCATTAATCACTTCCCCCAAAGCTCCATGGCCAACAGATTTGTATTTCATGACCTGAAGGGAGAGGGAATTCAATTTTTATGATATATCTTCACATGGTACCTTTCCCAGTTGACAACAGTATATGCCTTGGCAGTTAACCGACAAACCCTACCACCGCCACAGATTCATCTCAGCCTTGAGAAGCAGATTGGGTGAGCCGAGACGTACCTCCGGACTCCTGGGCTCCTAGCGGTAGTGCTCAGACTCAGTATTGACCTCAAATCACCAGTGTGTCTGGGGAAAGGGCTGGCAGCTTCCCTTTATTTTGTTTAAACTCATACATCTGCTAAAACAGTGCTTTGTTTCCCAAGCTCTTTCATCCCCAAAGCTTAGGAGACACTGTCTTTATTGCCAGTGCCTGGATGGGAGCCCTGACACCAGGTTAGGGTTGCTTTGTGATACCTCTGCTCAGCACCACTCATATCACCCTGAGGGGGCTTAAAACCTAGTGCTGTCAAAAACACAAAAGGAGAGGAGCTTCTGTTCCACAGTAGTTACAATTTGGAGATTGTGTGTGTGGAAGGGTCCAGAGAAAACAAACGCACACACATAACAAAAGAGCTTCCTTTCATAACGCAGACTGAGGAAAAGTAGATTTACTTTCCAGCAAGTCGCAGAGATACAGAACGAAGGAGGGTGAATTCAAAAAGCTACAGGAGCCCCACCCCACACCTAGCTTGGAACTGTTTGTAGGTAGGTATGCTGGCAAAATTCAGACTGATTTTCTACATTGTAATTCTCAAGAATAAGCCAAGATCTCCAAGAATCCTGCTGCCAATTCAGGCACCTGAATAATACATGGAAGTATTTATTACCAAGCAAGTCTGCCTAGGACACAGGCCATGTTCATATTCCAAAGCTGGCACCAAAGATGGGAAAAATCAACACCACTTTCAACCTTTAGCTACAAAGGTATCACTTTCTACTACCTATTTGCACTTGACATGAAATCAGCTTTGGGATCCATGCTTAAAATGGTTTGTAACAGTGTCTGTCTGAGTAGCAACAGCCAGACTGTAGAAAATAGATTTGTTTCTTAATTCAACTTGTGCCTCACAGAGGATGGGGCATTTAGCCAGATGGAACAAAGCCTGCAGTACATTTTCCTGGGAGTTGTGCAAGGATAAGTCAACAAGCAACAGCTTAGACTACACCAGCCTGTTCCAGCCCAGCAGGAACAACTTTCTACTTGCTAACCACCAAAATAAAAAAAACAAAAACAAAACCAAAAAAACCACCCCCCCCCAAAAAAACCCCAATGCCCTCCCCAACTCCCCCCACCCCATTTAAAAGAAAAAAAAACTAACAAAGAGCATATTAAAGAAAAAAGGATCAGTGTTTCTCCACAGCAACCTATTACCTGCAATATTGTTTGCATAATACATAGAGTGCTGAAGAGGTTCTCCATCATTACCCCTCAGGAGTTCTGTGACAAGCCTTGCCACTTTATTAACTGTAAATCTGCTCATAAGATTCAGCTACAGGATGCTCTGAGGTTATCAGTCAGTGTTCCTGGTTGTCCAAGTGAAATTTAAAACAGGTTCACCCGACGTTATGAAAATAAGGAAACTCAAGCCACTGGTAAGCCATAACCTTTTCAGATGACAGCTGCAAGCTGCTTCTGGTCCATATGACATTTTACACCAATAAGGACTTTATCGGCAGAGAGCTGCAGCACAAAGATGATTTTGGGACCGAGGTCAGCTCCACTGTTCCATTAACACCTATGCACCCCACTGCAACCAAGAGAACCTTATGCCACAGGTCCCATGAAATACAGGACACTAAAACCCTTCCCCATGTCTTGGGGGTCTGATTGTGCAGCTTCTGTGTAACCAGAAAGGGCAATAGTCTAAGAGCAGATAGAGAGAAACACTTGCGGAGGGTGTCCCTGCAAAAGAAAGCCCTGGGATGGGACGATGAGCCACCGAGCTCTGGCCCTCTATCAGAGCCTGTTAAAGGCTTTAGTAGTGCTCGGAACTGACTCACTCAAACACTGGGATGGTTAGATTTTTAAAACTTCCTGGCTCCAGAAAGGTATGAGCAAATGGTTCACATGGCAAACAATCCCCTGTCCAAGGCCAAGCAGAAAACACGATATAAATGCTAAGGCATTAGCAACGACAGTGAAGCAGTGATTGCACACTTGCTGCTGGTCTTCCCCCAAAACAGAAGCCTAACACTCTGGTTACCATTTTCTCTTTTGGGCTAGTAGGGGATTTTTGCTCACACCTTAAAATGTCTTGACCCTCTCCTACAGGACAATACATGGGAGCAGAATTTCCAGCCCTACAGCTGAATCACACAGGGCTTTGCAAAGGCACCACTTATGTGACAGTGTTGGGGCAGTGGGGCAAGTATCAGGACTGGGCCCCCAAATGTCAATTTTTAGGGGTATAGTTCTGAGTTTTCATATGTCCCAGAAAACCAGGGCCTAATTTCACTGGCACAGCCTCTGACACCATGTTAAGATGCATAAGAAAATAACATGGTATGAATAACTTGGTCAAATTCGACTCTGATCAAGCTAACGAGACTCTTAGTAGACTTTTCAAGCCTAACACGTGACACAGACAACCAAGTACAACCTATATTAACATGGGGGGAGCGGGGGGAATCCCCTTTTCTTCCCCTAAAGTTATGCTTGGATGTGGGGATTTTACTTATTTAATATCTTCCCAGAAATACACTCTTTCCTTCACATGTCTCATCCTGGAAACAAGAGCTGCTGGGTTTCCTTCAACTTACTGGAAAGGGATGCTGGCATATGAAAAGGGGACTTGCACAACATTTCTGAGAAGGGTACTGCAGACTTAGAAAAAGCTACTCTTGTGTGCCTTTCAGTGCTGGGTAGCCTGCCATTACCAGTGACACATCCACTTCCCTCTGCCACTCACTCAGAGAGTTACCCAGTGCTCACGCTCTGCCTCCCAGTAAAGGGGGAAGAAGCATTTATGTTCATATCTTAAAAAAAAAAAAAAAAAAAAAAGGCAGAGTGTGGAGGTGGTTGGGTTTGTACGCCTCCTTCCACAGAAGGAACTTATGCACATGCAGCTAACCCAGGAGAGTAGAATGGTGAGATAAGAACAAAACCAAAAAACTAAACCCTCACCAACCGACTCTTTCTTACCTGAAATTAATTGATATAGGAAAGATTCCCAATCTAAAAAGAAAAACGTATATTTAGAGATTAAATTTACAAATAAAAGTCTGTTCTCCATCTACTCTGCTGCCAAGATAATGTTCAGTATTCTCTGCTTCCTCTGTGATATTTGTTAGTAATAGTTACACTGGAACAGCACAAGAGTACTGTCTCCTCTAAGTTTAAGTGTTAGCTACAAGAAAAAGCACAAACACTGAACTCCAGTTTCGAGAAGGTTAAAGGCCCTCCAGTTTGCCTTGGAGCACAGAAGACCCATGAGAACAAAACTGAGCTTTGACATTGCTCAGAACTCAACACCACCAGTGACCACATTAAAAATACGTCCCACTCTGCTGGGGCCAAACTTAGGAGCAATGCAATAATCCACAATACTTCAAGCCTATTAATCTTCCACCACACTTGTGAAAGGCCTTTAGACAACCTGTCTCCTCCAGGCTCCCACACAACACAGGGGCCAATGACTTTAACACCAGGCTGATTTCTCCAAGACTGCTGATGGGCTGATGTCTTTCGCAAACACAGAGATCCAAACTCATGAACTGTAATTACCGAGACCGCAGATGAATCCAGATTAGGGAATCAAGTTACAGGACAGGTTTTACTCTGGCCTATCTCTTCTGGTTATGATAAGGACAATTTATTTTCATCTGAAGGTAATCCAGTTTGCATACTCCAGGACTGCTCCACAACATGAAATAGAGCACAGGAAGTGGAGATTACTCCACAAGTGGAGACTGTATCTGCAAAGCATAATCCTCATCTGAACAAAAATGCTACTGGACACACCCTGAATCTCCTCCCACTGCACCATGCACAGCACAGCCATCAACCTCAAAACCAGATGAGACCTTAAGTATGGAATACACTTCAGTATGGAATACACTTCAGTATGTGCTATAATTCTGGTGATACACACATGCATGTAAAAACAGAGACTTGGTTTTTCTTTCTTTTCTAAGACTTTTAACTCGCACATGGACCACACCTGATCTAATCAAGACTCAGAAAATCACCACAGCTGAGATCTTGAGGGGGATCACAGCTCTGTCTTACTAACACCACATACCATATTTTCGCACAGGATCCATACATGCCTCATTCATCCAGGTAAGCTAGAGGGAGAGAGCCTGTTCTCACAATCCAGTCATTGAAAATGCAAAAGTGACAGCCTGGGCTACAACTCAAGCCATTAAAATGGGAAATTTAGGTTTTGGGTTTCAGACATAAGTGCTCAGTAGTGGTTCTCCTAGACCCTACATACACAGCATCGCAGCGGGCAGAGAGGGGAGAGCATTGTAACACTCTATGAGGAGTTCTAAGAGCTGTCTCTTGGTTGCCTGCCTTGACTGCAACTCAACTGCACCTGCATGTATTTGGTCAGCGAGCAACCAGGAAGGAGCCTTTCTTCCTAGCTGAGCTTCTCAGTGTGAACTGCCCAGACTCTTTTCCAATTATACTGTATGACACAAAGCAAAAAAGAAAAAAGAAAAAATTCCACATCACGCATGGAAAAAGAAGACAAAAGCCTATTTTGGGTGACAAAGGCCTGACATTTCAAAGTGATGGATCTGTGGTCTTTGTAAGGAGTCAGCCTTGCAATTTGCAGCCCACATTACAGGGCTCCGAAGCTATTCATGCTAATTTGCCAATGCTGGTATTGTGTTTGCATGCTTGGCACTTCTGGGCTATTCCAAGATTTCCCCCATTGCTGACTGGATGCATTCTTCACCATGCTAAGAAGGGGGTGACCCATTGCCTCAGGCTGGGGTGAAATGCAGATAATTGCTTTTGAGAAGCACAACCACCATACTTCTGGCTCAGAGGGGAACAGCTCAACCCTGCTCTCCCACCCAGCAGACCACAGCAGCTATACTAGCTCAATGCAGCTGCGCACTGCCTTATATTTATAAGGAATTTGACATTTATGTTCCGATTTAGTAAAACACAGAGCCCAATCTGTTTGAGAACCTGCTTTATCTGATTTGCATTGCCCTTCTGCCCAGTTGGTTTTGGTACACACCACCCAGCACTGGTGTGAGCGCCTGTGTTCAGCAGCAGCAAAGGGAGCCCCAAGCCACATCCCCAAAACTGCCAAGGCTCATCCCCTCTCAGGGACACTCATGCAGACTTCAGAGCAATGGCAGCTTTTCTGTTCACAACAGTTAACAACCCCCAAATCTCAAAACCCTAACAACAATTCTACCTTCCAAAATATAACTTTAATAGACTTTCTCCCCCTTAGATTCATTCTGCATTTATGCAACTACAGGGTGTGTCTGTACTCACAGCTCTCCAGCGCTGGCAGATCCCTGTGCAAGTGGGACACTCTGGAAAAGCCTAGTTTCAATTATATGTGAGCAGTGGGGTACTGCCACTTGAAAAATTCTACTATTTGACAACAGTATTTTACCCCAACCAAACACCTGAATGCCCTTCAGGTTTTCCAGCGCATTTGGTACATACTAAGCAAGCTTGCAGTGCCTCAGTGACAGAAGGGGGTATCATTCCAAACATGCAAGGAAAAACAAGCCTGAGACTGAGACACAAATAAAACTTACTTACGAATAGGTTAGAAAAGAGTCAAGTGGTAGTGACTTTCCCTGGATGGATAAGCAATAAGGAAAGAAGCTGCTGGGAGCCATTTCCCACAACAAACTAAATTGGAATGACTAATTTATCAGGCTGCACCGGAGAATGCAGGGAAGAGCGGAAGGAGAGAGGAGGCTGGCAGCCAGAGCACCCACGCTGCAAAGGGCGGGTGACCCTGGAGCTGGTGGAGGCACTGGCCAGTGGGGCTGCCTGGAACACAGCAATCCTGTTTTGCAAAGGAACTCAGGGCCTCAGTATTTGCTTTCACACTGCACTACACCAGTACTGATGGTGCTGAGCTCCAGCAACACTTTACATTTGAAGGACCAATCTATCCAACTTGTTCTTTGCGATGAATAAGGTCTTAATACTTGGAGATAACTATCTTTAAGGCCATCAATTCCCTTCTGTACACACATGTTCCAGAAGAGGCAAGTGTAAACTACATGATGGCATCTTATATACTGAGGTCTCATTCCTTGAAGTACACCAATGTAAGTGGATAATGAAGTCAATGAGATTCCATATCCAGGACCTTACATGCTCATCTATACAGGCAAGTGAACACATAGAAATTTCTGCATGAAAAACAGTACCATTTATACAAAATTAAAGAAAAAAGCTATATACAGAAAGTACTGTATTTATACTCTGCTATGGATATTAAAATACACAGTACTAGTACATACTAAAAATCATAGAATGTTTTGCATTGGAAGGGATCTTAAAGATCATCTAGTTCCAATCCCCCTGCCATGGGCAGGGACACCTTCCACTAGACCAGGTTGCTCAAAGCCCCAT
>JAVJGG010000021.1:13049593-13060648 GCA_035590195.1 Aviceda cuculoides
AGCCGGCCACCAAAAAAAAAAAAAAAAAAAAGGATGCCATGCTGTATTTCACTGAATTACTGTACTTTGGACATAATAGAGGATTCTTCACAGGTAACATGGAAAACTATTGCTAAAAATTAGGAATATATAAGGTCTTGTGAACCTGAGAGCAGAGAGACGATTCTAGCAGCCTTTTAAATCAACTTAATGTCTCATTTTCCAAGTACCAACTTCTGATCATTTCTTTTTGCTACTGTATTCAGTGTTCAAGGCATACTTTTTCCTTGCATATTCCCTACACCCTACTTCAGGAAAGGGCAAATCACTGGAACAGGGGCCAGTGGCATACCAAGGATGCTTGGGAAAGCTGCTCTAACTTTTATTTTTATACATTTGTACCAGCTGGTAATTTATTTATCTTTTATAAAGCTGTGGATGGCTGAAATTTCGTTGGAAGGAAACCATGCTCTGTTTAATAATAAGAACAATCAAATGCCATGATTTGTAGGAAGTAACTGTTTTCCTTGACCTTTTTATTACTGGCAAAATGTCAGCAGATTATTAAAGTGCAGAGAGCACAATCTATGATAAATAACCTTGTGTTGCCACATACCAGACCAAAACACCTCCTCCTCTCTGTGCAGACATGTACCTTAGTTTTCCAAAATGGCTCTGATTTATAAAGAATTATAGATAACAGAGTCTGAATGTCAAGTGCAATACCATGGGTGAACAGGGCTTGCTCAATTCCTGGAAGTATAAACAAGGGGGGAAAGGAACAAAAAACCAAGAGCCAGAACGCAGCCTTACTTCTGTATGTGGCAGCTGCAGGATCACTGCTGGCATAACACATGCAATCTTTATCTTTACCCGAAATACAGCATCACGAAAAATTGGAAAGGACTCAGCAAAAAAACACAAGGCTGTCTCCAGGTCTTAAATCAACTGCAATGAGAGATTTAAGTTGTTCAAACCTACTTAACTAATCAAAGACACTTAAAGCATCACCTGACCATAGACTGCAATTACTTAGAGGGAAAAGATGTCAGAAAGCTGGAAAAATGAAGCTAGAAAAAAGCCATATTAGAGAGGAAGTACACATCTTTTATTGTGAAGATAATTACCCTTCACACATGTTGCTGAAGAGCACAAAAGAATCACCAACAAAAATTAAAATGCACCACATGCCTAAGATACATACTGTAATTCAACCAGAAGTTACTAGACATGAGGTAAGAATCCCAGGCTAAAATCCTGTGGCTAGCAGATGCAAAGTCAAATGAGATCAGTAGGACGGATACTTCTGGCTTTAAAATCCAGGATGCAAAGAAAAGCTGAATTGTCCAAAAAGCAAACTCCAGCCTTCCTACCTGAGCCCACTTACTCGCCAGATAAACACCAGATCACCATGCCAAGTGCTGCAGAGTCTTTCTCCAGGCTCTCCGAGTGCCGTACCTCACCACGCTATAAGCAAGCAGCAAGGCAGCCTGCGATGGGCAGCTTATGTTGCTTGTTAAACATTTCTAGGCCCTAAATACTGCATTTATTCTCCACTTAATTCTTCTAAGGTCTGTTTCCAAATCAGCCCAAAGAAAAAGATTGCTTTACTGACTTCAGTAAAATAAACCTTTTTATTATTTCATATGCTGTTTCATTTTCTGGTACTCAAAACTAAATGGTACGGATATTTACAGTACTGGGAGTCTCATCTGTAGCTCATCTAAGATAGACTCACTGAGCCAACAGCGTACAGCACAGTAGGATTGCCCATTAAAAATACAGCGGTATAATTCAAGGCTTCCTGCGGGCACCATCTATGTGTGCAGCTCAGCTCATTTTCAAAATGTTATTAAGAGCTACACTGCTTAACTCACCATTTAATTTTTATGTTAAATGAAAGCAAAGAGCATGATGAAAAAGTGGCAGTGAAAAAACTAAAAAGATGAGCCCTAAGATTTCCCACTAGCTTTAACCAGAGAGTAAACAGGCATACTCTGGCTGGGCCAGAGCAGACAGACAAGGCCAAATAACCCAGAGAAGAGATCAGACCCTCTCCCTACCCTGATAACATAGTCTTGTAGACCAGCAACACAGGAAAATAAACAAAAACCCAATCCCAAAACTTACTTTCTGTTCATTATTTCCCAGTGCAGAGGCACAGAGGTGCAAGCAATCTCCCCACAGTTACAGGAGGCCTGCGATGGAAGCAGGAACTAATACTGATCTCCTGAATCCAAAGCCAAATGCCATAACCACAAAATTATCCTACTTTCATTGCCTCAACCTGTCTGAATCCAGAAGTACCAAATTACTAGGGGAGGGAAGGGAAGAAAACAGAACATTTATCAGGAATATTTCTGACCCACCTAGAAGCAGACACTGCTTACATTGATGTAAGTCTCCCATGTTGCAGTCCAAGGAATTGGGAACAAGGGTATGAACTTTTAGTGCTCAAAATACTCAGCTTTCTGAAGTTCAAGTGAGGCTGACACAGACCCTCTATTAAATCGAGCAAAAAGCCCCATATTGCTTAATGCTTTTTAGACAGGGGACTGGAATGCTCAAGAGATTAAATAATTCACACACTGCCTTTCCCCAGGGGTTCACATCCAGCCCAGATCACAAATGTCAAGTACAATCACGTGCACTCTTGATAGACTTTGAGAGGTAAGAGAATGGCCCGAGTACAATTCCCAGAAGACAAATGCTCCTGCGGGACAAGTCCCTGTGGATCAGCTTGGCAGCAGTCCTAGCAGGACAGCAAGAGAAGCCACTGGAAGGAATACTGCTGAGAAGTGGTGTCTTGGACCCCAGGGTACAGAGGCCAATAAACGAGGGAACACACTTTGGTTTCCCCTTGACAGTTTCAACTTCTGAAGACCCAGTGAAATCCTGTCCCAAATAAATCACTCTTATCCACATGGAGAGGCAGGGTGTGCTTACAGCAGCTCCGCATTAAAAGCATAAAGATGCCATTCTTATTTGCACCAAACACGGCAAAACAAAGAGCTGGTGAGTTTTTACACAGGATACACAACTCTACACACCTGGCGACTTGCTCAGGCACTCAAACAAGGGAGCCAGAGGGAAGCGACCGCCTGCATAAGCGGCCCACAGCTCCGGCCAGGTAAGAACAGCAGAGGCAGGTGCTGGCAGATGGCACAGCGAACTGGTGTGCACCCACTCAACCAGCCGGGGGACCTGAGCTGTTGCAACTTGCTACAAGCAGAAAACAGCAGCGAACTACACCTTGCTGTGCAGCACGGGCAAAGCAGAGAGGGAGCAGAGCCTCCAGCGAGCAATGCTACAACCCGCTGCCTTCAGAGCTGACTCCCGCAGTAGCATTTTTCATGCAGTGCCCCTGCTTATGTAGCTCCAGGCTTGGCCTGAAGGTGCAATCTGCTTCTCCGCTCTATTTCCACAGCCATTTTCACTCGGAATGCGTGCTGTTTCATTTCAAAAAACTGCTGCGTCCCTGAGGTACAAAGGGCAGTAAGCTCTTCTAGCAAAACCTGGGAGTTGGCAGTAGAGAAGGGAAAATAAATCATCAAGGACCACATTGATGTAAATATCCTTTCTGTCTGGGGCAAAACTTAAATCTCTTCATTTTTCCCCTCACCGTGGCTATGGTAATAACGCACAACCATTCATTATCCTCATCTTAACTAGAAAAGCCCCTTTCAATTTAGCACTTAATATAATTATGGCAAATTAAATAGTGTCTAGAAAAAAAGTCTTACTTTTTCAGAGCTATTATCTTACCTCTATGAAACTTTATCAGTGAAAAGTTAATCTAGCTATTAAACAATAAGGGTTTGTATCTATTCAGTGAGCAGAAAAGCTGAAAATTGTTCAAATTCTAATTCCAAATTCAATACCACATCTACATGGGAAAACAGGAGAATCTCAATAATGATAGCACAATGTCCCTTTCCCATTGCAGAGACAGTACTTGAGCACCAATTCTCTGCTCACTTTCATTCACCTCAACAAAGTTTATTTTTTTACACGAGGAAAAAATTTGCATTTTACAAAATAACAAGGCAAATTACTGCCTTTGTGTGCTTTCAGCAAAAGTTCTCTCTGGCTAGTAGTGTATTGTTAACGTGATTTCTCCGAGACACACAGGATAAAAACCACTTGGCTGCTGTAAAGCCAACAGAAAACACACAGCTGTCAAGAGCATCAGATGTCAAACACAACGCAGGAGATCAAACCACAGAGACCAGGAGGAAATCAGGTAAGAAGCCACATGCATTTACATGCCATCTAATAAATATATGGTGATAAGCAGTAAAAGCTTGGAAGATCCAGTTCTGCAAACACTGACTCACACAAACAAGTCCCTATTTAGAGCAATCCCATTGCAGTCAAATTTCTTTTGTGAGGACAAAGCAGACATGGATTTCATGCCTATTCACACCTGTACCATGGAAGGATGTGATAATCCCAAACACAGATCTTTCCTAGAAAATCAGTCTGTTTAAAGGAATTAATTTCTACACTGGTACTCAGCAAAAAAAAAAAAAAAAAAAAAAAGACAAAGCATCTACAAGAGGTATCCCAAGAGAGGCTCTCAGTAAATGGTCATTCTATGTTCTCATAAATAAATCAAACACTGGCTTGGTAATACTTGAGCTGATATTAGAAGCATTCTTTTTAAACACAATGTAAGCATACAAGCCTTCAGGAATAAAACATTAAGCAAGACATGTCTTTATTATATTGTTTTTCAACAATTGGGAAAACATTAGCAATAATTAGCAGCCAGTACTAGACCTGCTCTCTGCTAACTGTGCATCTTGTGAATAACAGCAAGGCTTATATTAACACAGTGATGTCAACTGATGACATCTTTATAGCAGAGAACAGCATATTGTGCATTTCTGGGAAAAGGATTCTTTAGCACTATGGGGATGATTGTGGTTAAATTGCTTCTGAGTCAGTCAGTTGCTCAATGATTCTCACTTGGTCCCTACCTACCTTTTATTTCCTCATGAGGATGCACCTGTTCGGAGTAGAGAATAAAACTGGCACTGTCACACCCGCTCTTGTAGCTAATTTAGAGGAGTTATTCAGTGTCTTGCTTACACAATGGGATTATTTTTGTTTATATTACAGAACAGCCCAGCAGAAGCCAAGGCCATATCACATTAGACATTGTGTGAACTTACAATAAAAGATAGACCTTGACACCAAAGAACATGTAATTCAAGTACACAGAAGATGAAAAAGGCATGGGAAGCTGATGTTAATACACCCTGGCCACTTACCTTCTTGGGGCACTCAGGAATAGGAGACCCTACACCACACTTCAGATACACTCATGGCTAGGGGATCCTCCCAGCTTCTCAGAGCACCTCACCCTCTTGGAAAAGAAAGCTTTCGGCATCTACGCTGAGGATTTCCACAAGCCAGAACTTGAATACCAGCCTGGAAGAAATTAGGTTAGATGCCTGACAGTCTGGGCTTGGTTTACACAGCCTCCAGCCCTGTCCGCAGCTAGAGCTCCCCGAGTCTACTGCAATGCATAGATGTATGAATAAATGAGTGCAAGTATGCCAATGTGCCTCCCATGACCTAGAGTCCAGAGAGAAACTCAGGTGGTAACAGCAGAGTGATTATATGCAACAAAGCCTGGGTGGATCACCAGTCAAAAAAACATGGGGCCTGGTTTGCATCCACTGAACCTGAATTAAAACAAACAAACAAAAAAATCCATTTATATCCTTTCTTATCAAATTACCTCTCCTCTTCAGTGAGGGATGCTACAAAGGCAGAGCAAGACAAGGAGGTTGGTCCAAATTAACAGATGTTAAAACAGAAAGAAGAAAATCTATTTTAAACCAAACTCAAAAGTACAAAGATTGTGTATTTCATGCCTAACACACCTGTGTCCTGCTCTAGATAGACAATAACAGAGAGCTCCATGGAAGGCAGCTTAAATTACTGCCTTGCTCACTAGTGCTGCAATTTGTATGGTGTGTTCAGTGTTCACAGAAAGCCTTCATAATCCAAGTAAGGATTTACAACTTTATGGAAAAAAATTTATATTGCTCAGACCTGAACTGTCTTTGTCTTTGACCCACATATGAAAGAAAAGGTCTTGAAACAATCTGCAAATCAAGATTTCTTTCCTTAGTAAGGTAAGGGGAAAAAAAATTATTCACTGTATCAGCAACTGTCAGGCTTGCAGCATTGCATGAGATTCTTTTCAAAGCAACACAGCAAGAAAAGGCAGAAAGATTCATCTTATAGAATGTAAATCTCACCTATTTGCATCCATGCCAGGAGCTTACCAGAATAACCACCACCCCCACCCCCACCGGCCCAGCATTAATTCCAGTGACAATTTCACATTCAGCTTCCAGGGATTTTACAGATGAGCCAACGGCAGCTCCCTGAGTGAACTCTGCAATGTTTGATAAAGTGTCAAAAAGCCTCAGTCACCTCCCACTACTACATAAAAGTGATTCTCTCCTGATGCTGAAAGTCATACCAAAAAGAAAAAAGACAAAAAGAAAAGACTTAAAATTAAATTGCTCTTTTCATTCTGCCAAGACTATCCACGGTAATAGTTACCCATGCCATGCAATGCAGCAGAGTTACCTTCCTCTTGTCAGTGGGACATGGAAATTGTTTGCCGTGTGGCAAGAATTCCCTGTCATTATAATCTGAGAAAAAGAGCAAAACAATTGTGTAGTGCAACACTAGCGTAGGCTTTGCACTCTAAACTGGCATCAAACAACACAGGTAACAAAAGCCAAACTGTCTCTGCAGCACTGGAGGTGGAAAGGAGCAACAACACATTTCGAACAGTTGTCTGGAACAAACTGCATTAGCATGGAAATTAAAGTGCCTCTTAGAGCAATCTCATGTTATTGCAGTGAAGGAGAGCTAGCAGGACACCGGTTTTGTGCTCAAAGTGCTGGGATACAGAAGGACCAAGTTCACATTCAAGTTCTCCACTCAACACAGAGCTAGACATTTCATCACTCAATGCCTCTTCCACGTCTCATAAAGACAAGCAGCAAGTCTGCTTTTATCTTAGCCTCTGCTGATCAATTTAGACAGCATACCCTTTGGGACTCTACTACAGTAGCATCCCATTTGGGGAATACACACAAAATAGCTATTACACTATTCCTTGGGGGTACAATTTCACATTGATTGATTCACTGACAGATTAGGCAGGATGCAGCAGGCAGACTCAGTGTTGGGTTTTTTTCTTCCCACGAGGATAGCTGCACATGTGCCAGTTTATTAAGGATGTGTGTATTTCTCTCGCCTTTAGTTGGTTAATTTTACACTGATACTATAATCATGCAAATGGTAACCAGGTTGCCAAAACACCCAAATTCACACAGCCCTACAGCCAATTCCCAAGAAGTCAAAACTTGGCTTGAACTTTAACAAAACACATACAAAAACTATTATCAATAAGGCTGCCAGCACAATAAGGTTATTGATATTGGCCCATAGCACAGACCTCAGTGACACATTTCAAAAAGGAAGCCTAGGTATACACCTAGCTGTTTATTAAACAAGGAGGAGAAAAGAGCCTTTTAAATCGAGAGTTTGATTTACATGTCTAGAAATCCTTCAGTCCAAAAGGAGCACAAAGGAAATAATGGCACAACTTCAACTATAGCTCTGCAAACACAACACAAGGCTATCTGAGACTAGGGAACAAGGGATACACCCACATTTCTTATCCAGGTTGCAAGAAAAAAAAAAAAAACAAAACCAAAAACCCAAACAAACAAAAAAAACCCACATAAATGGCTGCACTATTCTAACCTAAAAAACCCCTAAAAAATCCATTTTTCACATAATTCTCCTTTTGTGATGGGCAGAAACCATTTAAGGGTAACTCTTATTAGCCTGCTGTCAGCTGCTCCCCATTTTGCAAAATATTCCGCTTTAATCCCTTGATCTTTTCTTATTACACAGATTCATATACAGTACCTAGAGCCCAATGCAACCATGACACCTCTACACCTTGAAACGGTATTCCAGTAATTCAGAAATGTGTAAGTTATTGAAGCAGTCTTGGCTTTTGAGTTCCTCAGTGATAAAATATTCCTGTCAGCAGGCATTATTTTAGGAAGTTTTTGCTATTTCCTGGCTCACCTGATCTCACATTCCAAGCTTGGGAGAGAGCATCCATGAATTAATTTTGCTCCCACCATCCCTGGCACAGCAATGGAGAAAAGCATTTCAACAAGGAGTCTCAGAGCTACTACTAATTGAAGGCTGGCTTAAAACATACAGTATGCTAAAACGTGCTGTGTCCAATTAGTATCACAGCAGAAGCACGTGGGTAGTAAATTTTGCGGACGGGAAAACTGCTCCTGAAGAGTAACCCATCACCATGGCGAGGGAGACATGAAGAAGGCAGGCAGGTACAATGGGAAGATGAGATTGCAAAACCAGGGCAGTGCGTAGCCAGGTGTGAAGAGAACCACTTGGAATTTGGGTCCTCAGCAGCTCACCCTCTGGAGCAATAAAGCAGCAGGCGGGAAGGTCTGGGCAGGATTGTACGCTGCTCCTTAACCCTCCACAGAGGCTCAGCAGCTGCTTATCAAAAGGGTGTTTTTCAGGATGGTTGTCTCCTTCCTCCTTCATTGCATGGCCAGAAAGAGCCACAGTGGTAGGGAGGGGCTGGGACGAGGGCCAAACCTGCGATTTAGACTCAGTCCTGTACAATTAAATGCACCACAGCAACACTGCTCCATAAGGAGGGCTGTGAGCTCCACCCACAGCAGCACCTGGGAGGAGTTTGCTCAGTCTCAGAAGCTTGGTGCTCTGGAAAGCACAGCACAAATGCCAGCAATGACAGTCAGGAGCCTGCACAAGGAGTAAGCAAGCCCAGCCCCACACTGAGACAGGCTGGCATAGCAGGTCACTGTCATTCTTGCCTAAACCCACATGTACTTGGCATTTGGATTGTCTGTTCCCATTCCCTGAGCTGCTGCTTGTGTTTCCTTTACCTTAGTAACCACAGCAGGCATGCACAAACACCTACAATGTGCTGCCAGAGACATCTCATGTTGAGGAACGGAGGCGTGAGGAGCAGCATTTCTGGCTGAGAAAACACTGTGCTATTAATGCTCCAAAGGCAGGGAGGTCAGGAGAAGAAACACGGAATGCAGCTTTTTCCTCAAGTAAAACAGAAGATCAAATAGCACAAATCCGTGCAGTTGCAGAGGGAGGTCTGTGCTCCATGGCTCGGAAGCAGCAGGACCCTGCTGACATACTTTAGGGCACTCTCATTTTCACCTCTTAAGCCCCTGATCCAGGCCTAAGAGACCTTCACCACTGGCAACACTGACAATCTCACAGTTGCCTCCAGCAGATAACAGGTCCCTTGGACATGAAGTTAGACAAACCCAATTCAGATCAGCTTAACTAAAACTTTTATGATCTATGATCACAATATGAATTAGTCGAGTCCGAGTTTCACTCTGAACACAGCACACTGACTTCAAACACTGCCCATTACAGATTACAGGAACGGCCTCTCCCTAGACATATCCCAGCTTCCAAACCGCAACGCCATATCGGACACGGAGCCATTTTTCCCCTGCTGTAGCCAAGAAAGCACCTTGCTAAATACCTAACCCAGCAATGGAAACTGAACCACCTGTACTGTACAAGCCTCCCTCCCACTCGCCTGATGAATCAGTGTTGCAATAAAGCACATGGAAATTAAATTAAGTACCATGAAAAGATTACAGCAGCAAATCCGTCTTTCAGTTACATTCACGTAGCACCGTGATTAAATCATTCCTTAGGTTCACGTTGTCCACTTCAGACCAAAACAGGCTGCGGGCAGGACTAAGGCCTGCATTTTTCCCCTTGAATCAGAGAATTGCCATCCCTATCTTGATCAATAGTGGCACAAAGTAAACCCTGGCACTGAACCACACTCCTTTGCTGTCCCCATGCCTTTTGGCCCAGCTCAGCCATCACCCTCCTTGCCAGGCTGGGGCAAGCATACTCTCAGGGTCACCTATGATCCCACCATGAATTGCCCTGCAGAGAACACCCATTCTCCACTTTCAGCAAGAAAACTTACCACACGCAGAGGGGAAGCTGCCGCAAAGCGTGACTTGAGACTCATCTCCCTCCCTCCCCACTCACACCTCTTTGGAAACTTGCTGCCAAGGAAGAAAGGTGGCAGCTGGGACACATCCAATGCAGTGGCTGCTCTCTTCTGTACAGGCACTGCTGAATACTACTATCTTCTGCATCAGTGCAAAAAGAGGGAAGCAACATTTTGACAACAAAGATAGTGCTGCAGCTGGATGAAGTGAAGAGGTGACTTACACAGCTTAAAGAAGTTTCCTCCTCACATTAAACAATTGTTCCACACTAGAGCACTTTAGGTTTGCATGGCACTTGAAAAACATGGTTTCTGATTCAGCACACAGTTGTATGCGCTTATATATTCATTTCTCCAGGAATGCTGCCTTGCTGTACTTAGTGCAAGCTAAAAGCATTTCCAAACTCGGGTCTACCTGGTTTTTAGATAGCAATGCAAATGGTCTCCAGTATGGTATCTGTACAAGTGCCTATAAGAAAGGTAATTACTACCATCACTTACACATAGCCAACTAGTATCAGTGCAGACAGTCTCCTTACTCTTTCCTCACCATCCTGGAAGAAGTACACTAAAAATGGGTTCCACTGACCAGATATACCCACACATCTAAAGAAACGATGTCACCCTGACAGCCTGCAGTCCCCCACACCATGCCAGCCACACACCAGCCATCCAGACCTGCCATGCAGAGATGCTGGGGGCAGGCGGGACACCACACCCCACAGCTCCCACCACCAAACCCCAAACTGCAACAGGCACACACAGAAACAGCAAAGCACCCTTGCTATGCACAGCCTGGGCACAAAGCATGACCAGAGCAGGGTTACCTTCCCAGAGTTGCCAACGCTCAGCCTCCAACTGGAATTGCCTTGCTTATAAGACGACTGTGGGGTACCACGTTATGGTTAAAAATAGGCAGCCTGGCTGTGCGGGGGACAGAAAGAAGGGCTGGCTTTGGCGGGGGG
>JAVJGG010000021.1:13061311-13083980 GCA_035590195.1 Aviceda cuculoides
AGTTTGTTTCCTTCTCCTCGACGCAGGGAGAGGCTGAAGCCAAGGCTGAGTAAATAAAGCAAAAAACCCAAACCCATCCCCCTAAACAAAAATCATGTAGCGCCCCCCGCCCCGCCCCAAGCAAGCAACTAGCCTTCCTTGGGGTTCACTGATGCCATGTGCCAGGTAAGGGAGGAAAGTCAACCTGGGGAAATCGCCACGCTGAAGCCCTCCAGCTGCAGGAGCACTTTGTCTCAGCATCCAGCCATATGCCTCCTCCGACGCCGTGACTCAAAGGCGCCCGTGCAATATGCAGCCCTGACACGCAGCCGGGCACGCTCCCAGCTTCGCCTGCGCATCCAGAGCGAAAAATCAATCCCATGGCAAGCACAGACCCCTAAGCTCCTCCAGACGAGGAGGACAGTCCAATCATCGCATCCCCGGCCACAGCCTGCCTGCCCCTTGGGAGAGGCATGACTTTACAGGCAGTACAGTATCTGGTAAAATATCACGAGCAGAAAGCAACCCAGCCACACACGTTTAACTGCTGCTTCCTCTTCCCTCCGCCCTGTGGGTCCCACAGTTCAGTGCTGGACCAAGAACAGGAAGCCGAGAGGGACTTCATGCCTCCTTCCTTGCCATGGGGAAGGGTAATGCCAAAAGTCCACCCAGACTCAGAGTAGCAGAGCTAAAAGGCACACAAACTTTCTGAAACCAAAAATCACATGAGAGGATAATGTGACCAACTTGCACGTCTGACTTTCATCACCAAGTCTGAATCACCCACATACAGCTGAGCCCTTGGTGCAAAACAGAGCATGGAGCTCAGACTCATGCTTCTGAAACCAGAAGTGTTAAACCAGATGCCTGAAGTGCTCTGCTATCCCACCCTTCACAAAAAAAAAAAAAGCTAGATCCTTTTTCTCTTTAGTGTGTGCAGCCCCTAAAGCAAGACAAAGACCAGCCAGCTCTGATGTTCCCCATGCTACCCAGGAAGCCAGCTTTCAACTCTAAAGAGCAACAACTCATTAATTGAAAAGGTTTCCCAGATCCAAGAGAAAAATCCTGAATTCATTCAAAGCTGCAAGCTCAGCTTGGACCAGGACATAATTTCTCTCACTCACTGCCTCCAGCCAGCTACAGCCCATCCACACACTACAAGGCTTCACCCCACATCGTTTATATCCACATACCTAACCTTAGCCAGTAGAGGTAGCCAATTTTCTTCTAATGTGCTTGGTAGGACATAGAGCAACATGCACTATACCTAGCTAGGAGTACAGCATGCTACCAGAGAGAAAATTCACCACCTATTTTTGCTCTTTCCTAGAAGTTCTAGTACAAAGCAGGACTATAAACACATCACAAACTAGACTATGAACAGATCCCACAGCCTAAGCCATCCCTGCTATTCAAGAGCCACAAGGGTCCTTCTTTAACCATTAAATAAGCCCCTGAATCACTTGCATAGGCAAGTAATTATTAAATTCACCTGTATTTGTAGTGATTTCTGCCATCATCTGCAAGGTGTGGAGGCTTGTCATGATTCCAGCTGCCTTCAAGTTGGTTGGGATTTCGACTTAATCCTCACCGAAATTTTACCCTAATGGCAAGTCTGTACTGTGCAATGGGGCGGGGCACTGCATGGAGATGCCAGAACAAGCATGAGCCAAGGCCTCTCGTCACCCTGGCTCAGGCAGAGCCTCTGTGTTGAAGGCAGAAGCAACTTACCCTGGCTCATAGTGCCTCTCCCTGCTGCATCCTGCCCCGACTGCTCCAGGCCACACCAGGCTTCTCTCTGTGCCTTCCCCTCCCTTCACCCTTCTGCTTTTAGGGTTGGCTCACTCAAATGCAGCCAGGTAGTTTGCCAGCACCTTGCCTGGTTCAAATGGCTTTTTCCCTAAACCATATAGGCTTGATGTTGATCCTGCTGTCTGTGTCCAGATTGGCTTCGTCCAATCTGTGGCAGCTGTGGCAACAGAAGTGGCTCCTTGGCCACTTTGGTACAGAGATCTAGGGTTTCTAGCATCCCTACACAAATCACAGTGGGTCTCAGAGTCCACTTCCCAAGGAGTTCCGTTTTAGAAGTTTTTAAAACCCTTTTAAAAGTGTTTTAGCTAAAGTTTTCCACTAAACTATTTTCTTCTCAGGCAGTCATTCCATGATTATTAATATTTCGTCTATTCACTGCTACATCACCACACAGAGCTCATTTGATAAAAAATGAGCATCCAAAAACATCCTTGTCATAACAGTTACAGACCCTGATAAAGAATAATATGTTTTCCTATGTCCTCTAGGACAGCACATATGGCATTAGTGATGTGGATAGACAGAGCAAAAGGCTTGCCAGTTAAAATGTCAATATTTTGTAAGTAAAATTGGACCATCAGAGAAAATTTACAGCAGACTGATGCTTTGCATCATGTAGCCATGGCATTTCTGATGTGGTCCAGGGAGCACTGAAATTGGATTTGCTGTGTCTTCAGGCCTTGCACCAGATGATAGGTTCTCTGACTCTCAGTTAGACAAGAAGAGCAACATCCATCACTTCCCTGCCTGTCTGTCAAAGTCAGGACCTGAGCCAGTTCTCCCCCTTATAAATCCCCTACAGAAAAGTGGGTAAACTAAACCATGCAAACACTTAGTATTTTTAAAGACTATTTTCCACAGCCCTCTAGTGTCTGTTCTGTTAACAGGCATTCAGAAGACAACACATTTGCTCGAGCTCTGCTGGTTATGATTACCTTGCCTGCACCGTCTGCAGGTCCTGCAGAGATACCTGAGCTGCCTGTAAAACCCTAATGAGGTAGCTGTGGAGTACAAACCTCATGATCCGACTCTGCATGATCTGTCACTCTGGGTGACATTTGCTGTGTGCACCAGCTTCTGTCCTAACACTATCTGAGCTCCCTAGCTTAAAGGTAATTCATCAGTGTCCCCCAGATATGACATATCCCTTTGACAAAAGCTGACGGATATACCTGGCAGTTAGGGCTGAGGTCCCTTTTGACTTCCATTCTCCTTTGCAAGAAACCAGCCTTCCTTTTAGGGGGTCTGCAGCTGTGATATTTTCTTTGGGCATTTGCCGGTGTTTGCAACACTTACCTTTCTCACCACAGCAATGTAACACTGTCCTGAGAGGGCTTGTAAACTGGTGCGAACTCTATCATAAGCAAGGGTAACAAAAACAGCAAAGCCCAATAAGCTGTAATTGTAGTGCTGGGAGAGTGAAGTCAGAGTGATTCAGTTCGTGTTACTCCAGTCCTTACAATCCAATAATGCAATCCAGAGAGCTTAATAGTCAGGGCACTTAAAAACAATATTTAATGTCTTTTTATGACAACCCTAGGAGATGTGCAAAAACACAGTAGCAGTGCTGTTTAGAAATTGTGATAAAGGCAGACAGGGAGGTGAGCTGCACCAACAGACATCACTCAGTTATTTCAAGTCAGCAGCCTGCCATTTACTCTAGGAAATTATTGCAGCACTTTCCCCTGCATCTTCCTCTTTGAATCCTTCACCTTTTGCTAACTGCTGAGCTCCTCTTCTCCCCAATAGAGATCAGACCCCACCTACGTGAAATGCAAATACATACTCATTTTGCAGTGTCCACAAGACTTGAATTTTATGCTTTCCTATATCTCACAACATATCTACAATAGTTCTACAAGCTCCTGTTTATGACTAGAAAGTTTATTAAACACCATAAAAGCCATCAGATATGTCTATTGGCCTCTATTAAAATGGAAATTGAGAGGAACAATCATATTTCTATCATTATAATTAGTACAATGTCTCTACAGCCATAACCACATTAATCAGACATCATATGAATGGTTGTTAGCATTGCCAGCTACTTGCCCTTAAGCTCATGACACACAGCGAGACAAGAAGCAGGAAGCTTTAAAAGAAATGAGTTAAAAAAGAAGTTATTAAACATGGGTCTTTATCATTAGCCATAAGCTTCCACACAGCTGTATACAATTAATGATAAGAAAAAGATCACTTTTACCTGCATGCATTTTCCAGTGCAAAGTTCCTTAGCAAAAATATTTAATGCCATAGCTGGCTAGAGCAGGAGTTTCGTGTTAATAAATAGTAGTCTGTCTGTTTAGAGGTCCGAAAAGTAAGTCCACAGCTAAATATGTTTGCTCATTTTACATTTTCAAAAACAAGAGCTGCTGCTAAACCAGGTTCCTAATTGCAAGGTTGCTAGAATGGGTCTCTGGGGAAAAAAAACACAAACATCTCGCTGGGAGCCACTGGGGATTGGAGTCCTCTTGTGGCAAAAGATAGAGGAAAATTTTCAGCAACTGATGACTGGTGAAAATTGGGGATCTACACAGAAGGCTGCACGGTGAGTAACAGATGCAGGGGGTATCAGCTCTGCAAGGAGTATCACGTCACGTTATAGAGCATAAAAGCAGCAGCATGAAGGCTTCACAGCTGGCAGTGGGCAAGCATCAAAAGGAGCAGAATGCCATTGTGTTTTGATACTTCAGACGGCGCTTCTGCTTACTTTAGGAGCTCCTGTCTGTTAGTGTGTGTTTCCTGCTAAGATGATGTTTCTGGTTGGGTTTTTTTCCTCTGTTAGCAGTGGTAATTTTTCATGAGTGTTTTGCTAGCAAGAACTTTTCTCCTGGCTAATATATTCACCATACAGTAACACAGGCCAGCTCCTGTCCTTCTTCTTGTCAGTCTGCTGCTGAGATATTAAGATCTTGTTTAGAACCTGCTGCTCCGTATTTCATCTCCTTTTCTGCTGTGTTGTTTTCCACCTGCAATAGTCCCTATGGACTCCCTTGAATTCAGCTTAGGAGACATTTTGTGTGAATGATGGATGCTGACTATGTGAGCGCCATGCTCCCTGTCTGGAGCAGTACTACAAGATGGAGTAAGTAAACAGTCTGAGGGTCTTTCTTTACCCACATATTGTGGTCAGAAGATTTTCAAAAGCCTGGGTTTGGGCTTTGCGTTACAGTAAAGTGGTTATCTGGCTAGGAATTTCACCCAGTGGTCTAAGCCTCCAAAGGCCTCACGAGCCACTCTGATGGTCCTGTAAGAAAGGGTTTGAGCTTTCAGGAAAGAGACTCCAGCAATAGATGCAGCAGAGGCTTCGGAGGCCATTTTGAAGACCTGCCAGTAACAAGATAAAAGATCACAGATGTTCTCACCTGCTTCGTTTTCTCTATAGGACCTGTCCTATGCTTGGATGGTGCTTTGCTTTCTATAACCTTAACCCCAAGGGTGTTTTTCTGGAGTCTAAATACAGTGTCATTTCAACTACTTCTACCCAGACCTCATCCCAGAGAGGTCTTTTGTGATCTCGGGTATCTTATATTAAACAAGACTTCTTGAGCAGATCTCACCTTCCCTACCCTGCATCCTTGCTAACATAAACTTCTGTTTCAAGGGGGATCACCCTCAGGAGTTCTAGATTTAGGTCTGTGCTGGGAGCTAAGACTGTTCTTCCACACACCTTGGTCTTGCTACAGCTAGAGTCAAATGAGGTTTAGTTGTGACTACTCAAGGTCCTAATTTCTTATTGCTTATCTGAAGGCTGGTCACATCAAGCACCATGAACCTATTTTGTTTTCCTCTAAGTATCTAAGATAACAAATTAGGCTGAATGCTGCTGTTCTGGCTTTGGCGTGAAAAATAGATGAAAGAGTTTGGTTGCCATTGATTTGCTCCTGCAGGCCTGGCTAGTAACTAACTGCAGGTCTCCTCTCAGATGGCAGTCCAACACACTGAGCTGATCTGGTGAGCAAGGTTCCTTCTGCAGCTAGCAGCAGGCTGGAAAGCAGCCGAGATATCCAGGATCTGACAAATTGTCCAGTGAAATCTGGGCTAGATTTCAAAACGCTTGAGAAGACATGACATGAAACCAATTTGCTATTCAAAAACATTCCAATAGCCCTTGTTCTTGGTCATATTTCAAGCTAATTGCAAAGCAAGCTAGCTGTTACAAAACCTTGAAGGATAAAACTAAAACATACATGTATATGTAAATATATGCATACATGCATACAAATATATATGTAAATGAACTTTTTGCATAGTTGGATAAGATTGGAACATCCACATCAGTATGGATAGCTGACATGTTTCTGAATGATCACAGATTTCCTCAACAGCTAATGGGAAATGTCCATATGAAGTCAAACTTTATAAACAGCCAGGGTATTTTAGTTTATTTTTCTTCCTGCCCCAGATAAACTTTGGAACAAACACCAACAAGTTTAATCAGTCTAGACTGAGTGCTGTTGTCATACAGTAAACATTACAGTGAGAAGAAACATAAACGCATATCTCTCTAGAAAGGGTTTGATTATCAAACTCAGATACAGACACAGAGATCTTTGTATAGGCTGGTACCAATCTCTCTACACATATCTATTTATTTATTGACTGATTGATACTCTGCATAGACAGATTTGGATCTAGGCAGACAGAAAGTCACAACTTAGTTCTGCTTTGTTCATGACTTCATTCTCTCCAGAGGGGGGCATTTTGACTTACAGATGACTGAATCTAGCTCCTGACACCCAATATATGCTATTGATCCAGAAGTCAGGCCAGAGAGTCACAAATCTGATCTATTAGTAGCTTAGTAATAACACTATATCATATTCCCAAGCTTGCAGCTGCTTCCAAACATTACAGGATGTTTTTGTTCTCATACTTGACCCCTTTTATTTTGCCTGACTCTTGACCCACTCTTGCAGCCAGCTCATCTCTGATAAATTATGGAACCTGTCACAGCTTCTTTCTTGCTCTGCTCTCTGAAATCCATCTTCTGTCTCTATCCGTGATCAAGCAAAAAAGTCTCCTTGACTTGCAATTCATTTTAAGGATTCTTTGTTATTGCTGATGCCTCCCATGAACAGGACACCTGTACATGCCACAGGGGCTTGAAAGAGATCAGGAAGAGAAAGTACAATAATATTTTCTGCTACTGCTGAAGGGCAGCTGGCTTACTAGTATGTCTGCTCAAAGGGATGCCAGTATTTTGTCCTCCTTTTGCTTCAAGCAGGAAGACCTGTCCAGTGTTCCTGTCACAAATTATAACTGTAGAAGTAAAACACAAAAGAGGGAAGCCTGGAAGAAAAAATCTGTTTCCCAGAACAGACCTAACACTATCCAAGACGATACTCTGACTTACAGCCCAAAAGGGCAACACACAACACACAAATGTTTATTCCAGAGCAAAACGTACATCTCTTTATGCCATAGATGATCTGATTTGATCCCAGTCACTGATTAGATTTGTGCTATTGAAGTCTAAACACAAAGGTAGTCTCACAGAGGATGGCTGGATTTAGCTACTATTTGAGTTTTGAAATAGTGGAATAATAGCTTAGGAAGTATGATGGTGACCACAGAAAACTGTAGATATTTGCTCCATCATTTTGCAAATTAAATTATTAATGTCCCAGCTGTTTTCAGTCCCAATGAACTTTATTGTTCCACTGCTGTATATTATGTCTCCTAATTCCCTCATAGAGTAAAATCAGGCTTGCTGTGGTGTGTGGCTTTCTTATGCTGTTGCTACACTAGCAAGCAGGAGCAGATCTGGAGGGTGAAGAAATTGATAGTGAGGATGCAACATCCACACTATTTGCATTTCAGAGAGCTGGCTTTGGACTAGCTTTAGTCTGCTCCCATCAAGCTAGCATCTGTCAGCAGCTACAGTGAATTAGGTATGCTCCTAAAGTACATCTTCCCATGCTGTTTCACTGGAAGGTGGTCCAGGTGCATGTACTCTGAGACTGCTCTGGCTATGAATCAAAGAGCAGTAAATAAAGACGATCTGGAGATTTACCTCAAAACCACATTGCTGATCTGTCTGAAAAAAAGAGAGTGACACATCTGAGATATAAGCAGGCTGCTGACTGAAGAAAGAGAGACGAGTGGAAAAAAATACTGCTGAATGCAAAGAGACAGATTTTAGGATAACATGTCACCTTATCTGCTGACTGTTAATAGCTCCTTGGGTTTGTACAAGCCCTGGAGAACATTGTTTAGCCCTTCTATCATAGGCTCCCTCTATTACTACCTGGCAGTGAGGCTTGGGCTACTCATCCACACTTCACACCTAGGGGCTGTGTGGCTAGTGGGGCAGCTACCCTACACGAGGCACTGTTGGAAACAGAACCCACAGCTGGAGCACCGCAGCCCCATATTCCAGCCAGGGCACAAGCCAAAGGCTGCTTTCTTCAATCCACCACTATCATATGGTGTATTTATGCTACTGTTTTGAAGATGAACCATGTTAAATGTAGGAGCCAGCCACTTTGAACTCAGAGTAAAGATATAGGGATTAAAAGTAAGACCAACTTCTAAGAACAGATGTCTTTCTAAAAAGGCAGTCAGTGAAAAACATACCATAGTCTTGAACAACGAATGCTATCTGTGGTTACATAGACCTAGAAATATATGAATGTGTTAGGTTAAAGTGTTATTATTTGCATTTATATTTGTATGACTACAGGACTAGAGGAGTAATGTTTATCAGGCATATTTGAATGAAATCAGAGTTCAAGACCATCAATGAACTCTTACTACCCAGAACAAGAGATCTTCTGGGACTCCATGACATGCATTTAATCCTTGTCCTGCTTCCCATCAGGTCCTTGGGTACAAAGGTGAGAGTAGAATAAAGGGAATAAAATATTCTCTTTAGCTGATCTCAGGGGGAGTCAAATAATTGCATTTGAGCATGGAGAGCTAGTTTTGTAGTACTTTGCAAAAGTACCTTAAGTAACCCTTGGCAAATTTTTTTTTAAAAAGCAGAGCAGAGATCCAGATGAAGCTTCCTGGGCGTGGGGTCATATTAAAACCTTAAAATCCAGCCTATTTTCATGAGCGCTGTGCCAAGCATCTCAGCCAGCTTGTGGTTCTGCAGCAAAACTCTATGCTCCCCACAACTCTGTCAGAATTTCCAGTGAAACCAGATGAAATTCAGCAGTTCTGGACTCAGTCAGAAAGCTCATAGGAGGCCAGTATTAGCAGCAGCACAGATACAAGGCTCTGCTGGTTAAAGCCAGAGTGAAGTCTAGCATATAGACTGGTTTTGAAAAATTCCACTTGCCAGTGGTGGGAAATTCTATTTACCAGGCAGCAAAAACATAATGGACTAGATCTAGAATGGAGCAATGCCATTTGATGTCAGCTGCAGATTTGGAGTTCATTATGTATTCTTTTTCTTTACCTGAGAAGATTGCTCTGAGGTTGGGTCACTGGATTATGTTGAATGGGTTGGTAAATTTTAGGGATATCCAAGCAAAACTGTTTTCTCTTCTTCTCTCAAATATGTGTCTTAGAAACACGCTTATACATGTACACACAGTTTCTCCCTGAACAGATGTTACTTTTCACAAAATTAATCTGTGATGAATACTAAATAGTTTCAAAAAGCCTACTCTGTGAGCTGGTACAAAGTATAGACTCCAAAGGAAAGAAAGGAGGGTCTGGTGAGGAAAAAATTGTCCTCTTCAGACCAGGTCCCAGTTCTGGCCTCTGCTACTGAATGTTTCTGCAAACCTTTTACCCGTTCACAGTTCCCCATCTGCAGGGTGGAGCCTTTCCCACAGACTTTGTTTACTTACATTTTAAACTCTTGACGTAAATGGATGTCTTACCTACCATGTCTAGAACTGCAATTACTCCTATTCTGATATAAATAACTATTTTATTTCAGTTCAGTATTGCACTTTATCACTTGTAGAGAGAAACAGTCACTGACTTGTTCTTCTCTATTGCTTTCCTGTCAGTTCATTAGATTTTCCCTTAAAAAACTCAAAAAATATCAATGAGTTTTTAGAATGGAAGACATTATTTTCCAAAACTAAAAGGACCTGCAAAGAAGAAAAGTCACCTTTAGAGAAGAGACAGATCAGTCACAGACAGTGTCTCTATTTCTGTCTTTAGGCTGTTGCCTGCCTAGAAAAAAAACCTAATAAAGGTCTTTCTATGCCTTTTCTATAAGAAAGCCAGTAGAATATACCCTAAATAACATAACCCTAAAAGCATAAGTCCACAAACTGGCAATAACTTCTCTTCCCCTCTCCTCTCTTTTTTCTAACAAACAGAAAGAAAAGCTTGCTTGGTATGGGAGCAGTATGCTTGGTAGAGGGAGAGTGCGAGTGGAAAGGTAGGAGAACACTGTCTGGGGAGGGAGCAGACTCTCAGTTCTTACTCAAAGCACAGGTAAATGGCATCTGCTCCAGAAAACACACAGGATTTGATGTCTGGCAATTGCTTGGCAGACTTTCAGCTCACTTGTAAAAGAAAATTCTGTTCTGTTAAAATGGGAAGGGACCTTTCTAAACAGAAAATGAATATAAATAGATACCTGCAAGCTTGCCTATGCAGACTTTTTTCCCTGGTTATACTGGTCTAATTAAATGGCTCATGTTAGACCAGGGTGGACATTCTGATTTTAGGTGAAGAATGGATTTTGTCAGGATAGCTTAAAGAATTAATGCAGCAATATAAAGTAAAAAGGGCAGGCCTTGATTTTAGACACAAAGTGTCCTCCTGGGAACTACTGCTGGTTTAATTACAGAGGTTGAAAGTCTCTCCCTTTCCCTTTCTATTATAACTACCCCATGTCAATAAGCCAAGTTTGAAAACAGACTGAACTGATTGCTCTGCTGCATGATATTCACCTTCACTTGAAGGGATGCCAACTCAGCTGACAAGTATTGTAACTGTCATGCCAGTAAACATTAACTATTTCACTTCTCAACAAAGCACACAAGGAAATCAAAGGACCAAAGGACATGGGCCTGTGGAAATGCTTCCCAGAATACAGAGCTTAGCTGCTGGTATCCATGAGATGAATATATTTAAGTCTACCTACAGTGAAACTGCAAGGAAGTTGGGGGGAGGGCACCAAATGAAGTCATTTTTCTGGAAGAGGTTAGAAGTAGGGTCAGCTTTCAAATGCTAGAGAAATAATACTCTTGTTAATACGGTTCTCTTGTTCCGAGAGAGACACCCCTCTTAGGCTCTGGAAACAGGGCACTTGGAGTGCACGCACACCCCCCCTCCGAGGTGTAGTACTGAACTGATGGGTGGGCAAGGGTTGTTAGGGTGTTTTTCATGAGCTGCAATGGCTTTCTTCAGGCACTTCTAGAGCTTAAGGTGCCGAGAACAGTTTATCTCAAAGTATGACAAGGGGGAGGAGTGATAAAGGAAACAGGGGCAGGTAGTCTGTTGATTTCATTGCACTGCACAGAAATTACACCTTGACAAACTCAGTTAACTGTCTGTGGATGAAAAAAGAGGTTTTAAAATGACAGAAGTAGGTAGTATTGACTGCCCTGGATGAATTATATTCTGTGGTTTGGAGGAATTTTCTGAAAAGCCTTCTCTGAAGGTTTCAGAGAATAATTACTGCCAGTTTTCTAAGCATCTCATGACATAAGAAGCAAAGCTGGAAATCACCTCTACAAAAGGGCATACATACAAAACACATACCACCAGCTAGGTTTGAATATAGCTGTCTTCCACCTCCAGCTTTCCAGAGCCACCACAACACCCAACAGGTTTTGCAGTGCAGAGAAGGTACCTGGTTCGTATAAATCCTCACAAAACAGAGCAAATTTAGCCCATTGTGCTGTAAATATTCCCCATGCAACTGTCAGAGAAGTACACACAGTCAGTCACAAGCCCAAGAAAGCACCCAAAGTGAGGGTCTTAACTCTGCAAAAATTTGCTTACAGGAGTAAAACTTATGGCCCTTCACAAACCTCCTCGAGGAAACAGGACGGCTCTCTGCAGTAGCTGTTTGACTGACACCACGTAAACACTGATTTACTGACCGTACACTCCTTCCAACAGTGCTGCTTTTTAAGACTCATCTTTCTAGCTAGGAAGGCAAATCTTTACCAGACAAAAGGAGGAAGTGTGGTGGAAGGGCAAACTAGAGATGGATGAAGTTCACTAAAAAAGATTTAAATATACAATAGCAACTGAATTTGGGGAGAAAATTAAGTAGTCTTATGGTATCTCATGCCTATTGTTCCCATGCAGGCAGGGCTAGCGATTGTTCTTAAAATGACTTAAAAATTAATTTGAGTTCAGCTACCGTGAGGCATGCCAGACCAGTAAAAAGAATCAACACAGTTCCTCACCAAATCTAGCCAAGATCTGCGAAAATCTAGAAACTCTGGATGGAAAAGACCTATTAAGTCAGGCCATTGTGTCTCGGCCCAAGAGCGTTCCTAGTCCTCGCTGTATTTTCTTCACCTCCCCCAGGAGAGCCTGGGCACAGCTACCCATTTGCAGCATGAGGTTGCAACCACTCAGGTCTGGAGATAGCAACTGGGGCACAGAAAGCCTGGAAAGAGAAGCTTTATTTTTCTCCACACTCTGATAACCACAACCAAACTGAACTAAACAGACACACTGGTTTTGGGTTTGTTGTTTTTAACATCTCTTCTAAAATAGACAGGACGAGGTTTTATTGTGTCTTTAAAACAAACTGAAAGAAGACGACTATCTGTCAGATAATATGACTGGCTTTTCATGCAAGCTGTACTGGCAACCCCAGCTATAGCACAACAAAGGTCTCTATCTGGTCAGATCCCAAAAGACATTTTCTCTGAGAGTGTTCAGAATCAAATGTGCATTTAACTCTTCTTTTCATTTCACACTCCATTTCTAGTGATTAATGCTTGTGTTCTAGATGGATGAAAGCTGAAACAGATGTTATCCACTCACAATGCCATTCTGATAATCCTGAGCTAAAGGCTGAAATCCTTAGCAGATTAGTGTCTGAAATAAAAAATGGATAAATGAAGTGGGGAATACGAGTGAACAAACTCTTAGAGCTTTTATTTCTGTGGATAACAATGCACAGAGGCTATGTAATCTCTGTGCTAATCTGCCAGAGCAAAGATTAAATGGCAAAATTCCAGCACTGAGACCTGCAACTCTCCTCTGCTGGACTGCTTCACTGTGACCACATATCTTTTTAGCAGAATGTCACTGTGTAGACTCTATTATGTTGTTAAAAATGGGGTTTTCCAGCTTATTTTCTCTTTATTAAAACAACAATAACAGTTTTTCTTATACATTCCTATGAGTTTATGCTATTTCTGCCATTAAATGTACCTGCAGCTGTGCTGAGGAGGTTAGGAAAAGTACTTCAATCCTCTCTTAAATGAAATTTTGAGTGGCTTTTATCAAGTAAGATGACACACTTTTTAGAGAATTTGGGCCTATTTTTTGTACTCCTTCCTTCAGACCTTGGAAGTCCTTTGGAGCAATGAACCTAGCATAGCTCTGTCAGTCAGGGAAAAACTTAAAGCCTCTCCCTCCTTTGTTCTTTACCTCAGAGAGCTAACAACATGTCAAAAAGCTGTGGTGTATTAAAATTATAGGCAAGATAAACTGCCTTGGCTGAGGGCATGCTATTGAAATTGAGAGAAAAGGACAAGATCTGCAGCATCAGTACCCTGAAGAACAGAGAACTGGCTAGGTATGTACCAGCTATATAGCTCAACATATCAACTAAATATCTTTTTTTTTTTTTTTTTTTGAAGACCCTCCAATTACTCTCATTTAAGCACAGGAATGGCAACATGGGTGCAATAGTCTAGTCCATTAACCTGCCTCAGACAGTAGCAGATGTTTCTGGGGAAGGAAATAACAAAATGCGGTAGGCTGGTATAGGACAATCTTATCCCCACAATATATCACAGCCTGGTCTTCAGTAGTTAAGAAACTGGCTTAAAGCAGAGTATTTAATATCCTTTTGAGAGGGTTTTCTACTCTAGCTACATTAATGATGAATTTCTTTCCAATACCCATCATGGAGGCAGGTACCCTAAGTGTCTCTGCTTTATGTATCAAATCAAGTCTCATGAGACACTTAAAATTGGAGAAAAGACTATTAAAACAGTAACTCAAACTACTTTTTCCAAATAGGCCTAAAGACATAGACTTTGCAAAAAAAGCATGATGGTTGCGCTTCATAATGTAATGTTGACACAACAGGTATGAAGTGAAGAGCAAGAAGGTAAACATATTCCTTTAAAGGTATGTTATAAAAAAGCACTTCCAAACTCATGAACCTCTTCCCACCACCTCCCAAGAATCATTTAGTTTTGTCACAGACAATAAGATGACTTAGCTGAGGAATAACACAGTATTGCAAATTTCAAGGTATTCATTCTCTGATGCAAAAATCCCCAGCTCTTCAGTCCCCAGGTAGCTGCAGGGATCTCTGGCTTCAAATTGCTTTTAACCTTCTCCAGGCTCCACTTCATGAGGCTGCAGTTAAGACCCCAGTTAAGACTATTACTAAACCTGCACTTTTCCTGGCTCTTCAGTGACACCTTCTGGGACAAAAAAAGACCAAACCAGTCTTAGGTTTTCTGCAGCTGTTTTTACCTACGTGTAGGAGTCAAGTGAGATATTTGGAAGCTAGTTGCCAAGAAATGGTGAGCACATAAGAAATGTTACCCAAGCACACTGCAGCTGCCGGTGCGCAGTACCCTGAAAAGTGCGATCTTTCTGGAGACTGGGCAGGAGATGAGTCCCAGATGGCCACGAATCTGTAAGCTTTCACTTCTCCCAACATGTATTTTGATTTCCTGAAATTGCTAACTGGGGGGGTGAAGTCACACTTAAACAGCTAGATCCTCCCTGTAAGAGCAGTAAAGATGAAAGTGGAAGTTTATATTAAAGTATTTTTATTATTAGTGACAGTGATCTCATCTTTGCTTGAGGGCAAGTTGTAGATGCAGCTGTAGTGTGACCCCAGGGCACAACACTTGCATTTCACTGTAGTAGAAGCCCTGTAAGGGGCTGGACTGCAAGTCCCCCTCCCATGCAACCCCAGTCGCAGAGCACAGGGGCACACAGCAAGGTTCCCCCAACTGCAGGGGGAAAGACACCCCTATTCACTCTCAGGGGAACGAACGTGCTGGGAAGACAAGCAGGCTGTGCTAGGCAGGGCATTAACTCACTGAATAGGCTGGAACTTAGCTGAGAAAGAGAGCACATTTAGCAAAGAGGTCTGATCTTGAGCACTCATGCATGTACAACCCCAGACGCTGAGGATACTGTGCAAATTTACAGCCACTCAGAACAGTAGAAGCATCTGATTTTCCTATATGCATACTCCATCTCAAATAAATTTACCTTTGACCACATTGTGCTCCACCAACAATCTATATGGTACTTCCTGGCATCTTCAGTCTGCCTGTCCCTGGCCTGTTTACTAATTTATTAATCTATAACTTTTTAATGTCAAAACAGACACCTTAGGCAACAGTTCTTCATGTCTTGTGCAGCTACTGTTTTGCAAAGAGAACACACAGTGGGTGAAAAAAATTATTTAAAGTCTGTGATGCTCTTCAAGTTTGACACACAGCATGCTTTTGTCTGACCTGAACAAAAGGTGAGCCGGGAGACAGGCATCCTCTCCACCCAGGGCAGCCAGCAGTACTGCAGCACCAACATAGACAGTGAGCTCCATGCCCAAAGGCAGAAGGTCAGCACTAGCAATTACATCAGTGTGACCAGCTCTAGCATGCCAACAAGTTAAGCCACTCTGCGTAACTCTTTCTGTCTGCTGGCCCAATGCTGACTGCTTTCATCAGTGCACATTATCCTGAAGCAGCAGGATTTCCTTGTAAAGAACGTGTATCTAGCACAACACACTGGAGCCTGGAGAATTCACTTGTAAATGGGGAGTGCTGCACAGACTAGAGCCACAAACAAGGTTGGCCCAATGCAACAAAATCAATGTGATTTGTAATCAAAGCAGAAAGCTGTCACTCACATCTCCTCTGGACTGGTACATTAATGATCCATGTCCTTCTGTTGGAGGGATGCTAATATAATCCATGAATCATGCATAGCTTAAAAAGAAAAGAGGACTGAAGAATAGCTACACTACTGTTCCCTTCATTTCTTCTCTGCAGTGGCCAAAGTCTGAGCTCTTTGCACAGGTGTTAAGAGTTGCTAAGTACACTGCCACAAAGTTGAAAATAAAGGAGAGAACTTCCTGCATGTCTGTGCTCACCCTATGGCTCCAGAGCAGAGGGGTACTGATCTCCACATGCTTCTTTCCTGGCCACCTGAAGATCTGAGTTTCTAGTCACAAGGGGTAGGGGTTGTATGTGCGTGCTCACCACTGCGTAAGTAAATTGTTTCAATCAGCAGCGTCAATTAGTACTTGGGTCCTAAGTTGATAAGTTCTTGCTAAATAGATGGGGCTAGGTCTGGGAGTTGTCCCCTTGTTGTAGCTCTTGGTTTCGACACTGAAGAAAAAACATTGCCCCTCAAAACTTCCCTTTCAAACTAGAGTATTTTCTCCCTCCTATAAATCCCCAAATACATATTCTGGGCCTAAGCCTGATTTTTTTCCTTAGCCAAGATTATATATTGGAAGCCACAGAGAGCTTTTCCTGAGTATTGGATTTGTTCAGTATATCAGAGCTTTATCTGCACATCTGAACGCAGTTTGTGGTCACCCATTTTTTTCGGGGTTAAAAGACAAATACCATATAAATTGTAAACCTCTGTGATAACAAGAATGCTCAGCAAGAATATTTTCTGGCTTTTCTATTTTAAAGAGACAGGATCTTCTGATTATTCTTCACTCATGATATTGAGGCAATCTGAACCAAACTGAGGCCCCAACATGCTGGGTTGTTTCTATACAGACACAGAATGAAAGCAGCTCATGAGAGCAGGTTTCCAAGGCAAACGTCAAGATTCACGTTTGACCTCTTTAAGAATTGCTCTCAGCTCTCCTCAAGGACTCTGCACATTTTCTTTTTAGAGCTCTCTCACTAGCAACCTTTGCCATAGATTGCATCCTGCATCATCCCCCTGGAAGCACTGGTTCACCATCAGCTGTACAGCTATGGATTAGTGTTCCAGAGAAAGGGCTGGGGAGCACCTTCCCAGCCCACCATGCTCCAACCTCAGACCCTCATCATGCACTTTGGTATCTCCACCCTCAAAACTAGGTTATGCCTTCTTTTTGCGAATGACATAGAAGGGATCCCCTTTCTGCCATCAGGTATGTCGGTGCAGGAAGTAAGCATGCTTCTGTCACCAAGTGTAAATGTACTAAAGGGGTTGCAGCCTCTCTCCTGTGCACTGGGGGTGTAGCGTGCCTCTCTGCCCTGCTTGCAAGGATGCATTTGTCTTGGGAAGACAAAAAGTATGACCAAACAAAGCAGATTGAGCCGCCTACACTCACTCTGGATCTAGTGAAGTGTGTGCCACTGGTGCACATAATTTGGCTATCAACACATACTCTGGTGAGCTCATATTTCAGGCACTCTTTGCACAGACATTAACAAGTAGCTCAAGGGCATGGCAGAAAAGCACCAAGGCTTGGGGTAGAATTACAACCACACTCAGCATGACATATCAAGCAGTGTGCCAGAAGGCCTTTTATAGATTTATACCATTTGAGTTAATATTTGCTATTGACTATCACTGCTCAACAGGAAAGGCTGTGTGTTTTTAATAAACTTCAAGGTAAGGGGTGGATGAATTGCTCTGATCACAGCAGTCCAGTGACTTCTGGGCAAAGGCAAAGGTTATCTCTGTTTTCTCCACAATTGTAGATTGTGAGGGATTACAGGTTGACCTGGCATGGGGAAACACTTCCCATATCTTACAATAAGGCATTATTTACTAGCCTGGAGTAGCCACAAAGTCAGATAAATCCTCGGCAAAGCACCACGCCTGGAAATGAACAGAAAAATTGATCCCTGGGCTTTGTTCAGGTGCTCTACTGCAACTGCCAGCAAGAGGGCCTCTTCCCAATAACAGCAAGAGTGACTGCAGAACAGCCATTCTAGAAACAGAGTGTTAGGCAGGAACAGGCTAGAGGTACCATCTAATTTTACACCAGTCAGCCATGGCTAAGCAGATCTCCCAGTCTGCCCACACTGGGTCAGGCCCTGTGCTTTGGAAAACATCAGAGCAGTGGAACACAGGTAAAGTGCTCCAATACTAGAGTGTGGTGTGAAGGCCCAAAGGCTTTGGCCTCCCCTTGTTACTCCACATATTTGGAGCAGAGGAGGTGACTGCACTCGCAAAGGAGTGAGCAGAGAGTTTGCTGAGCTCAGGCAGGCTTGGTATATCCTGCAGAGGCTCTGTGAGAGCAGCAAGTGCCCCATCATCACTAATTATGAGGCTGAAGAAACCCAAAGATTTAAAGTTTAACAGTCTCTGCAGACATCAGTCTTTCCAAAAGAAAGAATAAAAAACAGAAAACAGAAGTTTTAGCAGCAAAACTGCTTTAACAGCTACTGTAGGTCTAGTGAGACTGCTAAGGAAAGATGGAAAACATATGGATTAGATTTATTGGCATAAATCTGGGGACATCAGCATAGCTGCAGAAGATGCCATCATCAAGTCTTTGGAAATCCAAAAAAAGATAGTCTTTTAGTACAGAGAAATGGGAAAAAGAAGAGGAGATAGGATATGGTATCTCAAAAGAAATAGACACCTGTCTTATTTCATAGGTATTTTAGGGCTCTATTTTCCCCTTGCATAAATCAGTGGAAAAGTCATCTTCAGCAGCATATTTAAAGTACATAATTAGCTTTAAGTACAGGCTTCATCCTGATTGAAATCAGTGTGTGTTTAATCATATTGCTGCATTTGTGCCTAAATCAAAAGTCTACTAAGGCTCTTAAAAGTACACTGGTATAAAAGAGGTGCAAGAGGTCAAAATCAGATACTCCAGGGTGGAAGGTAAACTGCTACTGCCGATGAGCTGTTGGTAACACAAATGGCGTTATCTTTCACCAAGAAATTACACTGTGCTATATTATGACAAAAAGAACTTGTCTTTTCAGCCATTTCCTGCTCTGGTTCTCATCAGCTGGCAATGACTCTGCAGGAGTCGGAGGCCAAAACACAGCCCAAATTCTTGGGACAAAAGCTAAAATGCAGCAAACTTTGTGCATAACATTAAATGATACTTCATGAATGACATGAACTGATTCCACAGAAAAATGCAGCAGCTGGTAACTGCTAAGAGTTATTCAGGCTGACCAGATATTCTTAGACTCTTATTATTGTAAAACATCAGAAAGGATGTTGTATGTCTAAATCATAAATACCACAATTCAGTAAAATAGCTCAACATGTGTTTCACTCTCATTGAAGTGGAGCTGAGATTAGACAACACCCTGTTATGAGATAGGTTATGCCTTAACATTGCTCGTTTCATTGAAGAATAACACACCAACTTCTAGAACCTATAAGAACTGGAGCAACATCTAAGAAATCCACATTAAAAAGAAAAAGAGAAAGGAAAAAGGCAATTTTAACACTTTTATATACTAAAAAAAAAAAAGCACACTAATTCATACCAACATCATGGATAGCAGAATAGATGATCATCTGATGTTTAAATTGCCCTGTAAGTCAAGAACATAAAAAGATCCACAACTTGCTTCAGAACTAGTTTCTAATGGGATACTTACAGAATCAGCATGCCAGAAAGTTTCTTGGTAACTCAGCGTTATGTATAATCACCTTGTTTTCCCTTTGTCATTCTTCAGTCAAGAGAGTCAACTTCCAATTTTCCAAAACAGAACATCCTCTTTGAATTTTCTACATGAAAAAAACCATACACCCAAACCCTTCCCATATTCAGGATCTGCCCCTTTTCTAGAAGCCAAATAAAAGTCTCCTTTCCCTTGACACCATTCAGGGAGGAAGGAAGGCTAATATAATCACCTCAGGCCTAAATTATTTTAAAAGTAATGCCAGCTTCACTCGTCTGGCTGATGCCATGCTAGCTGAAGACCCATGCTGGCCACAGTCTCTTCAAATCCCTTTGCACGCACTTCCACATCTCCCTGTTTGTCAAACCCACAGTCTGGGAAGGACCTCCTTTTCGTTATCTGTTTGTACTAGACTAAACCCCATGGAGCTGCTTGATGTTAATTAGCCCAGCACAAACGCACAGGCAAGACATCCCAGAGCAGCAAGCCTCTATTCCCCACTGTTGTGTGCACCCACGGGAGGCACCTACAGGAGGGCCTAGGACCAAAGCGTAGGAGTAGGAGTGCGGGAGGAAAACATCCATGGTGAGATACAGAGAAGTAGAAGTGAGAGGGTGATGTGGGTGGGGGAAACCCACCTTAGGTGGGCAGGGAGGACACACACACCTTAGTGAGTCTGGGTGGTGTGCGCAAGTGGGTGATAGTGGAAAACATAATTGTTAACAATTAACAGAAACAAGATAGTGATTAGCCCACGGTATTTGTCATTAAGCCTTGATGAAACTCAGCATGTGCGACTACCTTGGTTAATGGGAGCCACTGCTAATCTATTTATGCACTAAACCACTCCAAAACACTACTGACTTGGGAAAATACCCCTTAGTTTTGTCACACCCTTTATTCTAGGGAAGAAAAATGATCGTAGGTATGACATTGCACTAGGACTTTAAGAGTGCAGATGGAAAGCCTGCCTCTTCCCAGGAGCTGTAACCTTTCATGCAGTAAAATCTTTGAAATAATCACTCAGTACTTCCATATTCAGGGTCTTGGACAGGCTTGTACTGCCTTGCAGCATAAAGTCTTCTTCAGCACTACTTGATCTCCAGCTAGCTAGAATAAATCTATCTCAGGAGCATCAGTGCTTTGCACTTATTTATTCTACCTCACTTTCTTGCATGGGACAAGGGCCTACGGCTCAAGGTAAAATGTTACAGTGTGGATTGCAATAAATTGGGCACATGTGCAAATACTCAGGCACCTCATTTTTCCACCTGTAAAAAATTAGTTGGGCAGGTCTGGTTCAGCACAGGCAAATGTAAAGCTGTTGAAGCTGAAAGGTTTCAATAAACTTTAAGGAAAAGTGCCTGCAGGCTGCTGGCCTATCTCCCCATCCCAAGAGAGGAAAATAATGCTGTGCTTAACCTTTTCTGGATCCTGTATAGTCTCGTACAAAGCTCTGCAGAGAAACAGAATTAAAAAAATGGGAGACTAGCCATCAGAAACACTCTGGAAATACCTAGCATAAAGTCTGGACAAAGCTTTGCTCTCTGAAGCGTGCAGTGCACCAGAGGACATCTTTACTAGGAAGGCACTCTGGGGGTTATCGCTCACCCTGAGCTCAGCGCTCACTTAGCAAAGTGGAAGAAAAAGCCCATCCGTTGGCTACCAGCTGAGGGCTGGGCCCAGTATGTGCCAGCATGGGGGCTGCTCAGGTGCTAGAAATAAAAGAGAACAATGCTTTCTGTTCAAGGTGCTGCCTTCTACCTGTAAATTGTGTGCACTTCTTATCTTTACTAGATGTTTCTCTTGGGCATCAGGCTTGCCATGGTCACCATCACAGCTCACTTTAAGCCAGCTTCTTCATGATGATTTTGGCTGTCTCACATTTAGACATATCACACCTGACTTTCAGAAAATTTGGGGGATAGGATTAAAAAAACCAAGCAAACAAACAAGGAAGGTGCTACTTTCGCACATTAATGCTTCTGACTTTTCTTCTAGGCACATCTTCTAGAAATGCCCAATGCAGTGAAACACAGCCCTGCACAGGGAACCCACACCTGAAAGCGTTCAGAGTCAGATCCCTTTTGGGAAGGCTTGAAGGGGGGGTTTAGGAGATTTGTAAGCTTTGTGCCAGCCTTAGGACTGAGAAAAATGTCTCTCCAGAACACAGAGCTCTCTCATTTTCCTTATGCCCTTTTTCTCCCTGAAAGAGCTTTTTAGAGAGGGAATATTATTCCAGCCCCAAAGAGATTAACTAGTACAAATAGAAGCTAATGTAACTAAACCTTGGAATTACTAAAAAAAGATAAATGAGACCCCAGTGCTACCAACGATACAATTAGACGATTGTCACATGGGACTGTTAACAATAGATGCTTTTCAAGAATAAAACCTTACGCTTTCAAGAGACATGTCTTTTCAATCACCAGCTCTTTTAAGAGGCTTCAAGATAAATGAGTGCAAAGCAAATTAATGGAGAACATAATGTAGTCACTTAACATTCCTGATATTGATTCCATTTCATTAGCTGGTAAGCACTTTATACTCCCGCAGAGAGATTTTCCTTCTTTCTCAGATATCTTTCTCAGATATCTGATTATAAGAATAAAAATAACCTTAAAGAATCTTCCCCTTGGAGCCTACCTCTAGATATATTTCCAGAACTATACCTTCACCTAATTTTTTTTTCAGTCAGGATTATGTAGAAATTTTAGTACTGAGAAGAGGATGTGACTAGTTTTTCTGCAGGCTTGAAGCATTTGATTTGCATGTTAGAAACACTGTCCATTAAACTTGCGCTGCAGTCCTCTTGTTCTTCAGAAAGAGTGGCAGAGGAACCCAATAGATGTGTCAGGACGATATTTACTGTGCCCAAATTAGCAATGGGTGTGTGCACATCAGTGTGTGTCTTTGAGGGTTGGCTTCCTATTTGTGGAAGTGGTTCCAGAACAAAGCTTGAGCCTTTCTGAGTCATATCGGCCATTTCATGAGGGCTACAGGAGTACTTGGCTTGAACAAGTGTACTCTTTGCTGGGTGAAAAACTGGATGGATGGATGAGCCCAGAGGGTTGTGGTGAATGGGGTGAAATCCAGTCGGCAGTGGGTCACAAGTGGTGTTCCCCAGGGCTCAGTATTGGGGCCAGTTCTGTTTAATATCTTTATCAATGATCTGGATGAGG
>JAVJGG010000021.1:13084080-13110904 GCA_035590195.1 Aviceda cuculoides
GGAGATAGGACGAGAGGAAATGGCCTCAAGTTGAGGCAAGGGAGATTTAGGTTAGATATTAGGAAAAATTTCTTCACTGAGAGAGTTGTCAGACATTGGAACAGGCTGCCCAGGGGAAGTGGTTGAGTCACCATCCCTGGAGGTATTCAAAAAGCACGTAGATGGGGTACTCCATAACATGGTTTAGTGGGCATGGATGGTGGTTGGACACGATGATCTTGAAGGTCTTTTCCAACCTAAATGATTCTATGATTCTATGATTCTATACTGAGGCAGGGAGCTGCGTTTTAGCCAGAAGACAGTAAATTTGTCTTGCAGTACAACATATACAAGCAACACTGCTTTTCTGCCAGCCCAGATGAAAAATAGGATACACTGGCATCATTCACCACAGCTATTTGACTTCTCTGGCACTCAGGGTACCCTGTGCAGAACAAGCTTGCTATCTTTACACAGCCCAATGCTGTATCATGCAGATATAGCCTTAGCTTTCAACAAAGTCATAATGGTTTTCCCATGAGAAGCAGACGAATAAAAAAGTAAAAAGACTGAAAAACATGTCCCTGACCAGAGGAAATTACTCAGGTCTACAGGTAACACTGTTAATAAGGGCTGATAAGAAAGGATATACTGCTCAAGATTCGGGGTATATTGAGATAAAACTTTTTTTTTTTCTCTTCCCTGAATTATTTGCAAAATCAACACAAATTTGCGAAGTGTTTTGCTGATTTTCAATTTGCATTTTTTGCTGAACAAGATTCACCCACTTCTAACCCTGACTAGAATGGAAATGACAGAATAACTACAGGAAATTGCTTCTTTCTGCTGCTCTCCACAGCAAGTGGTTTAAATGCACAGAAATTAGCACATTGTTCAGAAAATGGAAATCATCCAAGAAATGAAGGAAGTACAATATGCTTTAAAAGACTAAATCTGCTCCAATATTTTCAAAATGGCATGCAAGACCAGAGGTGCATGACTCTCACTAGCATGAGGGAGCGTCACAACACTGCAGTTTGAGTCTTTGAGACGAACATGTCTGAGACATGATTTCACTAAGCTTTAAACCAGCATTGGCTTGCAAGAGCTTACAGCTTTGTGGGAGTACAGATGAGAAAGCAAATAAACAACAATGAGGAGAAAAATATCTGAGTAGCAAAGGCAATGTGTAAGGGAAACATAAACAGAAATAAAAGTATTATTTGCATTCATTGCCTAGAAAATTGGCCATGATCAAGGTGATCAAGGTGAAGGCTTTAAAAGAATGGGTAATCTGAGTTATTTTAAATTAAATTCTTTGCTAGTATGAACTGCAAGTATATATGCACACATTTTGACAGAGACAAACTAAGTTGAACCTTTTTTATAAGCACCTAAGCATATATGGTAAAGAACAAACATTTGGAGTGAACTACAGGCAACTATAGTCATCTAGTCAATGGTGTAATTGCCCCAGTCAGTTCACAGTGACCCAGATCTTCACAGTGCAGTTAATCCTATTTTTAAAAGGGCATCACTGGTGGGTACAATGATTTGCCCTCTGGAAATGCTCACTCTCCACTGACTATTGGGAGATTCCTACTACCCAGGAGTCTAACTAAAGTCAGATAAAAAAGTCTCTCCGCTAGTCTGACAAGGTAATGACTTCTGGAGAGTTAAAATTTGCCTGGAAGGCTTTTCTGACATGGCATTTCAGATTTGTTTTCATTGAAATGAAGATCATTTTATGGTTGACTTCAATGGAAGAACATTCACATTAATGCTGAAAATTTTGAGAATGTTATGTTCATTAAATTCATGTGTATAATCAATGATCTTTAAGGCAGTGCTATCAGAAAGAGAGCTGGGCTTCCTCCAGTGATTTAATTTGGTCTGCAACAAACCACGCTAAAAGATACAATTACATCCTGGGTTTTATGCAGAGGTTCATCAGATATCACATCTCCACAAGAAAATTGGTTAACTGAATGGGGTTTAAAGCAGCTCCTTAAAAGGGGAGCATTCAGAATCTTGTTTGATTGCCTTTTTTTACTAGAAAGACACTAGCCAACACTGCCTGGCACCTTGCTGCACAGACTGACAGACTAGCTGAGAAGGAGCCAGGTATGACCTGCCTTTATATTTCACCGGAAAATCATCCTTCTTATGCCAAAGGCTTCTTCACCATCCTAAAAACAATCACAGAAAGGAGATAAAGCTAGCTTTTCCTGTAACACACTGAAAAAAAGATAAAGAAATTCGTTCTTACCCCAGTGTTGACCCATAGTTACAGCAAAATTCAGTCTCTATAAACAGTAATCTGAGAAAAGATGAGGACTGCCCAGGTATTCCTGAAGGGGGTAATGGTAGAGTTTTTCCTTCTTCCCCATCCTACCTGCTCTAGGACCTTCCACCACAGCCAACTCTTCAATCCTGACCAAGGGAAGACACCGAGAACAATCAGCGATAAAACCTCCTTGGCAAGGTCCTCTCTTTTGTGAGTAGACGGTATCTTGGTTGCAATCTCAGGATTGCTATGACTTGCGACCAGCTATCCTTGCATTCCCTCCATAGACTCTGCACAGTGCCATGAAGCACACACTGTCACACTAGGGTTGAGATTATAGTCTACCAAAATGAAGTCTATAAACTATGACACTGCCAAATATAATCTAATAAAAATATATCTAGTGTGAGGCCAGAGAAGATGGTTGCAAGTTTAAAAGCCAAGGCCAAGGGTACATTGTTCTTCAAAGTAGAGGGAATATGAGGTAAAAATCAAGCTGCAAAAATATTAGTGCCTCTGGACATGTCCAGAAACAACTAAAGAGTGGATTGTCTTTTGTTTGATAGAAGAGAAGGGGCTCTGTTGCCCAAATTAAAAACAACTGAACTCCATTTCTCTGAATTTACTTCACTACGTTGCTGGCTTTATCTATGTCTGGCATAAATCCTGAAGTCATTGGAAATCATTTCAGTGGAATAATTCATGTTTATAGCAATTGACAATTCAGTTCAGTGAGTTTATAAGAGTTTTTGCAAAAAGCTTACAGTAGACCTGAATTTGCATATTTGGACCTTTACTGGGACCAATATAAGAGCACAACAGAGCAGTGTATTCCCTCTGTTGATGCACCAGGAAGCCACAAGGCAAAGAATTAGTGTGTGAGAGCTGATGTTTGACATTCTTAGGCTGGGAGCCAACCTGGCAAGCTTAGCACCTGCAATGCCCAGGCAGAAAAGGTTTAAACTATACCTTAGCGGCTGCAAAGGCTTTTGTAATCCTATCCTCTGGAAATCAGTAACCTATTTCTTCTCAGCTTCTGGCAGAGCACATACTTCTCTTGTTAATAAAGCAAGGCATCCCCAAGGAATTCACGACCACTGGAAAAAAGTCTAACGTAAAGTAGTAATTTAATTTGCAGAGCTCCTGATAAAGGTATTTTACTTTGGGATACAACTGGCCCCTCTTCCATGAGGCAGTCGCTAACAAGACAACACTTAACCATGAACAAGGTGTTTATAAACTTCCTTGACTACAAATACAGCATAGCTAAAGCCATGTAGAAATGTGCTCCTGACTTGCGGCACCTTGCCTGGTCCCAAAGTTCAATGCCTTAGGCCCTCCTGCTCCTTTTGTAGGGTGTGCTGGCACCACGGGCAGCCCTGCTTCCAGTGTCAGTCCCCTCCAAAGTGGAGCCTGGTCCCAATCCCACATCCGCTCAGGCATTTGGGAAGGCAGCAGCTGGGCACACCAGAAGGCCAGAAGCCCCAGATCCAACTCTACTCTGAGCAGCCCTGGTGAGCTACCTCCTTGAAATCATTAGTAACCTACACATAGATACATCCTAGCAAATCATCTTTAAAAATAACTGTTTCTGCTGATTCCCACAGCTGGAAGCAATGAGCAGGTATATGGAAAAGAAGCAACAGACCTAATGGGCCTGAAATATGGTGATACCTTTTCCAGGGAAGCTCCTGCAGTCTGTTCAGTGGATTTTGGCTCCATATTCAAAGTCCCCTAATTTACATAAATCCTGATCTTACTGAAATTCATGCTTGGTCATACTCAACTCTGCTGATATTAAGGAGACAATTTATTTCATACCAGGTCCTCTGTTCTTCAGCAGTTCTGGACTCTGAGACTTCACTTCAGCTTTCCATACTTAATTCTACAAGGAGATTATGAAATACTTGGAAAAATGTTAGTCGTTTTATGCCAGAATAAATGGAGGTCACATTAACTAGCTATGAAGAACTAACTTGTTATTAAATGTGTGTCAGAGTAAGGATCCAGACATAAGAGTAGACATGTTTCAAGAGAAAATTAATAATAAGTTTCTAATATTCATTGTAACTCTATAAAGTATGTACAGAGTCATTTTTATAAGGCCAGAAAAGATCACTGTGATCATAGTCTGGCTTCTTGTTTGGAACAAGGCAGAAGATGCCACTGAACTCACTCATACATATGTATTTTATATTTTAAAAAACATATATCATCTTGATTTAGCAATTGTAAGCGGTGAAGAGTCCACAACAAGTTGTTCCAGTGACTGATCACCCTCTTTCATGTAAAGATTATGTTTATCTGCTTATCCTCCAGTCCCAGTGCTGACTGCCAGACAGCAGCACCTCTGATGTGCTGTCATCTCTGATAAGCGTTGCCCGCAGCAGGATGCAATGCTAGGCAGAGACAGTCAGGGTAAGTCAAGTCCAACCAGCAGCACAGCCTCCATATACTGCTCCCCACCTAGCTGAATCAGACTCATTAAAAGGCAGACTAACTTAGCCCAGACTTTGGGCTGAGCTAAGGCAGTTATGCTGCTTCTGGTGCCCAGAAAAAGCCACAAGGAAGCAGTTTGGGTGTCCCTACGTGGCATCCTCTCATGCTGCCAATGCCCACGGGCTGCAGTCAGGTGGCATGGGAAAGGAGCTCCTTCTGGCACGTCGGTAGGAGGCAAGACAGCTCCTTCCCAAACTGCAGTCTTTGGTAAGAAGACTCCAAATACCCACTGCACCTGATTCCCCTCACTTCCCTCTGTGCTTCAGCTCTCCGGGTTCGAATGTCCGAGGAGACTCCTTCCTCCCCCTCCTCTTACATTCGTAGCACAGAGACATGGTCACATAGAAACACACAGAGTTTGCTTCCTGTGCCCACTCCAGCCAAGGCAGACAGCCCTGGCCCAGCAACCATCTTGTTTCATGCCGCCTGTGACCTACATGTCATCTGCTGCCAGTGTCGGCAGCGCTTTCACTGCTTCCTTCCAGGTCACTGCCCTGGCTCTATAAGCACATTCCCTCCACCTCCAAAACCTTGACACAGTCAGATTTAAAACAGACACTGTTAGCATTTGCTGCTGGCAGGCTGACCCTCAGCTGACAGCAAAGCAGGCAGATCCTTCCTCCTCCCAACTCCTGCCACATGCACATGTTAGCAGTAATAATAAAAGCTCAGGTACCTTCCTCATCACCATTCAAGAACATTACAGCAGCCACTGGAAAAAGCCTTTTCCTCCTCATTTCTGCCGCTCACTGAACATCTGCTCCCCACCCGTGCTCACTGCTGCCCAAATAGACTCCTATAGCGAAAGCAAATCAACTTCAGGTAGTTACTGGAGGAGTAAAAGAAGAGACAGATTTGTTAGGTCACAGTCTGATTGCTGCCCTGCAACTGCTTAGACCCATCAAAACTCCTAATGAAGTCTAGTTCACATCTATTTAGTAGATTATAATCACAGATGTGTTTCCAGTGAAGCATTTTTAGAGGAATATTTCTCTGCAGAGCCTTTCAAGGGAAGAATCCCCTGACATCTCATTGCTCGTGAGGGTCTGAACAGTCACTGCACAACTCTTTCGTGTTGCACCTGGCTGATATTTGTGCATGCAAAACCAGTCAGCTTCTCTCCAGAGGGGTGCCATTTCTCTCCTCACCCCAGAGATTTTGGAGATGTGGTCCCGCTGACACAGGCTGGGCCACGGTCAGTACATGGGACTCTCCCTGAAGATGTAAAAGCTTGTCTCCAGTAATTTCAGCTCTGGCAGTGCTCAGATAAATCTTATTGTGCATCCAGCCATGGCCAGGCCAGAAATGCCTTTTCCAGAGGAAGCTGATGAACTTGGCAAATGACATCCTGCTGCACTGTGAGGGGCAGAGGGAAGAGCAAATCCCTGGCTGGCAAAGCAAGGAGCACCAAAGCAGAAAGCTGTACCTTGCCAGTGATTTTTTGATGGGGAACCCAGGGCCAAGTTGGACAGGCTTGCCTCTGCCTTCCACTGCAGGCTGGCCAGCCTGTCATACCTCCAGGTTGGTAATATATTCTCAGCAATTGGCCCTTGATTAGACTTTCCCCAACATTTTCTCAAGCCAGTGCTCTAACATCTGACCAGCAATGCTTCTTTTCCCAGATAGAAATGGCTGCTAAGATATATAGAGTTACTCTTGAAGATTTGCTATTTATGGTTAGGGAAATGTGGGGAAAAATACAGGGGTTTTACATATATTGTCAGATAAAAAATGTCATTTGTTTCTTATGGGGAGGCAAGGGACAATCCATATTTAATGCTACATCATTTCCATTATGAAGCCCTACTTTATTCTCCTGTAGTTTTGTGCAAGAAAATTGGTTAAAGTTCCAAATTGCCTAATTCTCTGCTGCAGAAAAATGGTAACTACTCTGAGCACCATGTATTTACTTACAGTGGAATGAAGCTTGAACGGCACTTGTCTTTGTAAGTAAGTGATCAATGAATGTCATCGATGTCTGCCCACAGGACTGGGTACCCACTGGCTGGTGAACTCAGCTGGCTTCGGCAGCACCCCACCAAATGGTACCAGGCAAAATTCTGCCCCAAAGTCTGAGGTTGCTTTTTTCAAAGGTTTAGCTATTGGTCTCATCTTGAGGGTGTCCTCCAGGAAGGAAAGCTTGCCTCAGAGGTAACAGGTCAGACTGATCTCAAGGATGCCCTTAAAAGTTTCTTTTCTTTTAAGTGAAGTGACCCTCCATAGGACTTATGAAATTGGCATCACTTTAGCAGACTTTTTTTGCAGTAGAATTTTGGGATTTCAGTTTCCCACTTGGGGCTTTGCATTTCTGTTTTGTGGTCAAGGAGGAGACAGTGGTTGCAAAAAAAAAGCAGTGAATTGAAGATTCACAAGCAGGATAAAGTAGCATCCTACTATTGAAGGAATAGAATCAAGCAATTTTTAATGGGATTTGACTTCATCTCATATAATCTCAATAAACTACTATACAGTGATATTTTCTCCAAAAAAAAGCAAGACATTTAATTTTAAAAAACCTTTTCTTATTTTTTCCTGAATCTGTTTTCCTTTTTCTGGTAGCCTAATAAATTCATTTCTAATAAAACAGTAATATTTCAAGGCTCAGTTATTAAGAAATTTCAGATTGGGGAAAAAATAAATTTTTTTTTGAGAAGTTTCCATTTGTTAGAAAGACAATTTTGCCCTAATAAAGTTGCCAACCTATCTTATATTTGAATAGAGGGATTACTATATTACAAACAGACTATGTTGTTTTGCTGGCCATGCTGATGATGTCTCCACAAATTTGGTTTGTTGAAGACAAATGTAAGATACACAAAAGGGACCACACTCCTTTCCTGGTTAGCTACTATAGCCACATCCGCATCTCCTTCTCTCTAAATACTGCGGACAAGTTGTCCTGCCAGCAGAAGTAATCAGTCTAGAAACACCCTGTGCATTGATACACCATCTCCCTATCTCCCCACAAACTCCTAATAGGTCTTGTATTTCCATATATGTCTCCTCCAGTGTATCCCCTTACTCCTTTCTATATCCACCAATCACCAGTGGCTCTGGAGGACTGTGAACACTTGGTGACTCCAAGCATACTTGTCCCAGTCAAGAATTCCAACTGCTCCATCTGTGCTACAGCCTTCCCCCCAGTGCAGACACTTGTCATAATTTGTTTGTCTTTGAGAGCTGTACTCCTCTGCTAAATTTTGATGAAAAATTAATACGACATCGACAACAGAATCACAGAATGGTTGAGGTTGGAAGAGACCTCTGGAGGTCATCCGGAGCCCCAGTCTGTACCCTGCCATGGTCCTACAAGCAGCTGGAAGGTCCCTGCAGCTGTGGACAAAGGAAGCTCCACACCATCCATCTTCTCTGTACCTTGTCATGATCCTACAAGCAGCTGGAAGGTCCCTGCAGCTGTGGACAAAGGAAGCTCCACACCATCCTACTTCTTCTGTGTGAAACTTAATTTTTTCAATTCATGAGCCCATTGGCTGGTTTGTGCTGTCTTTTGGGGGAAACCTTTTGCAGCTTTTCCTTTTGCATAAGGATTGCAGAAGCCTCAACTTCTTAGGAAACTGGACTAAAAAAAATTCGAAGCATATTAAGTGTCATATCTAAGATTAGAGTCTGCAGGCATGGATATGTAAACCAAATGTGTTCTATAAAGGAAACAGCAGGCCCTTCAGCAGTGTAACTGAACCCAACTGGCACCTTGCAAGCTCATGAAAATCTCTTTCACATCTAGACTTCAAACCTCCCATGGGCTCTCTAGGATACAGGAATGAACGATTCTTAGGTTTAGCATCAGAAGAGACAGACCCTGAGCACAGCAGAAAAGCTGAAGGACTCACTTTGTTTTATAGGCACCAACTGTCACACCCTATAGTAATTGATTTCATTAACAGGGGTGAGATCAGTGTCTCCTTACCAAAAAAGTAGCAGGAAAACCCTCAAGTGAAACAGCAGAAAATGCTCTCATTACACTGCAACACATAGACTGAAAAGTATTTTGCTGCCATGCTGGCAGTACTGCTAATGTCACAAGAGCAGCTGAACCACTTGCTACACTAGCAAAATGAGCTTTCTTACAAAACAAGCAAATGCAATGTACTGTGAAGCTGCATGTGAGGACCTGTGCTTTTAAGGATAAGGAATATACTGCATGGCAGCCAGCTGACCTACATTTACAGCTGAAGATGTAAAGCTGACCCACAGGGAGTTCTGTCTAACCTACAAACACAGAAGGACTGCTAGTCAAATGGACCATGTCTTTTAAAATTATAAACTGAGCAGGAGCAGCAGCATGGGGCCAGGCTTTTCCTGCTGCCGTATGTAAGAAGCAAACCAGTTCAATATAGTACAATAAGCCACGGCTGGCAGCGAAGCACATCTCAGAGTAACTCCTACCTCCTCAATATGCTGTGCTGCAGGGAGGAAAGCACGCTCTTGGTATGTGGTGGCAAACCAAGTAAGCAGTAAGTGAGATGGCAGCATGGGCTGAGCTGGACAAACCAGGTCCTGGGGTCCCATTGCAGGCAGTAAGGCTGCAGCAAAGCCAGTGCTGCTGTGCTTCCTTTGCCACCAAGCCCATGGCATCAAAGCTCACACAAGTAGCAACACCCAGCCACAAACACAGCTCGCCACAATGAGTATGGATAACCTTCAAAAAAGCAAGGGGATAAGCAGCACACTGTAGGGTTGCTAGGCCATAAAGAGAGGGCAGGAAGAGGCAGAGGCAAAACCTTCCCCAGGCACAGTGGTAATAACTGCATCAGCATAAGGAGACAATCACATGCACTTGAGACAAGATTTTTAACCCCCACCAAACAAAGTAGCTCTGTTGAGATCAGCACAGTGCTGCTTCACACTGTATGAGGATCTCCCTGTTGGCATAAATCAGCCTTTACAAAAACAGGCTCCCAGTTAATTTGCTGTGTCCTGCCCCAAATACATTGACTTTTCTTGAACAGAGCCTTCCCTGTACCTCTGTGGAGCTGCAAGGTCATATGACAGCTCAAGAGCACATGAGCTCTTTTTCCACTGCTACAGTGAAAAAGGGAAGATGTAAAAGAAAAACTGAAAGTTACTACAAAACAAAATTGCATATCCTAAACCTGCCTATTAAAGACAAACTGTAAGTGTTAATTAAGCCACATTACCTACAGTTAAATTACATCACACCAACATTTCATGCCTGGCAAGCATGAGTGACAGCTCTATACTTTGGGATTTTATGAGACAAAACCTGAGCAAGGAAAATAGCTCTGCTGGGCTGAGTAAATGTACGCAAATAACCACAGTAGGAAACAATTATTAATAAAGCCTGGATAGAAAGACATCTCCCAGATTACTCAGTGTTACTTCCCTTTTAATTTTATTTTTCAGAAATCTAGACATCTTTTACCAAAACTTCACACAGAAAAGACTTTTCCTGGGACCAGCTGGTGTGTTTCTGTGGCGTTCGGGGAAAGCCTGAAACACAGCCATTGCACCAGTGCAAATGCCTGATGCAAATGCAATAACCTCCTAGAAGCCAGTGCAGCTGCTGAAGTAGGGACTAGCTGCCGAGACATAGCCACGTGGCTTACCTGCGACTCAGAGCTTGTGTTGGTGCACGTTACTGCAGTGGGCGTCTATATATTTCATAGACTTGACTGGGTCAAGTTTGTTACCTTTGCTCTCATGCAGAAATCGTCATCCATATAGGGTCTTCACGGCATTTCTGTGGTACTCTGATGAAAGTGCGATGCCGTATATTGGAGCTGACATATAACATAAACTTGAAAACAAATCAGTCTTGTTTGCATGTATCATATCTTTGTCCTTCCACCCACAGGCTTGTACCACAAAAGGAGGGTAAGAAGCTGACTAAATGTTTCCTTTTTTTATATTAAACTTTGATGTCCACCATATTAAATTTAAGGGCAAGAGGAATGAGGTTTGGTTTGGTTTGCAGCCCAGGCAGGAACATTTAATATAAAAACCTAATCTGCTGTGATAGAAACGCTTGAGGAAATTCCTGTCTCTGTCATGGATTCTGGAAGAAGGAAAAATAATTCAAGTGCTCACTGTTACTTTCCTGAGACAAGTGCGTTTTCCCCCCATGCTTAGTTTCAAATGCAATCATTTATATTACAAAGGCATTTACATTTACCCATTACTGTCCCTGACAATCTAATCAGTTCAGCAAGTCACTTCCAAATTTTTCTCCTCACAGATAACATTTCAGCAAGTTCATGATCAGCAATGCTTTGTAGCCAAAGTTAGGCACTTTTTACTTCTGGTAAAGAACTTTCTATTTCTTCAAGGAAGATGGACTAGAAAAATATTTCAAAGGTGATTACAGGATTCAGTAGCGTAAGCCCCTATCTAAACCACTTTTAAAAGTTAGGAAGTCCATAGCTTTAAACCTACTTTTGACAACTTTAAACATTTTACTCTAATCTTGAACTACAGCAATTTACAAGAACCTGCAGAGATGACAGATCATTCTACACAGTCTGAAACAGCCTGTTAGACATCATTTTTGTTAGCTGCCATCTCCTCTAAGAACAGAGGTAGTGACCAACATATATTCCACATGGTGAATTATCTACTCCCTAAAACCTGTAGCAGTCATCTGGATTTATGAAACATTGCAGAACTCTCTAAAGGGAACCAATATAACAATAATCCCTCTGTAGTCTAGCCTGAAAATTATAGGCAAGTAACAGCAGATAGAATATTTTCTCAAAATTCCTTCCTAAAAAGTCAGCTGAAACGAGAAATCAGGTATGTTGGGAAAACATTTTTTATATTAGCACTAGATTACTGGGTGAAAGTTCACATCATTCCGTGTTTTCAGTGCCCTGTATTTGAGTTCCATGAAGCAGTAACTTAAATTATTACACAATCTTTTAAAGTTTTTTTCCCCCACTTTAGTCACATATGTGGAGAATTATTTTTTCAACTTTGTGCCTTGTACTAACACTGTATGTGAGAGCTTATTTTAGCCTAGATTCCCATAAATTGCCACATTTTAATGATTTCTTCATCAAAGGAGCAATCCCCATCTGGACACACTTAGCCAGCCACACCTCATCACACATACGAAATGATGCATGGTACGGAAATGCGCCATCTGCCTTGGGTTTTAAGCTATCATGTTGTACCCATCATTTGCAAAAGGTTAAGAGGACACAAATCTTTGCTTATATGGAGCAATGAGTGAGTCTGTGCAGTTTGGTCACCTGCTACTGTCAAACCAGAAGTTCAAACTGCTCAGGGGGGGCTGACAGTGTTGCAGCAGGTTATGAGTGGTTGTAGGTTGCCGTCTTACTGATGAAGCTTTCCCAAAGTGAGACCAATAGGCTTTCCCCCCTCTCCTTCTCCCTGCTTCGTTCCTGCTTCTCCTTGCCCCTGGAAGGATCACATGAAAACTGTGAGGAAGGAAACCTCTTGTGTTCGGGGAAACAGAAGCATACATACAAGCGTGCTTTGTAAACACATAAGATTACGTTAAAGATATGAGCCGTGTAAAATCAGCATCATTTTCTGGAAGAGACACACCAGGAAGGCCCCAAACACTGGCTGCCCACTCAGATCAAAGTGGCTACAAGAGCTACACTGTAAGGGAGGAAACGAGCTGCTCTGGAGAGATCCTATCACCCATCCATCTGTTGTGACAGCGGGTGAGAAAACAGAGAGACTAGTTGTCGCCTAGCTCCTGTTTTCTCCCCAACAGCAATGCTCTGAAGATAATAATGGACAAACTTCAGCAAGCTTTGCTTTCCAAGATGGTATTTCCATGGAGATATTCCTGAATGTCTCCAGCTGGTGTCCTGGCTATGGATTTCAGTTTTGTTTCTAAAAGGTATGATAAATACTGTGATTAAAAGCAAATAGTTTTTCTTTATTCTGAGGTGTGCAGGGGGGCGGGTTGGGTTGGTGGTGTTTTTGTGATGCATATTTCTCACACATAAAGACATTCTAATTTTGCTTTGCTTTGCTTTCTGAATAAAGCCCCCTTCTCTGGTTAGTTTTTATCTGTTCCTGCATGCCAGGCATCCTGGAATCTGGCTTGTGCACTATGGAAAAACCATCCTCACACATTCTGTGAAAGAAAGAATTTTGCTGGTGGGGAAAAACCCTTCCTGGTTTTACCCAGTTTGATTTGGAACATGAGGAATTGCTGGCCCTGCTGCTAAGGTGCATGCAACATGCACCAAGCTTTCAGACTGGAAAACTCTGAGCTAAGGTACCTTCTCCTGGTAGTGTTCATTTTCTCACTCTAGACAATCTTCTGCTCAGAAAGCCCAGATTAATGTTATGTTCTGTATTCCCCGAAAATAAGTGCCTTACTGTTGCAGAAGCTGCAGAGCATGTGATCAAAGGATGCCATATGGGCCATTTATTAACAATGAAAAATGAATGCACCATTTGTCGGGCTGTAATTAAAACTGAAGAACAATATTCCAATTTTCACTCCCGTTGTTGATCTGGCTATTTGTATCACAGAGCATAAACAGTTTCTTGCCTTATGAATGCCTCCTATCACAAATTCACAGCACATCAGGTTTACAAATGGATATTGGTAGTAAATATTTCATATTATGGTTCAATAATATGCTGATATATATGTAAGCACATTGCCTACCAGCTTCCTACTTACATACATGTTAATAGGATTATGTTTATACACATATACAGAAATACAAACTCACATCCAAACTAACATAAAATCAAGATAAAAATAAAATCACTGCAGTCAGTTTATGTGTCATTCTGAATTTCAAGTGCTTTAAAATACTAATGTAATTTGCAAGTCCACATTCTAAACTAACATATTGTAAAAGCATTGTGCAAAAGCTATTTTAAACTGTCAAAATACAAAACAATGTATTTCCACTTTCTTCAATCACATCTTAATTTAAAACCAAAACATTTCTAAAGAAATGCTTTTTTAAAAGTCTGAGAATCATAGTTTTCTCTCAGATCCATTTCTACAGAATTGCCAAATATAACCGTTAACAAAGATCACAAGCTTTATGGTATTTTTAGTTGCCTCCTTTTCTGAGATTTTTCCACTTTTCTCCATTTTCCCCCTCAAGGCAAAAGGGCTAGAAATGCCCTTATCTTTTATCTACTCCAAGAAAACTGGGAGATCAAGATTCTGGCACATTTACAAGGCTGAGGGAGGCAACTGGGGTGCAGAGCACCTCACCAGATGACTGACAGCAGAACAGCAAAACTGCCACGCTGTTTTAAGGCTGGCTGCAGTCGTGGCCTTCGCACTCCTATGAGCTCTGGAGCAGGCCCGGAAAGGGCGACACATCCGATGTGACCTGTCCTCATCCCCTGCCCCGCCACAGGGCTCTGAGCTACCCTCGCTTCCTGGGGACTGCTCACGGAGGCCACCGGCACAGCGCAGGCACAAGGAATGCTCCTTGGGTTCCACGGTGCCCAAAGTGAGGCCACCTCTACCTTTGGCTTGACAGTGACAGAAGTCACCAGCATTTTAACTGTTGTGGCACCTAGAGTGATTGGAAGTGCTCAGTAAATAAATAAGCAGCCTCTATTTAGCTCTTGCACAATTGCTGTCCTGCAGAAACACACCAGCAGCATACCGGTAACAGGGTTATCAACGAGCCCTTTGGAGAAACAAGAGGACCATGCATTCCCCCCCAAGTAAGTTGCATCCTTCTTAGTGGTAAAGCTCCATTTCTAGCATGGGTTGCTTTCAAATGCTTCTCATTTAAACCTAAAACTAGCAGAATTCACATCTTCATACACAGCTTCCTTCCCTTTTCCTTCCTACAACAGCCAAAGATTGTAACTTCACAGATGCATGTCTGACACTAAAACAAAAAACTTTTCCAGGAGGGTGAACAGGTACCAAACTGGTATGTCAATACTATGTTTTCCACAGGTATTAAAATTAAATCTGAACCTGAAAGAAGCACTAATTGAAATTCTACAACAAAATCCCAGGAAATCACAAACACATCTATAAAACTAGAAAACTCTGTTCTGCAGTTACTGCCTCACCTTCCATATAATGGCAGTGCCTGTGGTTCCTAGAAGTGATGTTTGAAATCCAATGAGTATGAATGTCAGCTTCCTGTGGCTCCCTTAGAAACCTCAGTGAGCAAGAACAGAAGCAGGAGTAGTGCAGAAACACAGGAGCAAGCAAAAAAGTAGTTTAGACTACTTACAGGGCCAACAAAATGAACGTTTAGAAGACACAGCACCAAAGTTTGCCAAGGCTACCTGGCACAATTGCACCAAAGTCATACTCAAACACATTTGCCGCATCATTTCTCATTAAGATAAGGTCCTATTTCACTCTCATAACCACAGCTGATAACAGAGCTACATGACTTCGTATACCGCCATTCCACTTGTCTTGGGAGCCAATTCAACAAGGTTATTTCCTCCTGCAGCTGAAACACAGCTAGGAACTGCACCAAGTGAGCTTCCCCTCCTCCCTACTTGGACATAATGGGGAAACTCTTCCTTACAACTACAGCTGCAAATCAAGGCACATGTCTCTCTTTTATCTGCAAAACTTGGTCCTCTTACTCCGACCTCTTTCCATAGTTCTCAAAACATAACTAAAACACAGGTTGGAAAGGCAGCTGCGGTGCAGGTGATTTTAAGAGGCTATAGGCAGCACCATGCCATCTATTTCTGGGTCCTTAAGGAACCCATTGCATCCCGGGCCAGTATGGTACTGCAAAGCTATTCCAGCCAAGGCAAATCATGAAGCTGATCGGGTTTCTCCTTGGCCCTCTGGAAGAACAACAAAGAAAAGCATCATTGCCATCAACACAGCTGTGCTAAGCACAGCCCAAGAGTATGGAAAGTTCTAGCTCAGGAAGCATTTGGGGACTGTATATAGCTTTACTCATCTTTTAAATTAAGACTCTGTCTTATCCATGAGAATACTATATTGTCCCTGCACTATGCTCAGTGGGGATCTGTTTGCAGAAAACACTGCCACCCCACTACCTCCCCCACCTCTCCTAACAAAGAACACTGAAACATGAGAGAGAGGTATTTTGAACAAGTACGGTGATAAAAGGTTGTTTCCCAAAGCTGTCAAAAAGTCACAGTTTCCAACTCCACTCTGCAGGTTGTTAGAGTGAAACTTAAAATATTTGGTATCACTTCTGAAGCAGCAGGTATGCTGTGGTCTCAGGATTAGCTGCATCTTTAAATATCATAGAGCTGCTGCAATCTTAAAAGCTGCATTCCTTCAATCTGTTCTAGTGCTGCGGGTCAACTATCAATTCCCTAGGTAGCAATAGTTTTGGAGGCTCTTCTAGAAATGTTCATCTGGAAAGCTTTTTGCAACTGATGTAGGTGCAATGCAGTATCCTGCCACTTTGAGCACCACACACTTTGGGGGCTATGTTAAAAACGTTCTCTTCCTTAGCTCTGCCCTATTTTTGCTCTCTTGAAAGGACAACTTGCAAAACAGTCCATAGCATCAAACTTCACAGAAGTTACCCTTAAAAAGAAAGGGCAAGATTAATCAGCAATTTTTAGAAGACTTGAGCAAACATTAGCAAGCAGCTCTGGTATTTTAAGTTTCCACTAGCAAGAGAATAAAGCCGAAGAAAACATTTTAATATCAACATCTTGCAGCTGTATTTTGTTCTCTCATGGCAAAAAGCTTAAATCAATGTCTTGCAGCACAGGAAATAATCAGAGGAGGAGATAAATGCAGTGTTTCAACTTAGATCACTGCAACAGTTAATTGAGCATTTTGTGACAGCAAGCAATTTACCAAGTACATTTTCACATAATTAAGCAGCAAATGAGATACAGTCCACAGGAGCTGCACATTTAATTGTGTCAGCAGTTATATTATAAAGCACTTTACACATATATATGTGTGTATACGGACCTATCTTTATATACTTACTGTGCAGCAAGGCATGGGTGTTACGTTGGTCTTGAAACAATTGCTTTACAGCCCCAGGCAGAGCAACCTTCCCCTCACTCTCATCTCGGGCAAGTCAGTGTTTCTGGAAGGTGGCCAGGCAAGATCAGATTCATCAGCCAATAAAATTGTCTAAAGCTGCCGTTCCACAGGAGACCGTTCCTCCGGCTGCAGACTCAGGAGCAGCCAATAAAGAAGAAAATCAGCATCAGAGTGCGGTGAGCATTTTGCCCCATACTAAGGGTCTGCTCTCCAGAAATTCAGCTTCCCCCTGCCTGTGCTACTGTACACAGTCATCCTACATGAAAAACAACTTGCACTTGACTTGCCTGGCTAAAAGAGATGCATAGCTATTCTGAACACTGACAAGGGTAAAGCAATCAGTCAAGCAGGTGCCTCATGTGCTGGGAAGCAGTATAGCGACATCCGGAGCCGCAAATTCACGCTGCTAGTGGGGGTTCCACATCAGACCTAGCTTTGTAGGGAGTGGTGGGAATTACTGCTCAAACAACCTAGCATTCACTTGAGGACAGAGATGTTGTTTGCGGTGGGCAGTATGGAGACCATTGAAATCTTACCTCGATTTTATCTTCCAGAGTTTGACCTGCTGCAGTGGCCGTGTGAAGCCATTCTGTCCTTAGACCCACGTGTTCATCCTGGACTTCATTGCTGTTCAGAAGAGCCCTTGATTTCACCCTGCCAGTCCTACAGCAGCAGCGAAAAATCCCAGTGTGCAAAAAGACTTCACAGAGGTGGCAGTCGGAGCCAGCTGACATCCGGGGACATCTGGGAAACCTTAGGTCTTGACTTTACCAGGAAAAAAAAAGTCAGTCTTAGTATGTGTTAGCTAACCTGCAGTGAATCCTAAAGATGACAAAGCATTTGTTGCAGTTACCCACGTTAGCATGTCAGGAAAGGCCTTAGGCAGTCTTTACTGCTAAATTAACACTATGAGGAAGACCAGGCCTGTATGTTACCAGTCTGAAAATGAGTATTTTGACAGCAGATGGCCCATTTTGTTATGAAATCCTAATAGAGAAAACGCACAGGTGGTCTCTGCACACTGTTTTGCTCACTTGCTGGCATTTACCTCTCCTAACTTCTTTGAGGTAAAAACTATTTGGATTTGTTTCCAGAGAAGTTTTGTACCAAGGTGCTTCATCTGCAAAGCTGACTTGCCACCCAATCTGAAGGCAGTCCAGGCCAAGGCCCATGTTTCCAGCAACATTTGTTTCAGTCTCCTGATACAAGTGAAAAGAAAATACCATCCAGTCTTCACCAGCAACATTACTTACCCTCACCTATATGTATTAGAGGACAAAGTTGTGTGTAGTGCAGACAATCCTCTGGAAAGTTAAGATGTTGCAAAAAGCTACACTGCATCTTGAAATGGAAGGGGTTTCTTAATGAAAAAGCAAATGGTAAGGAAAAAGAGTTACATTAGAATAGGGTCAGCAAGATTGTTATTAACAATAACCGCTTTTCCCTTTCATGTGCCGTTGCCTTTAAGCTCCTGTTTTGATATGGATGTATTTTCACTTATTTATGCGAGACAGTACTGCCTCTGCTCTCTTTACATGCTGATACTACAGCCCTTTGGAGGACCACAAACCAAAGATGTTACCCCCACAGCTCTGAAGGCTGTGTTACACTGGAGGAGCTGGAAAAGAGGCTCCTAAAGAGCTAATGCTAGAATCAGGCAGCACAGAGGCACAGCCTAACTGAATTCAACAGCCTGGACTTTGTACTCTGATCTTGGAAAGCTACATGTGCAAGCATTTATGATCTGGATTTTCCTTTGATGTATCGGCATAGACCCACACCAATTCACACAGGCTTTCCTTCCAGCTGGGGATCTTCTGCTATCTTTGGAAAACATGGGGTTTCATTTGAAGCCACTGAGCACTATCATATTGTCCGTTCAATGGCAGTGCTGGGCAGGGAATACATGCCACCCTAAAGGCAATTACATGCTGGGTGCTCCCTCAAAGGCAGTCTTGGTGCTGTGGAAAGAGGCTTGTCAAGTAGTAGCTTAGGAAAACAGTGTCTTGACTGCATATACTTACTGGAAGCAGCCATCTGAAGGAGACTAAGGGAAACAAGACAAGCAACTGAGGAGCCCCCGTGCCGTTGGGAGTAGGGAAGCACACAGCCAGCAGCAGGCCAGGGTCCACACCAGTGGCATACGAAAGAAGGGGATGCCAAGCAGGTTACTACAGCACCCTGCCCCCAGGAACTTCTTAATTTTCATATACCGGATAAAAGAACAATCAGTCGGCCAGGCAGCTGTGCTGTATCCCATCCCCCTGGCAAGCACTGGGTTGGTTTATTCTCCAAGTTGTGTACATTGCACTAGAAACCCGGTAAATACCTACATTTTCTCCTCCTGTGCACTTTGAGTGTGGCCAAACTGCACAGAGAGCTGCTGACACATAATTCGGTTTACCATTCACCATAAACTTTAGATTTGGTGTTTAAATGCAGTAATGGAGAGCATTTTCTAAGCTGCTTTCTACACATACTTGAGGTGGTTTTGGCTCTAATTAATTTGGAACAGAGCAGGGAGCTCAGAAATTTTCCTTTTCTCTCTCACATCCCTGTGTCCCACTTTATTTTTAAAGTGGTAAGGTCCATCTAGATTAAGGCACTAGGAGGAGAAGGGAGAGGAAGAAAAAAAATCTAGCTGAATTAGAGGCAGCTGACAGGGCACTTCATCATCACAATTGTGTGCTTAAAGCTTTTCAGAAACCAAAACATCAGTGGCCATGCAAATCAGTGAGTCATTGCAACAGCTGAAGGGGAAAAACCCTGGGGTAAAAAAAAAAAAAGAAAAAAAAAAGAAAGAAGCAGAATTCTGCCCGCCTGCTGAACCTGCTCAATGAGGAGTTTCCATAGCATGCTTGTGCTTTGCCTGGCTATAGCACATTTTTATTCTCTTTAGTGCATTTATCCTTAGGATGGCTTTGTGAAGTAGGGCGTTACTTCTGGGAGAGTTACATTACTTTCTTACGACAGGGAGAGCCCAGCAGCGTGCAGGAAGCCTATGACACTTCAAGGAACTGAAGCATATCTTTGTAGTTACAGCTAAGGCTGTTAAAACTGCATTGGGCTTCTCTGTAACACAAGATCAAGAGCTGCTTCCTTCTTCCCCATCCCTTCCAGCACCTGCATATGCAACTGCATCTGTGTGTCCTCAGTGAGGGGGTTGTGCAGGCTTAGCCTTTTAACAGCAGTCTCCTGTTTTCGCATATTTTATAACCTCAGTATTTGCATGGTTTTTTAATATTTATATTTTTATAGAGAGAAAGGACCTTAATGTTTAAAGAGAACATATAGCTGTTTTATACTCAACCCCTTACATCTACTTTGTGCACAAGTGGCAGCAGGACAGTGCCATTTTCCATAGTTCTACGCTTTCTAGCAAGGAATCATGAAAGACCATGTATAGGAAAAAATAGTAAAACAATCAGAAGAACTCAGACTATTTTTTCCCCCATGTCAAGTTTAAGCAGTCCCTGCTTGAGGGTACTGCTCTGTCAATTCCAGAAACATGGAGAAATCCAAGTGCAATCCTAGGCAAAGAACTGCAATACCCACCAGAAAGCATGCATCAGTCCTAGAGTAGAAAAATGCAGCCTGCAGAGAGAAACAGAAAATTATTTCCCTGTGTATTGTTTACACCTGTGAGAAGTAAGATACCCCTCTCTTGGCGCAGGCAGGTCAGCAGGTATGACACTCAGTGGCCTTTGCTTTAAGGGGGAAGGCTGCTTTGGAGCAGGTAGTGAGATGAGGAACCAAAGGAACCTTAGTAGATATAGTAGATATATGAATGTAGATAGGAATTGCTTAATAATTATCTAGCTTATAATGAAATTAAAGAAGTTTCAATAGAGGTAGACATGGCCCAAGGGGATGAGAAGTGATGTTTAACGTTTGCATTGTTGAGGCTGGCTGGGACAGGAGATAGTCCCTGATAAGAAACAGCAGTTGACTCCAAGAACCAGCCAAGACTGGCCTTGGGATTTGGACAAATGCCAAGGGACAACTGAGCCTGCCCAGCGACAGAAGGTTAAGAGTTCACCGTGAAGAAGACATACAGCCTTCATCTTCACGACCACCAGGTGACCACCATAAGGAGGCACTGCGCAAGTGCAGTTGAGAGGAGACTGTGGAAATGACTTCCTAGAGCTAATTTTAATATGAAGCGGGGATATGTACAGGTGTATTATGAAACTCTATGTATATGTAACACTTGACTGTATAAATTTAAAGCGAACTGCCAAGTCAGGCACGCACTACTTTGGTGGGACTACCTCCCGTGCTGCCCAGCGCTGAATGAACATACCTACTTTACAATCTTACTGATTGTGGAGTCTGTTTTCTGCATGTCAGTAGAGCTTGGAAGGAGAGACAAGATCAAAGGACTGGTGTTTCAGTAAGCCCTCGCGTGGAGGGTGCAGGAGTGGTAGGAAAGGCTCAGTGCTCAGCTCCTGGTGGCTTCACGCAATCCTACTCTATGTGCAGCCCATCATGAGCAAAAGGGATGAAGCCAGCTCTGCCAAAGCTGGGGTTTTTGTGTGTCAGAGTAGCTGTACCAGCTATCTGTAACAAACACCTTCCATGTATCGTGTCCCGTGATCCATCATGACAAATACCTAGCTTATTCCTTAACACAGGAAAGGAGACCTTAAGTGTTTCACAGTGAAAAAAAAGTCATGTTGCTCAGAATTCACTTTGATTCAGATGAAGCAACTTTGCAAGTCTAATAATGCAGCCTATGGCCTTTAGTGTTATTTAGAGGAAAACTGAATTTGAACAGACCTGCCAAGCTTGTTTAAAAATAAGAAGGGACTGAGTTTTTTTTTTACACACACCACCCTGCCCCCCGCTTAAATCAGTTTGACACTGCAGTATAGAGTTGATGCCCTCTGGTTGGCAGACTCATTACCATCTGTAATGACTGTAACATCTTAAAATATAAATAATTTATGTTGCAACAGCAAATACAGTTTGGAAGGAAGAAGACATTTGGGGAAACTGGGATCAGAAAAGGCTAGAGTGAGTCAACACGGACCTCTGTTTCCATGGAATTACGAGCATTACCCTACCCACCTTAACTGCAATCAAACTGCAGCCCAAACAACTGGGCTGACTCTCAGCTTGGGAAATATTGCATCAGATTATCGAACAGGAAAGTCTAGTACCAAGGAAGGAGGGAGATCTCCCAGGCAGGGAGAGTGCTGGACTGGGACCCAGCAGGAATCAAATTTATTTTCCAGCTCAATTGCCGATTTCTTTCCCACTCTAAGCAGAACCCCTAACTGCAAGGGGAAGGAAATCCATATAAATAAATGAAAAAATTTAGCAAACAGCTGTTCTGGCATAAATACCTTGTCACATTCCATTTTATGCTTGTTGAAACAAACTTTACGCATGCTTCCTCTGCTGCGCTTGGACTAATTTATCATGCATTATGTATGTTGCTCCATCTCAGTGTTTAATTATTCATGAATCCCTCCACCCTCGCCCCCTCTCCCCTTCCACTTGCACGAGGATCAATCAGCACGACTCATCAACTCAAGCCCTTCATTGCCACCAGCTCTCAAGGGTGTGAGCCTGCAGCCTGGCCCAGCTCTGGGCATTGCTAACTTATGCCAGAGAACCCAAAATCCTGTGTGTTTACTGACTGGTTTGGTTCAGAACTCAGGAAGGCGTAGGAGCACTGTGTTGGACGAGGAAGCTGATGCATGGAAATGTCAGCCTCCCTGTGGGCTCCCTAACAACCCTCCTGGCCATCAAGCCGGTGCTGTGGGCTGGGGAGAGTCCAGTGTACGCCCAAAAATGTGGTGCGGCCACCAACACGTGCCCCAGAAACCCCAATGCGAGGTCCAAAACAACCTCCCCTCAGCCCCCAAAGTGGCAGGGGGGCCCAGGGAGCTGCCTCAGCATCCCCTGCCACCTGCTCCAGGGCAACGCTAGCCCCAGAGGGCCCTGAGGGCACTGATGCCTAGGATGGGACTCCCTGTTTCTCTCAGCAACATTTTCACTTCATTTCTATTTGAAGGGAAACATCTGAAGGAGGGAGACTTAGCCGCTGGGTGACACAAGGGCCGGGCGCCGCCTCAGGGCCGGGTGACGGCCGCAGGGCCGTGCTTGTCCTGTCCTGAGCAATGGAGGGAGCGGGGTAGATTGGATGCGGTGGCCAGGTCGGACGAGGAGCCTGGGCCTAATGGCGGCATGGTGGTGAGAAGAAGGTCCACACCAGGTGTTGGTGCGCCGGTGCTAGCAGCGGGGGGGCTGCGGGGCAGCCACTGTGAGGAGAGGCGGCTGGGGCTGCCCGTGCTGGACCCAGACGGTTCCTCAACAGCCCCACCACAGGGCACTGCCCAGCCCGACAGCCAAGATGGTGGCACCTCTGGGAAAACGTTCTCCAGAAAGGGCAAAATGCCACACAGGCAGCGAGGAGTGAGGGACAGAGTGTGAGGAACAGCCCTGCCGGCAGCCAGGCCCGGTGGGGGAAGAGGGGCAGGGGGAGCTCAGGCGGCTGGAGCAGGGATCCCCCCTCCCACCGCCCAGGAAGGTGTGAGGAGGAGGGAGGGCGCAGAGGGACCGTTATGGCTGGCCACAGCCCCACTCACCACCACCCTGCGCCTCCCCAGGCAGACCAGTTGGGAATGAAGCAGCAGAGATGAGCCTGAGGAAAAGGAGGGGGGGGTGTTTTAATTTGTCTTTGTTTCTCACTATCCAAACCTATTTAATCAGCAATACATTAAATTTCCCCAAGCTGAGCCCATTTTGCCCATGATGGTAATTCGTAGGTAGTCTGCCTGTCTTTATTTTGGCCCATGAGCTTTTTTATCTTATTTTCTCCCCCATCCTGCTGGTGGGGAGGAGTGGGAGAGCAGTTGGGTGAGAGTCTCCAGCCAGCCAAGGTCAACTCACTGCATATTATTATTTATCAAACTACAAGTCTTGCACTTGTTCTTTTCTCTCCTCTTAGCTTCATGATTGTCTCTCCACTATTTATTCTTCTTTAGATTTGCTGTACGTGTTTTTGTGGCCAACATGGACAATTTCCTTGTGTTTTTTTCTCTCACCAGCGCACTCGGGTTTCTCCACGTCTCTGCATCTCAAGGTACGCACCCTCAGGGTAGCAGGTACATCTTTGCTTCCACAGTAGTACCACCTCTGTGTTTAGTCCACTGTTTTCAGGGCATTCTTATGTATAAACCCATGGAATAAGGCACTACGTACAGCACAGTAGCCTTTTATGCGAGCCTGTATCTTAAAAGTTGTTTGCAACTATCAGTGCCACAGGAATCTTGCTTTAACTGACCTATACGCTCAACTGGATCATGCATGGGAGCCATGAAGCCTTCCTTAGAAGAAAACCTTTGATGCCAGCCTGATCCTTCCAAGTCAGCTTCCCAGCATGGAAGTCCATAGGCACAGCCAAACTCAGAAAAAGTAAGAAATTATTACTGGCTTCTGTAATTTAAGCACCAGGTACCACTGCTTGCATTTTATTCCAGCCCCCATTTCCAAACAGCCACAAATAAATTTGTGTTAAAAACCCCCTTTCTCCTCCTTGTAGTAACACTGATGTGCTGCAGTGTAGAAGAGGTATAAATCTGTTGTCACCACTGTTCTGCTGGCCCAGCACCCTCACCTGCTCTGTATTGCAACTTCAGTTAGCACAGAATGCCCCAGTCAGCATCACTGGCAAATGCATCAAGTATAATGTACTTTTTTTAACTTTTAAGGCTTCCCCTCCAGCTTGCATAATATTACTTAGCTGATCTCTTAATTTCCTACATGCAAAAAGCGAGCTCTTTGTTCTGAAACCACACGACTTTCATCTGCTGCCAAAGGGGAATCCATCTGGGTGCCAAGACTTCCGCCCTTTGAAATGAGTCCTCCCCACACCCGTTAGCAGGCAGCAGGCCTGCGGCCACATTCAGGATGCCTGCCTGGTTTTGGTTTACCAGCGGAGCAGGGAGGATTTGGGACAGCAGGCATACTCAGGCTGCTCACAAACCCCTCCTTGCAAGTAAAACAGTTGGCTTCCAGGGCAGAGGGATTTGCCCAGGTGTAGCAAGACCCTAATCACCACCGTGTTTTCTGTTTGCTTTCTTCCCTTGCTGTGAAGTTACTTAGGAGTAGTTGGCATTTCATTTAATCGTGCAAGTTATTTGGGTTTTTCCCATCCATTCCAGCCCTATTGTATCTCCTGGTTTCCTGTGCTAAGGTTCTGCTTGGCATGGAGGGCCCTCAGCTGCTCCTGGGGACCAGCCCATGATAGGGAGACAGAGCCCTGCCAGCTCCTTTGCAAGGCTGGTAAGGCACCAGCTCTTGCTGGTGAAGAGAAACACTGCTCTGTCCACTGTGACTTCTTGGGCTCGCCCCTCAGCTGCTTTTGCATAGCAAGAACCAGATCCAAAAGCCAGACACATTCTCAGATGACTGATTTACCCCAAACACCTCTTCCCCCACCCACAGTCTTCAGGACCTGCAAGTCCTCCTAGCCTGACCGTCATGCCTGCTGTCTGTGACTGCACAGCTCCGACCCCCACCTTATGTTTCAGTTTCATTGCTAAGGTTATTTATTGCTGTAATTAGTCAATTGATTCCCCCATATGCAAATATTGAGCCATCCTGAGACTGTCACTTCAAAGGACTTCTGTCAGATTTGTCACCAATAATTAAATGGTCTCCACCCAAGCAGACTGTGCTTTCTATCAAGAATATGCAGTTTGCTCCTGACTGTGGGCCAAGGAAAGCCATTATTTGATCACAGCACTGGCAGATATCCTAGTGAGCAGGAGAAGCTCACTTTGTTATGCTTAGCAGCTCCTAACTTTCAATCATGGGAAATCATATTTCAACTATTAGCATGTAAGAATTTTCCTTACGCACCAGCACAGTTAAAAGGCCACTGTCAGCTTGGAGCATGATGCCTTCCCTATGGAGGCTGATGAGAGACTCCACACTAATCTCACCCTGCTGTTTGCCTGCTGGTTTCTGGTACAGTCCCAGGTTATTAAGATGTTATATTCATTGCAATGGAATTATTTAACTATGTAGAAATGCTTTGTTTTTCCTCTTCTCTGTTGTGCGAAACAAGAAGAAAAGGCACTGCACCCTCGCTTCTGTGAACATTTGAAGTATATACCTGCAGCAAAACACACAGGTTTTCCCCCCCCCAGCCCCTCAGCTCCGGCACAGCAAGAGGGTGTTCTGCTTCCCTCAGCCCATGGGAAAGCAATTCAGCCCCAAAGTGCAGCTGCTGGCAAAGATATCAATTCATTTAGCCAATCTTTTTTGTGGTATTTCATAGGTGATTGTGTGTCTTTGTTAATGATACCAGCATTTATTGTCCAGGCTCTGAGCCATGCACAAGCCCCTCTGATGTTATTCCCACTCCACCCGGGTTGCTGAAGGGAACTGCTTCTGAACATTTTGCAAAACTGCCTTCAACTGTCTCCTAAAATTTTTCTATCTAAGAAGTCCAGAAAATGGTAGATAATTGCAAATGCTGCTTATTAGGGCGACCATGGTCATCACACTACTGTCTTGTGCCTCAGTCTGCTGCTGGTTGTATTTATGTCCTGCCTCTGGTCATATCATTGAATGCAAACTCTCATCAGGAGACGGTCCTTCCCTCCTCAGCAGCTCTGTTCCCAGCCCAGAAAGCAGCCAGCTTGACACCTCCAGAGCCATCCTGCCTTTTCCAAACTAAACTAAACAACAAAGTCCTTGAAAGTTGAAATGTTCGCTGAGGGAAAGCCCAATCCCAGGGAAAAACTGCAGTGTCACGTTTTCTCTGAGGGCAGAGTGAGCAGCCTTTGCAGACAGTGGTGCTGGTGGTTGTTTTTTCATATAGATTCTGGCTCTACCTAGTAAAAGCATTTACAACATATTGATTACTTTATGCAATAAATTGCGACTATAATAGTGTTTCATCTAGAACCAATGGACCGTATTCTATAGAATAATACTTCCATGTACTTCTAATATCATTTAAAGCCAGTGACTCTGAGAGAGCCTTAAGGCTCTGGTTTGGTAATAACATTCTGCCTACCTCAGACTGACTTGTAAAATTTCGTCCTACTCAGCCATGCATTCTTACCTTG
>JAVJGG010000021.1:13110936-13132270 GCA_035590195.1 Aviceda cuculoides
GGGAAGATATCTAACTTCTGACTTCTGGCCATGGAATGGAAAGTTGAGTACCTAAATATACATGATGGATGGCTCAGTGCAATGCTCTTCAGGAAAAAGCATATACTTTCCACAGCTGCTTAAAATAAGGGCCTAACTCAAACCTATAAATCAGATCAGAGAATACTGTGGAAAAAATACATCTTATGTGCATTGACCTATTTCAATACCAAAATCTACACATAGGAGAGCTATCAGTCTTAGGGTAATTTGTCTCTTCAGTTCTATATAGTACAGGTTACAATCTGCAGAAAGTTTAAAGGGGTATTACTGATTGACATCCAGATATATTCAGTTTCCCTATTCTCTGTCCCACCATTTTCGATCTGGGTGCTTAATTTTGCTAAAAAAAACCCCCAAGGCCCTGTGCAAGCTGTTTGCTCTGGGTATGCCTCCGTTCCCTCTCTAATCTGACTTGCAAGGGTAGGGGAGCAGAGATAAGGTCATGTTCCACTGCAATTGGTTCTTTCTTTGGATTTCTCAGTGCTTCAGTCCCCTTGACTACAAAACACATTTTAGAGAAACAAAAATGGAATATACTCTTAGGTCCCGATTGAAACAGTCAACGTTAATCTTTAAACTGCTTTTAAAAAGTGTCCAAACGGTGAAAAACAAAATGGAAAGAAATTCCCAAGAAAGATTTTTTTCAGGTACTGTGAACTGTTCAAATATTTGTTTGTGATATTTTTTAAAGGCAATGCTTTCTAAAACCCAAAAAAGCTCATTTTCAAAATACCAAGTGAAAACATTAAGTGTCTTAACAGAAATAACATGACTGGTACTAATGTGCTGGCAGTGAGCTTGACAAATGAAAATATTGATGGTCTCGCTGCAGCTAACACTACGAAATCAATTTTGCTGGCATCTCAGTCAAACTTTAGGAGATCATCATGCAGAGGAAGAACAATAGCTTTAGACATGGTTTATTATTAAATTACAATGGTTTTAAACCTTGGATTGACCCTTATTGTTCAGAAATTTTTCTCAGTATTTTGGTAACCGACCTCCAGAGCTCAGCTTTCCTCCAGCATATGCCAACCTGGCCTGTCACCATCAGTGCTGGGTGCATCAGCTGAGAGCCGGTCAGCCTAGCCAAATCCTGCTCAGAGCAGATCTTCCGCAGGACCAGTAGTAATATACGAGCATCAGAAGTTTGGATGTGAAGTGTTACTTCTAGTTTTGATTTATTCCTCGCTCAAAAGCAGAAGGGTCTGTAAGCAGCTGGGTAGTTGTAGATACATCTTCTGTAGATTTAGAGCATTTGCCGAAGCTCCCTCACACACCCATCTCCATTATAGCTGCACTCGTAAAAAACATATATATCACTAGAGCTTTGCATTGAAATCTCACTGTATTTCAGGCTGGAGATGGAAGGAAGCCAAAGTAACTCAGCAGATGTTGCTGGATGCTGTGAAAAGTGCATTTAAAACCTCCCTAAGGACTTATGCAAAAAAAAGCACGGAAGAATCACGGTTAGTGTTACACACACACACATAAACAGATACATTAACCGAAATAGCCTTTTAACTGTTATTCATATTGAGGAGTATGAGCAAGCAAGTCATTGTTTGCTGTCTTTATTGATGTATCTGCACTGTGTTTAGCAATCCTATAAATCCATTATTGCTGGGAACAGCTGCAGAGCAGACTGATAAGCTGGGAAATGAGCACACAGCAGATAATGTGGAATAACCAGCTCCAGGCTGGTCAGAGCCAGAGCCCTTACACCTTGGACTACACACACCATCAGAAAATTTCTAAGTATCAGCAAGACTCAAGTGTAAGAGCACTTCCCAAGGAAGCAAAGGATTCTTTGGCATCGCCAGGCTATTGCTGAACTTAAGAGTTTCTGAAAAAAGTAATCTGATCAGGTGTACAACACTCCACAGATGAGTGTGAGGTACCTAGCCCCTGTGGAGAAGGCAGACAGCCTTACACAGGCACAGTGGCCTGGACTTCACCACTGACATGCACCAGGGCTGGAGGAGACGTTAGGCAGGGCTGGAGAAGACAGGCTTTGCACCTACAGAGTGAGGAGAAGGAAGGGGAAACAGCATATGTGGTGGAGGGAGGTTATTGGAATCTGGGAAGGAAGTGAAAAAGCGAGCAGCCTGGCAGGAAAAGCTTCCCCTGGAAAGAACGGTGGTATCATGTGCCATCTGGAGGCTTAAAGCAGAAACGAACAGGCTGTTTTTCCTTTCTGGAGGTACATACCTTAATCAGAGCTGACATTAGATCAGCCTGTTTTCCTTCTGATAGTACATTGCCAACACTGGAAGCACCATATCAGAAAACTGCCAGCATTAAAAAAAAAAAAAAAAAAGTCCAGAAATCTCTTACAGAGGATAAATGTCTTCTTGCCCATCCTGCCCTGCACTGAAACAAGGCCAGAGACATGGTATGGTGTGTGGAGAGCACTCTGTCCCTAGCAGTCTTCTTGTAAGCACTATTAATACACTAGGGATGCCCACAAAGCACTAGCATTACCATCCAGAACATCATTCCAAAGAATCTTGCCTTTCCCCACTTGGAAAGCTGGAGGTAAAAGGTGAGTTAAAGTAACTTGCTTTGGATCAAATTAGACTACCTTTGCTCAGCTTGAGGGGCTAATTTGCTAATTTGCTTTGCTTCTGGCTGTTAGGAGATGATGTCTATTAATTTAATATGAAATAAACCCAGGAAAAGCAATTTGAATGAATAAATGGGGTTGTGCTAAGTAAGAGGGACAAAGAACAGGCCTGGATCCTGAATCGTTTTCTTCAGGTCTGTGAAACAGCCTGAGGGGCTCCCAGCTTCTCCTCCTTGTGAGATGTACAAACAGCTCCTTCCCTCCTGCCTGCTTTGTTGGCAGGAAGCAGCTCCTCCTGGTGCTTCCAAGTCAGGTTTTCTGCTTCGTTTGCTTCCTCCTCCCTCGCAGGCAGGAGGCTGGCATGGGCAGAGTTTGCCCAGCTGGACAGGAGGGAGAATGGAATGAAGCACAACACTGGAGAGACATACCGTTTGGTATCAACTCTGTAAACGCTTCTGCAAAGTGCTGAAAATGGAACCATTTAAAGCCAGAGGTTTCAACAACATGAGGTCTTATGTGAAGAGCTGAAAGGGACTCCGTAAAGCAGTGCCACAGTAACTGGAAAAAGGAAGTACAGTACCTTCTCTGGTGGGTATGAGAAGTGGGAGAACACTGCACCTACCCACCTCAGAAGCAAGTAAACTGTTGATTTTTGCTTGCCCCTCATTCTGCCCCTGGACAAAAGTGATTGCATCTGCATTTTTTAATTACTCGCCTCACCCAGGAGCTGTTAAGACCTAACATCTTTCCCATTGCTAAGGAGCTTTTTCTTTTTGCTTGAGAAAGCAGAGTGTGCAAAGTTTTCAGGTGTTTCTCCCTTCCAAGCTCCCACTTTTGACCCTCTTCCGCAAGAACATCCACATCTGTTCAGCTCCAAACTCCATTTGGTGCCTGATAGCACCCAGCCAGAAAGGGCATGCAAGGGCAGCAGTGTTTCTGGCTACATCCCATTTATCAAGGAAAGAACAGGACGGAAACAGTGTCCTGTCCTCTCTGACCTCCACCTTTTTAATTTCCAAGACATTGCAAGACCAGGTACAGAACGGGATTTCCAGATACACAGGTTCAGCTCTACCCACCTGAACAGACTAACGCTCCAAATGACAGCCAGACCAGCTGGCTTTACTGAAATTCTAATATTCAAACCTATGTGATTTAAGAAAAAAGAAGTGAGAAATTTTGCTCCGTAAAAGGCTCCCTGAGGCTGATTGCCCCTGCCAGTGGTGGCCACCTGCTGCAGGTCCTACACTGGGAGCTTTGTTGTCACAGCTTCTCTTCTGCAGCATGAGTCTCACCAAGAGCTCTCGGATAACCATCATGTGGCTGGCACATGCTCCCACTGGAAGGTGATGAGACAATCATGCTTTGCTCTTCCCACCTCACCATTTCAGAAAACACAGCAGAGTCACCATGGAGGATCACAAAATTTTACAGTAAGTGTCAGCACCCCGTGATGAACAGGAGAGCTGCTGAGTGTCAGTATCACCCTCCAGGCATGTGATCCTTCTTGGGAGTGGTTCAGATGGCAACCAGGAATGGAAACTAAGATTTTTAGAAGAAAGGGACTTAACTGAGGTAATTTTACATGCATCTACAGTCAGGTAACCTGTAATCAAGAAGCCAGCTGTAACATTACAAAGATATTTCTGCACCCCCTTCTATCATTGCTCCCTGACAACAGAACATCTCCTTCAAGGGATAAAAAAGTCCTCACTCTTGTTTGCCTGGAAGTAAATGAGTCCTAGAAACACTAGTCCTCCCTCAAGGTGATTTCAGTGAGTGGAAATCTTTTGACTGACCTTGATGAAGGTATTGTTCCTTTAACTGGTACCAAGCTCTTCATTTAGAGAAACCACCAACTGCCAGGACACATTAGCATCGGGCCCTGGTCCTGCCAGGCAAGTCTCAACAACAGATTAACCTCTCACAGGGAGCCCCAGTGACCGTAATACACATCCTACTCAACTGCCACCCTAAAGGATGGGAGCCCACTTTCCTTATCCACTATAAAGCCCTTCTAAATGAAATGGGTATTTTGGCAAATTAATTTTATTCAAAAGGAACCAAAAAGAAAACCCAAGAGAGGAAAAACAAGACAGAAAGTGCTCTAGGATGATGCTTTTTAATTGTTATTTTTATACCTTTAAAAACAAATCAAACCATTAAAAACATTATAGACATGTGCTGAAATTTCCTGTACAACAGCTATGAAAACAATAAAATTTGTACATCATTTCAAGATATTCAACAGTCACTTATTTGAAACACATCAACTTTTCCCTTCTTAAGCAGGCCCCAAATGGGGAAAAAGAGTAGAACAGAAATGCAGGAGATGTAACTGCCACACAGTGGACCTTTCAGCCTGAAAAGTACATAGTTTTAGATAAGCAACAGCGAGAGGAAACACTGACCAAAGAGACAGATCTTGGCAATTATAACACAGAGAACATCAGAAGGCAGGGAAAAAATATTTGCAGGAATTCAAGTCTTGACCAAGACAGATCCACAAGGTAGTAGAGCATTACCTGTAACCTCCCTCTTCCTGTAGAGATACCCTGTGAGGCATGTCTGACTTACTCGCATTGACACTATGGCCAACTTTATGTTTACAACATTTCAAACCTTACCAACTTCTTCCACCTATACCTGGGATCTGCAGGTCATTTACTTCAAACTTCAGTCTCTTCTCACAATGAGTTGGTTTTGGGAAAACACATGTATACAGTTGCATTAAAAATGGATACTCATTAGATGACACAAGTGAGAATTTGGTGCCTGGTTCCAACATCAAAACAATGGGACAGATACATTTGTCTTCTATAAGACTATCTGAGTGTTGGTTAGGCAGAAATACATACCATTCTAGCTAGTTTTCTGATGTTCTGCTGCAATATAATACAAACACCTGACCTAGCGTAGAAGATTCATGTCCTCTTCGGTGCTATGCAAAACAAGGGCCTTCTGAAGCAAGAAAGAATTCACCACCCTAACGCAGCAAGTTCTTGGGAGACCTGGAAAAACGCATACTGGCTCTGTGCTCTGCACAGATGTGCAGTAATTAAAAGATTAAGAGAGAAAAAAAAAAAATAACATGACTGTAAGGGGCAGACTTTCCTCCCTCCCAGCTCCTTTGGAATGGTTCTGTTTGGTCCAAGTGGTTTATCTTTGTTCGTCATCTGACAGCAGCTTAGGAAGAATGCTGGGGGAGAGATCCACTATGCGGACTGCCAGTTTGGATGGAGTTGGGCAGGATCATTAACCTCGTGGGCGTTTTTTAAAACCATTTTTTTAAAAAGTATTTCAGAGAAAGAGAGGTGGGGGGGGGAAAAAAAAAAAAAAAAAAGATATTCAAGAACCCACAAGTGGCTGCTACAAAAAACCCAAACCAAACCAAAAAAACCCACCCAAAGCTGAAGCACTCTGTGGTTTGTCCTCCAGTTTTGCTCACACACGGCACACCACAATTTCACACCAGGTTGTAAAAAAATTCCTCTGGATATCTGTAAAGTTACAGTTGTGCACCAGGAATTCCTACATTTTTCTTCAGCTGACCATGGACTCTGCAAGGTTGCCAGGTTCCACTGTAATGCCACATATACTGCAAGTAGCTGTAGCTTTTTCTGACAACCCTGCTACAACAAACAAAACCCCCTGGGAAAAAAAAAAAAAAAAAAGCAGCAGAATTCCAGAGACTCTGGTTATTAAACCTTCATAAGATTTTTCACCACTTTATAGCTATTCTATAGCATTATTCATAAACTTCATATTTGTCTGCAATGCAACCAGTGCAATGATCCGAAGACCAAAAGACACCCCCCACCCCCCCAGCTACTGTAGAAGTCCTTCATTGGTAATGCCTTCGTAAGTCTAACAGTTATGTACCAGCAAAATAAATCCAATCTAATCCTTGACTTGTAAAATCAGCAACTAGGTGTTTTCTGCTTGTTTGTTCTCTTTTTAAAAGGACCAGTTGAAATGACAGCAGCAGTATATTGCAAGTAATTATAAAACAATTACATTAGATCAATGAGATGCAGGCATGTAAGATGTGTCTCAGTTTTGAATGGCTAAAACAACCGAGAAATTGGTCTTTACAGCAGAATTTTATGCAATTTGTTTTGGTAGAAACAGTAAAGCCAGTCAATCTGTTTGGGAGTGCTTGGACACTTGGAACCTTAGTTTTGACATTTTCACAGATTTATATATTCGAGGAAAACCAACAATGATAAAAAGACACCAACCTGAGTAAAACTCTATTAGAATAGAGTGATCATTATTCAGTAAATCATATATTGCACCTTTAAATAAATCATTATAAATTGTATAAAAACAGGAGTATCAGCCAGGAACAGGGAGGAGCTATTCTGTCCTTCATACACACCCCCACACACACATTCACATATTCACTTGCTCAGTTTTTTTCCTATAGTTAAAGCTCAGAGTGGCAGACCGCACTCCTTTTCCTCTAGCAGAGGCACCGAAACATTAAGGCAGGGGATATTTGTGGTGAAATGCAAAAACAAAGCTCACCTCCAAACTTCCGGACAGTCCTGCCAACAGTGCAACTACAGTTAAGTTTGACATAAGCCTTATTTAAAAATCTGTGTTCTCATTAAGAGTTTCAGTACAAAAATAGAATCTCTGCTGGTTTTTTTTCTAGAGTAGCAACTAGAAAAGGCACAATTTCCAAGTATAAATGTCCATTTGAAGGAGCTGTTTGTACTCCTTTTTTTTTTTTAAATAAAAAGGAACACAGAAAAAAAAAATATCAATCACAGAGGCACATATCTATTAGCTAAGTAACCAGATACAGTAGATAAAATATGTTCCTGAAACTTATAATTAAATATATTAAAACAGCGCACAAGCCTGGTGTCTGTAAATGAAATCATATAAAGTTGTAATAAAAAGCTTGTGTTATTAATATTTAAATTCTAGTTCACCATTCATACTGCAAATGCTATTTCACCTATCAGTACTGTTAAATTCCCAAGAAAAAGCAAGATTCCTCTGTTAACTTGAAATAGTTTTCCTTGGGTTTTTTTGTTATGTTTCTTTTTTTTTTTTTTTCAATACCAATCTGTGGCTCCTGCCAGTATTGTGTAGATCACATCTTCGAATGTGGACAGAACTGGAGAAGCCAGACATGAGACACTGCACACAATCCCGGAAAACGTGAGTAGAACACCTCTGTTTTCTGTACGTAGCTAACGCCTCCTGGAGACACTGTGCTTCTTCCAGGCTATGCGTGGTAGCCATTTGCCTTCCCAAACCCTGGCCCAGGTGCGAAGTTTTCATAGATTGCCATTGCTGTCATGTTTTGGTAAATAAGATCAGTTTTCTTGTCTTTCTGGGATCTAATAATATCCATAACACACTGGTTTAGGAAGACGTACTGGTCCTGATGGGAGAAAAAGAAAGGGTAATACATCTCTAGAAAATACCAGATTTTGGAAGTAATTCTGCTCCTGAATATAGGTTTTGGATGCACTGCACTGAATGTTATCAGAGTATTTTTTAGAAGTTGTATGTATAGTTCATAGAAAATAGGGCTGGAAAGGACCTCATGATGTCATCTGATCAACTCCCTGTAAAAAACCAGGATCAAATTTAATGTCATGCATAACACCCTCTTAAAAGACTTTCACGATGGAGATTTACAGCCTTTTTCAAATCAGCTTAAGTTAATCCACACACCTTTTTGGATCAAAGTGATAGTTTCAGCAGGAACGTGTGTGTTCCCGCAGAACACAAAAGAAAAGATGCACACTGAGACCACTTGACTCAAGACAATTCTGGCTCACAGCTGTAAGGGCAAAACTCACATGGGTTAAACAAGCTGCAAAAAAAACTTTTCCAGATTTTGGTTCTTTCCAGCTGCAAATGTCAGTCCTGCAAAGTACTCTGTAAAGAGATTGATTGGACATACTATGGTCCCTGGCTGCAACTACTGTTGTGGGAAGAGATGAGGCAGGAAGGAGGGAAGTTAAATAAAGGCAATTTCAGATTGCTCCTTAGTATCTTATCTTCCTGTAATTCTGAGCTACATCTTGAGTCCACCCTTCCTGGATTATTACACACATTTGAAAAACATGCTGCTGGATGAAAGACAGCCTTACCTCAGTTTGCACCATTAAAGGTCGGTGCATGCGAAGATCATACACCACTCCGTACACATCCACAGTATTCTCCATTTCAATCTGCTGAATCAGGCGGTCAATGGCAATGAATGTCCCTGTCCTCCCGACACCAGCACTGCAACGACACGGGGAAGCTATTTACTGTTTTCTCTCAACCACCTGCTCCCTCACCGGGCGCCTGATGAAAAGCTAGTGAAGCTGGTAAGATGCTTCCTACTCTTTCAGTGGGGTAGGTACTAAAAGCCTCTGCAGCCCAGACAGGTGGTTCTTACCAAGACGGAGGGAGGGAGGACGTGCTTCTGGGTTTGCCAGCCTTGAAGGTGCACAAGATTACACATAAAATCGCTTGAAAAGGCAACTTTTTCAGCTAAGTTTGCCAGGCCAGGAGAGACTGCCTATTCTAATGAAACTTTGTGTTACATACTTTGCTACCTACATAGCATTGCTATGTTTCTGAAGCAGGGGGCAAAGGGTTTAATTTGGCAGGGTGAAGAGCAAATGTCCTTAAGCAAAGAAACTTATTTTTCTTTCCTTTTTTTTTTGTTGTCCTTTTTTTTTTTAGAATCACATTGAAAAAGAATTGTTCTTAAAAAAGCCTCAAAATAAAAGTGTGTCTAACACAAACATGTTCTTCCTACCTGCAGTGCACCAGAGTAGGAGAGTCGATTGGATTTTGACTACTGTACTCATGAACAAGGTGTCTAAAGTTGATGAGAAGGTCTGTTGTCTCCGGCACTCCGTGATCTGGCCAGGAGGTGAAGTGGAACTGGCGCACCGTGTGGCTCTCTGGTGTGTTGGACTAGAAGAATACACACATATAAAAACAAAACAAAACAACAAAAACCAAGAAAACCAGCTTTAGAGGAGCAACAGTAGGGATTCCTGCCGTAGGTACTGGGCAAAGCTCAGCTTCATTAAAGATGCCTGTTACAAAGTATGCAGTAATTTGACCAATGATATTTCAATTTCTCTCTTCCTTCTGCTCTGGTAGAGAATACTTTGAAATAATTTCCATTTACTTTTCACTTTACTCCAAGATCATCTCTGCTGCATTACATTTGCTGACAGAGAAGGGGCTAATTGTTCGGTCTAGCAGGTATCACAAGTACCTGCACAAGCACAAGTTTTGGTGCAAGTCTCAGGGAAACATGAGCTGCAGGATCACTGATGGGGCAATCGGTAACTCCCATTAGCAGGCTGGATTTCGCTGGCAGATCCCTTTCTGCCTTAGGGAGGGTCTTACTGACAACCCATTCCCACCTCTGGATATGTTACTCAAACACTGTTGTGAGAAGCCAGAGCTTCTCCATATGAACAAATGCATACACATAAATATCACAGGAATCTTGTTGTCAGTAAGTAGTGTGAAAGATTTTAAATTGTACTTTTGGCAGAAAGCAGACCAATACATTCAAAGCCTCAAATTAAAATAACCCACTCTTATCCTTTTGCCTCAGATAACTTTGAATTTGATTAAGTTTTAGTGAAATTATTATATTCTGTCACTCCAGTATTTCTTGACATGTGAAGTCACAGTGATACAATAAACCACTTCTACAGATATTTATACACTAACAACTAACAACCGAGGGGGTACGCACCTTTTCTACAGTGAAGTCCCTTATTGTCCATTCTGGAAGGACAATCTCTGACACCATTGTCACAATAATGTCACCATAGCTCTTGGATTGTTTGTCTGGCCAGTATTGCTCACATTTTGTCTAAGAAGAGAGTTACAAGATTAGACATACAGCAATGAAGCAACTGACTGTTAGTTTTAAATAACACACCACCTGACACAGGGCTAGAAAACACATCACCCTTCCCAATGGCCTATCCCAGGGCAGGAGAAGCTCTACCAAAATCATTCTTTAGGGATAAGAACCCACCCTTAAAGACAGCGATACCACAACCCTCTTGAGACAAGCTGTTCTGGTAGTCAGCAGATATAAAAACGGGGAAAAAGCTTAAAAAAAAAAATAATTTGGCTTATTTAATTTAGAAAACAGTCTTCCAGTAACTGGATGGCTGTTAAAAGAAAGTGATCAGTCTCCAACCTACTAGGGTAACAACAAAATTAGAAGAGATTCAACTGCCTTCAAGAGACAGTTCAGTTTTAATAAAAACATACCCGGGCTTGTTCAACACATTTTGTCAACATAACAATAGAGTAGATATTCTTCTCCCAAATCATGCGCCAGAAGTCTTCTATAGTATTGGGTAAAGGACCCTGTGCAGCAATAAATGCCTTCTTTGAGTTGTAGCCCTAAGGAGAAAAAAAAAAAAAAAAAAAAAAAAAAAAAAAAATCACACACACATGTGGATGAATGAGACATAAAAAGCCCATTTTGAACATCATTATAAGCTGTTAAGACTACATCATAAAAATACACATCATATTTCATTTCAACTAATAAAGCAACTTACAGGCATATAGTTTGCATTAATATAATCATCAGTTGCAGAGCTTTGATCTGAAAGTTTAACACGAGAAATATCATCTGCAGAAAGAAAAAAGGAAAAGAAAATTATGCATTGTAGAACCAGAACCTTTCTAAATACTGCTTATCTAAGGCATGGTTTTTAAACGAAAGGTGTTTTAGAACAATGTGCATTTTAGGAATAAGAATATAACTTTAGGAATCATAAATAGCAGTAGTTTAGAATTTTTATAATGAAAGCCTTCAGAAAAATGAGTAGCCAGGATAAAGATTCAGAATATTCAACACAGATTTCACCCCACCACCACCCCCCCCTTTTTTTAAAACTTGGTTTGGTTTTGCATATCTGTATATTTTTAAGCCAACACTAAACTATGGTTTTCATTACTGGAGAAAAATAGGTAATTTAACTAAAGTTTTAATTACTGGAGAAAAATAGGTAATTTGTCTCCAGCTGCCATTGCAGCTGATGTTTTTCCTCCAAAGCACCCCTAAGTACCTGTCACTGCTTGCCTTCCAATTCCCTCTTATACTCTGCTATGTTGGGATGCCCACAGACAACTTGGCAGGGCTTCAGGTCTTAGTTCATCTGCAAAGCTGGCCAGCAAGTTCTTAATATTTCTCATTGCTCTGCACACCTATCTGTCTGTAGTCAACTGTTAACTTCTTGTTTTTTCAGTCTGGACTGCAAATTTCTCACAAATAGAAAACTAAAATTATTTAATTAAGGGTAAAGTTCTTTAAGGAGCTTTCTTGAGGGCAAGTTTGGGAACTTTAGGGAACATTCTTGAGGGAAAGCTCTTTAGGTTTGCTTATACAGTGATTTTGAGAAAGCAGCAGCCCAAATTCATTCATTTGGAAATTGACAACATTAGTCCCTCTTTGAAACCTCTGGGTACTACTAAAGCCAAATTAGCCAAACTCAAGGTTTTTCACCTAAAATCTCAACCAGTAGAAGATGCAAAACCAAAGAGAGTAACTCACATGGTAAGACGTTGTTGTATCTATTTTTTCCCCTGTTCTCAGCAAGTTCAGCAGCAAATTTGGGCTGATGAACACCAGCAGACTTCAGTTCCTACAATAAAAGAAGGATTCATGAGCACCTGGTCCTGGTTTAGGAATCATACAGAAACACATGACAAACAGACAAATACTCCAAACACTCTTGGCCTTTGCTGTAAAAGTAAGCATGTTAAACTGGGATAAAAGATGACAGAAATCATCTTTTTACAGAGTGGGAGGGAGACAGTAGCAGACCTGATAGAGGAAGGATTAATACAGCTTGTAGGAATAGTAGCGTGTTTAAAACCCAGAGATGGACTTTAAAAGCCCAGAAACAGTTTTGCAGAAATACATGACACTGACATCAACGGCACGCTCATTCTGACCCCAAGGCAGTGAACTACTTAGCATAAGCTTTGCAGACATTTCAGGGAGAAAGGGAGCAAGTACATCATGAAAGGACTAAAGGAAGCAAAATCTGAGAGGCAGGCAAGGTGGAGCGCCAGCCTGCAAAGTACAATCAAAGGGACAGAAATTAATCTGGAAAGAAGAAGAAAGCCAATTAACAGCTTCAAGGAGATGAAAAAAAAAAAGAGATTCTTTAACAGCAGACACGACAAGACAGAATTCCTTACTGACACTCGATTCCTGTCTTTTGTATCTTTTAACAATTGAGCTTTAGCACATTTCATAGAAAAAACATTTATGGTCACTAAGCAAATGATAATTGCCATTTTTCTGACCGCTCCTTTGAGCTATTCACAGGTGTGGTTTGCAAATTGCACCTATGCACTGAGGTAGTCAGTGATATTAACAAGAGACCTGTCTTGCTGTGTAGAAAAACAAAAAACAGATATAAAAAAAAAAATCAAAGTGCACAGAAGTTAAAGAGCTTTCCCTAGGCTAACTCTGTAGTGCGACTAGGGCAAGGACTCAGGAGATCCTGTCTCTGGTGAGAGCTCTGACCAGTAGGCCATGCTATAAGCCCACAGGTAGAGATAATAGTTCAGGATATGAAGTATTTATCATGCACTTCAACTAAATTTGAAGCTGAATCAGGGAAGGGAAGGCTATGCATGTGGCTTAATCTCTGTAATAAAGGTCCCTTCTCTTCCCCTTCAGTAAGCCTCCCGTATGCTCCATAGGAAAGCTAATTTGCCTTTCCAAAAATATTGTCATGAAGCTCTCTTCGCTGAAGGCACATACCTCATACTCTTCAGCAAAACCACAGTTGGAGTCAGCTTGCTGCTTCTTAAAGTAGGACTCAAAGTTCTCCACTTTAATCATTTTTGATCTAAAATGAGAAAACCCATGTATTGGTAGCTAGTATTAGGTAAATAAACCATTAATTCAGTTAATGTGTGAGAAAGTATGCTTTACTTACTTCTTGACTCTTCAGGGGAGGATGGGGGGGAAGAAAAAGAGGTTGATTAGACACATGCAGCTGTATTTTTCACTATGTGAATCTAAGAATGAAAGCATGACTGTTAGTAGCAGCCACAAAACTGCATTTATAGGGGACAGGATATCAAGCATAGTATTTAACTGATCTGTTAAACCAAGGAGAGAATAGTGCATCCTTCAGGAGAAGAATATCACAGAAGGTGGCAGTCAGCTGCTTCTGTACTGCCATCACTTTGGCCCCATTCCCTGGTGTATTTTATGTCAACTATCAAAGTCTACACAGGTGGGACTTCATGGAATGCTCCAGCCATGCCTTCCCATCAGCACAAAAACTGGTGCAAGAACCAATAGTGTGATTCAATTGCACTGCCTGTGACTTCCAATGTATTGTGGTTACCCTCCCATGGCCAGCTTTTACAATCCCAACATTATCCATATTAATGGCTCAGCGCAAAGTAGTCATAAGGCAAAGGAAAACTCAGGCCACAGTGCAGAATTTTGCCTACGTGCACTTTAGCAACAATTTGGGTTGTCTCCTCAATGTGCACAGAAGCCTGCGTTTCATTCAAACATCCTGTTTTTCAAAACTACGTGGACCATTTGTGTGTCTAATAGCGATTCATGAAGCAAGCACTCAAATCCCTGTGGCAGCTCTAAAAGTCTCGATCAATATGATTACTTTTAGTCTGCAGGCTGGAGTCTTTAAATTCCATGATGAATTAATACTGCAAAATTCAACACAAAACTGTACAGAAAATAAGTATTAGGATTCAGAGTAAGTTGTGCAAATATCACTTGAGCCCAGAAAACAATTTGTGAAAGGATATGGACTTACTTAATTGGAGAAAAGGACACTTCAGTATTTCTTTTATCTTTCCTGTAAGGTGAAAGAAAACAACACAATAGGTTCACAGTAGAATTTAATGGAATGCATATGAGATTTCTGACAACGGCTATTTCCTGTGCCTGTTCAGAACAATTTCTTTTAACGCATCTCATTCTGTGAAAAACAAAAAAAAAACCTCCTGAGGCAAACCTTACACCTGGAGTAAGAATAAAATACTTCATCCTTCATTCAGTGATGTTGTGCAACAGGACAGTTTCTTTCTGATGGAACCACAGTATAACACCTGAACACAAAGTACAAAGTTTGGTGGAAGAAGTACATCTGAGGGATCTGCATCGCTAGCTAACGTCTCAGGAGAACTGCTACTAATCCCAGAATCCCTATAGTAAGTGTTCAACAGCGATGTGTCAGTGTTATTGAAAGTGGTAGTTGAATGAAAGTAAGTGTTCCTATAGCTTTAAAGGAAGTTCTTCTCATTATTGTCCACAGCTATTGGACATGCTTGTAAAAATAACATCAGTTAATCAAAGAAACTAGGAAAACTGGACTACGGGCCCTATAGCTAACTCTTTGCTTGACCAGAAACAGGACAAAGCCTTTGTGAATTCTTAAGTCCCATATTATTCGGAAAAGATTGGAAACTGAGAGACCAGCTCAAACCCTAGGCAACTCATCAACTTCTGGAAACCCCAGAATGGAAGTTTCATGTGACAGGCCATCAAGCAATTAAAAAACATGATTAATGGATAATTTAAAATAAAACCATCTAAGATACAATTACATATGTCTTTTAGCACAATAATTTGTGTTGCTTGCTCACTTCTGACTGAATTACTTTATCAGCATGCATGCATTCAGAAGAGCTAAACAAAACAAATCTTAACTTATTAGTCTGTAACTATGGGGTTGAAGAAAGTCATTTATCTAGTTTGATACATCATCTCTAATCTGTAACATACAAACAAGATTTTTAATAGAATGTATTTCAAAGCATTGTGACATAAGTGTACAAAACAGAAAGAGGCCTTTTTAGGAGAAAGATACAGAAGTGAAATACTGGTGTTCCTCATCACAACAAATACAATAATGAACATACATTACCTTCTCTTTCTCCAGAATATGAAACCGCCTATAGTGACTACAGCCAATATAGCTAAAAGGCACCCAATAACCGCTCCAGCGATAACACCTGATAAAAGAGAACACACATTACTCATTACTGATTTACTTCTTTGGTAATGATCTAACTCAATCAATGTGCTAAAAGAGAACCTCTCAAGTGACAGAGCACACTTTGCTCTACTAAACTTCTTTTCTTTACTGGGTCCTTTGGCAGCACCAGTATTAAAAGCGCATTAAGAATAATAAATCAAAGATGATAAATAAATACAAAATTGGGATCAAAGGACCAGTATTTGCATTCCAATACACCTGCTTCCAACTTACCAGAACTGTTAGAACATCAGCTGCTTTTTGCCACTTGTTTCTGTTCCAAAGTCTCACTGTGCCATCCAATCCCTTTTAGCATGCCATGAGTAGCACAGCTTTTGGTTACTTCCACAGTGGAAGTCATACATGGAAAAAGGTCACCCGCAGAACTAGCAAGGTATGAATTTACAGAGCAGTGCAAAGCTAGAAAGAAACAGTCCATCACAGAGAAACGAATGGGCGTTTTGCTGTTATGAAATTTGCCATAATTAAGGAATCTCCGCACACTGTGTATGTGCCAAGCCGCTAGTTCTATACTTGACATTAACTATACCTGGATCCTGGGGTAGCAAAACCGCCTCAGAACAGGGTGAAAATGATACATAACTATCTTCTCCCGCAATGATGTTGCCCATAGTAAAGGTTATATTAGTGAAACCTGCAACACTTGCCCTGTTGATAAGGGAGAAGAAAAAAAAACAAAACAAAACAACAAACCACAGGTACATTACATGGTTTTAACAGCCTTAAGCAAGATCTGTAATCTTTTCATTAGATGATCTTTTAGATTTCAACTGCAGCAAAATTAAACAAACAGTGGTTTGAAATAAATACCTGTATGAATGAAGTGGAATCAATGGTCCGTTTTCGTAGCCATACATTGTGTTTCCCTTGCCAACATTAACGACATTTGTACCATTCTGAGAATGGAAAGAAGGCGATTTTGCCTGCTCTGTATCTATGACATATGTTACATAGGTGACTGTCATCAACTTCTTGAAATCTTTGTATGTGTTCTTCAATTTAGACTTCAAAGACCCACAACCTTCAGGAAAAAAACAAGGATATATGTGGTATATATCATCCACTGATTTTGTATCAATTGGCACAGTGGCTGAGATGGTCACATTAACCTCAGTTATTACTCCATAAACACTGCCTGAAATGAAAAGCTGAATGCAACAATCTCAGAAATCTCTTGTACTGCAGTGCAACCTACTGAACTACCTCCCTATTCCCCATCTGTACTTGTTTTAATCTCCTTTTGGTTTTACTTCTACCATGTATAGGGGAGCTTCTCTGTAAAGGTACATTAGTGGTGGATTCTGGTGTCCTCGTGGACAGCCTTCACTAGGCAAGTCAGTCATAACCATATGCGCTCTATCAACTATCACATGTAGAGAGTGCAAACAGTGCAGAAAGTCAGCTGGTATTTGGTAACATTGTGCCACCCAAACAGCGTCAAGCCTCATTCAGGGTGACTCCAAACTTGTCCTGAACTATACTTCCTTGCTGTGTATTACATGAAGCCTCACACCTAAACCTTAAGAGATGAAAGAGTTAATTTCTGCCTTTTCTTGACATAGATGAGCATTGGACAAAACAGTGATCGGAACAGTTTCTCTTCCAGAAGGCTGAGAAGAATGGGCTACCGCAGTCAAACAGTGACTAACAGGACACCATCTGCAGAACAGCATCACTTCACAGTGTCTGGTGTTAGAAGATGAACCTTAGAAACCTGAGGCAGCTTATACAGTTGAGGCATATGTGACCTAAGAGTTAACAAACAAGCTCAAATTATCAGTTGTCCAACAACTCAAGAAGCAAGCAAACTGACGTAAATATTCAAAGTGCTGTGGGAGGAGGAAGAATCTTGCTCATTTGACTGAAGTTTGCATACACTGCTCTCTACTAACTGCCTTTACAAAGCTAAAAGCTCCTTCCAAAAGCAAATATAGTATTGAATTCACCTTTAAAAAGGAGAAGCCTTATAGGAACCCTGAAATGTAGAAAAGCTCTAGTAAGTTTTCTACAGTTGTGTAGACAAGGTTTGATCAGCCACCAACAGCAAAAGCTCTCATCAACTGTAACTGTGCAGGAACAGGGTGCAAAACAGCTCTTCTAAGCCACTAGTTTTGTTACATTAAAAGCAGGTGAGGTTGCAATTAACTCAGTTGCCGAGAAACAGGTGTTCAATACTATCTGAGATACGTTATACATCCTGTCTGGTCCCTAGTTTCCATTCCAAAAGGATGTACATCCCAGCTTATATCTGCAGCTCTTTGTGGATGTCTTGGGTATCATCCCAGGACATCTCAAACAGCCACAGACACCATTGCTTACACAATTCAATAAAGTCCCCTCTGTCTATCCTAAAGCTAACGATGTCTCTTAAGACAGAAAACCACATTTCAAGCATTTTAATGCTATTTCAACACTATAAAGCTGACGTGATGCTTGCCTGTACTGATGGTTTTTTGCTCCTGTCAAAGCACTCAGACTATATTATAAATACAGGCGATCTTCTTTCCTTATTTCCCTCAATCACATCATGAAACTCCTCTTCCTTGAATACCTTGCGATCAAAACCACACCAAAGAACGTACTGAATTTCATCAAGACTAAACAGGACTTGCTGAAGGTACAAGCAGAGCTATTGCTGCATGCAAGAAATTGACATTCAAATCAGCAACTCTGGGGCAGCCAAGTAGATGTGAAAAATAGGAATTTTCTGCACTGGTGTACTACATACCCATATGTATAGGCACTTCTTGGACATATATTGTATGGAAAACCACAGAAGAAAGATGAATTTCCAGTGTTAAGACAAAGGATAAACATGAGTGTCAAATCTCACGTAGGGGAAACTATCTCCATCAGCTGCTTTATTCCTCCAGTGCACTGGCAGAAATTAAAAGAAGTTCAACTAGAATCTACACTGTGAAGGTAAGTTCTTTAATTTTATGATTTATTACTAGACATTCACCAACTAAAGACATGTCTCTGTTTTGATGCTTTGAAGAGGTGAGTTTGATAGACTACCCTCTAGCTTTCCATGGCGTTCAACCTCCCTTGGCATGTAATGCTGACAACGCTTTTCAAGCCTTCCACCTGCATCCCATTTCGCTCTGTTAATAAAGTGTTTGAAGTAAAATCAGAAGGAAAGCTCTCTTCCTTTAAGATATTACTGCAGGTATCTTCCAGCTGAAGAAAGGAGTGGGGAAAACATCCCACATTCCGAAGCTGCTTATATTAGTAACTCTGAAAATTATTCTGTGGGGGGAAAAAAAAGGATACTACGCAATCTTGTGGCAGGAATCGCTGGCAAATTAAAATGACAACAGCACAGTGGCAAGATGTAGGAGACTTATACAAGGACAAGTCAGGCTGTTAAAAGCTGAGTGAAAACAGCGGCTTTCTGAAAACAAGGAGTGATCTGACTTCAAGCGAGGCATTTGCTTTGTGATTTTTGAAAGGTGATTGAAAATACTGAGTCAGCTTTTTCTCTCTCCATTTAACACCTATTTAGAGTTTAAAACATAATGTTGTCTGATAAATGGTTTCACACAGCTACAAGATAACATCAACACCTTACCTTGTTCTTCTGTTATGATCATTACTGCATAGGCTTTTAATGGTCCATTCACTGACTCAAAATCAGAGAATTCAACAGACAATGAGCTGTGACTGACCGCCTTGACTACAGGAGCTTTGGTTGGAGCAGGTGGGTCTACAAACAGAAATATTTTTTAGTACTAATAACAAAAAGTTTTCCAAACAAGGAAATGCTGTAATACTGATGCTGTTCATGTAATGCATATTTATTGTGCATCACATTAGACCTTGCATGAATGTAGTGTTTTATTCATAATCTGTAGGCTGATAATGTACTGCATATCGAGTTTGGTATTCTGCAATCACGAAGTTAATATATTGGTCCTATGAATATCTTTCATTCTCAAATCTTAATGCTTACCAGTAATGCTCGTATTACACATTTTCTGCACTGGAGGGCTTTCAGAACTATTTGAAAGAGTTGCAATAGTAACAGTATAGGTGCTGAAATAGTCTAAAGATGCTGTTCTGAAGGTTTCCTCTGAGCCTTCCCTCATGCAGGATGGAGTCCGTTCTTCTTTTGCCCATGTACCATTAAATACTCTAATTCTGAAGCCAGAATTGTTACCAGAAGGGCATTCCCACTTCAGCATTAGGGAAGATTGCTTGGCCACTGGTTCACACTGAAATGAACTCACTAAGGCAGGAACTGAAAAAAAAAAAGAATAATTAAAAAAAGGAGTAAGAAATGAAGTATTGCAGTAAATAGAAAAAGCTGTCTATTTGCAAGTTCTGTGTATAAACATTTTAAAAGTGGAAAAGAATACTGAAGTTTTACAAAAGATGAAGCTACTGCCTACAAGGACTTGCTACCCTATAAGGAAGAGAAGTATTTAGCACACAAAGTACACAGAACTCTTCTGTGCTCTCTAGCTCCTCTGCAGACAGGTTTATCAAGAAAATTTAGGTTGAGTATCTGTCAAGTCAGCAAAGTTTTCAAAATACTGTTCAACCACTAAACAAACTACTCTAAGAACATTTTTAGAGTAGTATGTAGATTGATGCTAACTCCCTGTATAATTACATAAAACTCTTAGTGGCCAAGAAATAAGAAAACAAATATAAGCTCTGTGCATTAAGAGCACAGCAGTACTCATCCTTAAGAGCAGCAACTACAGCATGTCAGTTTGTATGAGAGTCCTATAGGACACAATATAAAAATTGCAACCTTATGACCAGATACAAAAAGATATTTACGAAGTTAATGGAGCAGCAGCACTGAGAAGAAAGGTCCCTCTAAACTAAACATCTTAAAAAATTTGGCCTTCAAGACCAAAGCTCTTGTAACTTCTACAACTGTAACACACAGCAAATTTATTTCCTCTCTTGATAAAGAAGTATTTAGTACTTCCAAATACTGGGGTAAGAAACTCATGGATTAAATTATTTTGTTATTAAAAAGGGCTATTATTTTAAGAAACAAAGGAGAAGCAGAATTGCGTACCAGAAGAAACAGATTTAGTTAGAGATAGATGTGAGTGACTGGGACTTATTTCTACTGCATTTTATAAATATTTCTTTTCCTTCAGTAACACTGTCAGCCACTCCTAAATATACAGTGAAATTACAGAAGGTTCCAGGGTTTATGTCTGTAATAACAGCTCTGGTGACACTGGATGTCTGGTTTCTAGAGGAGGAACCATGACTTTGGATCTCTATCCTGTATGTGTAGTTAGAAGAAGTATCATCTGTGCTCCATGGGAAAAATCAGAGACCAGCATACTCCGCCTGGCTATGGAAAACGAAGCTGGACTCTGTGAAAGTCAAGATGAGACTCTGTTAACACTCACAAATATTTGCTGACAAAGACAGAAAAAACAGGGGCACAGCCACGCTTCCACGTTTTAGACAGACTGAGCATTACAAGCAGCCAAGCTGCACTTTCACAGTACCAGAGACTCTCTAAACCGGTTCATCCTGAGGCACCTCTGGAAACCCGTCATGGTTTAGCCCCAGCCAGCAACTAAGCACCACGCAGCCGCTCACTCACTCCCCCCTCAGTGGGATGGGGGAGGAAATCAGGAAAAGAAGTAAAACTTGTGGGTTGAGATAAGAACAGTTTAATAGA
>JAVJGG010000021.1:13145336-13176460 GCA_035590195.1 Aviceda cuculoides
GGGGGGGGAAGGGGAGGGAGGGGGGAAAGCTGTTTTCCACTAAATGCAAAACTAAAGATGTAGATTTTTGGTTTTATGTTACAACAACAACAAAAAAAAAAATCTAGCCACTGCAGAACTGCATGCACTTAGGAGAGGGCAAGTCTGGGACACACTCACATTTTATTAGCATCTACAGGCCAACAGCCCTGGGAGCAGAAAATACTGTAAAAACAATAAATAGATGTTAAAAAGAAGCACTGGGGAAAGGCATCTGTTTGCACACCAGGGTGGGGATGCAGCAGAGTACAGATGACAGGCATAAATTGTTCTTTTTCCTTTCTGTTTAGCTTTCTGCATAATCCCACTAAATAGCAGTAATTTGGGGAACAGCATTAAGTTCCTCTATCAGAGGCCACTCAGTACATTCCCCTCATTCAAAAGCAGGTGGAGCACAATGGTAAGAACGTTATTCATTATTTCCTATTGCTTAGATTGGGACTAAATGCAAGCCTATATATCAGATAGAGACATCTATAATACGTTCACTGAAATTAGTATCCTGGGGAGGGAGGGGTCTGAACCATTTAATGCTGGTTTTGTTTATAGGCAAAACCAGTAAGAAGTTAGACCCAAAAAGTCATCTAATTAACCAAAGTTATGGGCAGGACGACAGTATGAGGTGACAGCAGTGAGATCACGATGCAATGCTCTGATTAACACCAGTAAAGGCGAGTCGATGTATGCACAGCAAAGCGAGATCCTCCAGCCCAGGGTATTTTGGTAATCCCTGTTCTAATACATGCTCTAATTGCAGCATTCCCAGCCCTCAGAATTAGGCCCAAATAGCTCCTTTTACTATGTTATCTTTACTGGGGAGAAAATATTGTGTTGCAGGTTAGTTTCTTACCTAGAAAGTGGCCATTCATACACAAAACTCCTCTTTCAGTACCCACACAGCTTTCATGAGGCATTATACCCAATTATGTACCAGCAGGGATGCTGCTAGTGAGTACTCAAGAGACTAGATGTTTTCAGCTCTATGGCTTCAGACACAAACGTGCAATCAGCTGAAATGCTGCCCCATTTACCCAAGCTTGCCCATCTCTTGCGTCTTTATGACTGATCTGCAAATTTACACCCCTTGATGATAACAAAAAGTAAACAGATAAATAAAAAAGGGGCCAGCCACTAGGGTTGAGCCAAGTTTTGCATTTCTCCCATACAACGGCTTCTGTGAACTGCTTCTCCCACCTGCCGCTCTGACACCTGGCCAAGCTGGCAGGACCCCCAGCCCCATTTCCCAGTCCCAAGTGAGTGCATCAGCAGCCGCTTTGCACGAGAGACCAGGCAGGAGCGGAGGAAAGCCTCCGCCCTGTGGCACAGCTTCTTCAATCACCAGTCAGCATCAAGACTTCTAAAAACAAGATCAAGACAATGAAAGATCTCAGTGATATGATGGGAGCCAAAATTGCCTGATTTTTTTTGTGTGTGTGTGTGCACGCAAATGAATCAAAAGTTCCTGTCTGATAATGTCTTCCAGCGTGCAACTCCCAGCCAGTGGCACATGCCAGGCTGGGGTGGAGAGCTGCAGACACTCACAGCTCTAACTGGAAGGACACTCAGTGCTTGTCAGGATCAGTGTCTTAGTTCCCAATTTCCATTCTAGTAACAGCTACCGGAGAAAGAGGTGGGTAAAAAAAATTTTATATACATATATATATATATGTGTGTGCGTGTGTTTGTTATTTATGTGTAAGAAAAGTTTGTATGGTTTAATAAAAATAATCACTATTCGAGATATCTTTTCTGCTATTGATTCTGGATTAAAGTTCAGCTGAAGCAGACGACCTCTGGTTTTTGCAGGCACTGGGATGTCTTGTTCCTCCATACACACAAAAAAAAGAGCTGCTTTAAAATAATAGGGGAAGAAAAAAATGTCGACTTTTAGCATTTTTTCCCACAGTTCACCCCCCCCCCCCTCAAGAGCAAGGCTCTAAATATATAAATAGCCTGGCAAGTGTGTAGTATAAACCACACCCCATCCCAGGGCCACTGTCTTAAAGGAAACTATTAATATCAAAAAACCCAGGGATGTGAAGAATGCGGTAAGGCTTGCACTTGACATATTTCTGTATCTACTTTTGAAGGACACCAAGTACCTCTCACAAAAATGCTGTACCAGGTGCTTTCCCCCCGCCCCCATTTTATTTTTCATGGACAGAAACTTTTCAGCAGCTCTCCCAGCCCCACTGTCACTTGGCTCCTCCCGAAGCCACGACAGCTTTTAATCAGGAACAGTGGCTAACAGGACATACACCCTGGGCTTTGGGGGAGAGAGGGTTCCCCCCCAAAAGAAAAACCCCATACACAGAGTTTCAGGATGTTAAGGCAGGAGATGCACACAGCACATCTTTTTGTACGACTGAGGTCCCGTCCCACTGCAGAGGGATTCATTCCGACCCAAGAGGATGCAGCTGCCCCAGCATCCAGCTTGCTCGAGGTTTCCAGAGCAATTATGCCAGCAGGAGCCGCAGTCTACCCTCATGCAAGCGGACCCTTGACACCCAGAAGGTACCACATTTCCAGATAAAAATGAAAGCAAACTTCCAGGTAATGCACGCTATTTCTGTGGAGCTCATTGTGATTATAGTTATAGGAAGTTACTGAGAAGTAGGATCTCAGGAAGCTGAGAAACAAGAGCTTTGTTGGACTACGAAGAATCAGAAGAGTTCCAATAAGATTGCTAAAAAAAAAAAATTAAAAAATAAAAAATAAGTTAAAAAAATTCCCTTAAGGGCAGGATTAAACCTTGCACTTCAATTATGAAGACAATCCCTGTGTTCAGGGGAGATGGAGAACTAATATGGGATTTCTCTCCACAGCTGAATTTTAAGTTCCTTTGTTCTGCCAGAGCTAGATATATCTACCTTTCACCGGCACTTTCCCCTCTTGCTGCACAGTTTGAGTCACGGGTGAATGCCAGCCTCCATGCCCCCCATAAAAGCTGTTAGAATTTTGCTGGGGATTGAGTGAATAACAGGAAAATAGAACAGGACTCCCCAAGAAGCCAAGGCTTTGCTAGCTCTGCTGAAGCTGGAAACTACAAACTCAGCCCGTGCTGTTCTGCGTCTGCTGAAAGCCTTTGAAGTAAATTCTTTGAAGTTGGCCAGAAGTGGCTCTGAACTAGAGAGGGCATCGAGCAGGGTGGCGGGGGGCCAGCTGGGGGGCTTGATTCCCACACAGTCAAGTCTGAGTCAAGCTTGGATTCAGCAGATATACATACATTTTTTTTAAAAGTCACTGTTCCTTTTACAGGTAAAAGGAGACTTAAACCCTAACCTAAGTTCACGAGATGACCAGCGGCCGAACTGCAAGTTTCAACAAGTGTAACAAGATACTAAAGTGTAGAGTCAGTTCAGTCTCTCCCACTACTGCAAATACCATCCCTTGAAAAAACTATCCCTAAGATAGGACTGGACTAGACACCAAAAAACTGTTCACTGTACACATTTCTTCAGAAATGATTGAAAATTCTCCCCAAACTCCCTGCAGCATTTCTGCTACAGGGACAAAAGAGCACTTAATGCAGGTCTGATTTTCTCAGGGACAAGTTAAGTGGGAACCATTTAAAAATGGCCTTTTCTGGAATCTGTCTGCAAAGCACATCTCCCATCCTCATTTTCAGTATGTAACCTAGTATCAAAAAGCCTGTAGTTTTAAGGGTTACAACTTTGGAGAGTAGAAATAAGAAGTCTCGGCTTAAAGTAACAGCCTGCCTGAAAACAACCCTGATCCACTGGGCCCCAAGTAAGCATTACCCCACTGAGCAAGGGGCGAAGGACCATGATAATAGAAAAAAAAACCCAAAACCAGTTGAAAGCATTACACATTAGAAACATTTCATCCTCCTTAGGATGGCTAAGAACCAAGGGAACGGAGGCAGTAACTGCAGTACTGAACACATGCAGGCAGGCAGTTTTTTAGCAAATTGATGGGAATTAGTGAAGTTTCTGTTGCATTGAGTAAGGAATCAGGTACAGCATGCAGCCAGGCTTTGGCCAACAGCATCATGAAAGTGTTAGACGTTTTTTGATTCCTTAAAAAAAAAAAAAATTAAAAAAAATATATTAAAAAATACCTAAAATGAAACCACTTGCAGGTAGAAGACTGCACCAGGAACAAATTACATGAAATTTTGTGACACTGGTTTTAGTCATAGTCAAGCATTACTTCTGTTTTTCCTTTCCCAAAAGCTGTATATTCTTTAATACAACTCATTTCCCTCATAATTTAGGGCTTATTGTAGAAGTGTTTTCCATTCAGTCCCTGACCAGCTGCACATAACAATCAAGAGGACAGATCTAGATTTTCTTTCACTGTTAAGGTTCTCTTGCTGCATTTTATAACCATTACTCATAGGCCTTTTTACAAGCCAGTATTTTTAATAATTATGGTAAGGAAAAGGAACCTGTCAACACTATTTCCTCTTTATTTGCTCTGCTAATTTTGTGGCTTTCCGCAACAGTCTAAATCAAATAATTTTCAATTTTGAAATCTAAAAAGTTTCAGGTTTTTTCTTCCTTTAAAGTCTGCCATTTAACACATTAAGCTTTAGAGTACACATACTATTCAAAACACAACATCAGAGCACAGAAAGCAGCAAAGTCTTATACTGAAAGGAAAACATTTCCCTGTGATAAAAACAATGGCATATTTATTGTACAGCCCTGAGTATTAAGTTCTCGTAAGGTTGCTGCAAACAGTGCAACAGGTTTCTATCTTATTTTGTCTTGGTGATTTGTACATTAAATTTGCAGAGTTTGCAAGACAAGTTGCCAGTGTTACTCTATTCAACCTCACTTTTTTGTTGTGGTTTTGTTGTTGTTGTTTTGGGTTTTGGGGTTTTTTTCACTAATTACTCAAGATCTGCAATTTGATGTCACTTAACAGTTCCGCTGAGCTGCTTTTAGGAACCCTTCTTCTCATCTACTTGCCTACAGAAGCATGACTTGCAAGAAATTACATGAAGAAATATTACAGTTATATTGCAGGAAGAAGAGATTACTCAAAATAAGCACAGCAGCATATGAGTTATGTAAAAACATATTTAACTGGCCTGCTGACCATGACCAGATAATGAAGCAGTAGAGATCTTTACGCAAAGTAACCTCAGCTAACATCACATTAAAACCACCTAGTGCTACTTTAACAGCTTTCAGTTTCAACACTGTTTAACCAGATAAGGCATGGATCTTAGCACTACTGTCTCTAAGACAGCCTCCAGGCATAAGAATTCATTTTCCTTAAGGACGCTGTAACACATGAATGAAAAGACTTTGAACTAGACCCTGAGCTAAGCCCTCAAGTCACTTGCTGTGTGCTTGTGTATTTAGCATGTCATCAACACAATGAGCCAATAAATTGCTGCCCCTTCCTTCCATGCTTTGTTTTTAAAGGCTTCATTGTATTTTATTTCAGCAAGATTTCTATCACTGCTGGCAAATCTTGTTATCTTTCCAAATATTAAAAAAGCCTCTGAAAATACATCTATGTATATTAATTGCTCTGACCTTACAATTTAACAACTTAAAACTTGTTTGTTCTCTCTAATCAGCAACCACAGATCAATAAGCCTTTAAACCTTGACAAGTTATGGAAATAAATGACATGGGGAGAAGCACTTTCTACGTCTTCATTTTTTTCCTGACAATCTCCAAGATCAATGATAAAGCCAAGCAAAACATCAGTTGTAAAACTATTACTGAGCTTGCAGCGCCTTCCTGAACATGCAACCTTTGGGAAAACCTTCACACTGAAGAAAAAAAACTTCATTGTAACGAAAAAGTTGAAGGCTAATCACTGCATGTTGTGGGGACTTCTGCAACTCCACAGACACCATATTTGAAGAATGGATCTGACAGTAGCTCCCAAACATTTTTTCAGATCAGCTGCTCAGGTTCTGATGCATACACAAGGGTCAGCAAGAACTGTTTTGACAGACTTTCTCCTATTGCATATGCTTTCTGAATCACCCCAGACATTCAAAATAAAAGACGTGTGACTTTTATTTTCCCAATCAACTGCTTACAAGGATTATGGCTTTCATGGGTCATTAGACACGTTTCTGCCCTTTTTCATTGTTTCTGCTGCAGAGTGGTGATGGTACTTCAGCACTTCTGAACTTTAATTTAAGAAGACCAATGACACAGGAGGAAAAAAGAGGGGGGGGGGCCCTAGGGAACACTAGTAGTTTCAGCACAAGAATTCCCAAAATACACCGAGGAATGCCAAGCCATCTCTTTCTTCCCAAAGCACCATAAGGCAACAGCAAACAAGAGGAGGAGTTGAGTTTGATAAGGAAAGAGCTGCAGCAGAGCTGGGAACTGTGTTTGCTGTTTGCTTCCCTGGTTTTGGGTAAACATCCAAATGTTTGTATGACTAACTGATCCTCATCACTGGATTTGTGTGTAAACTTCCCCATATCAAAACATTTCATCTCCATATATTTAGAAGAGAGGGGGGTTTTATGCTTATGAAAGAAAATTAAAGAGAAAAAAAGCAGCAAAGAAATGGAGCATAGATTACTTTTTTTCAGGTGGAAACATAATTAAAATAGGGTCAACAGGACCTCAGATAGATTAAAATAGGTAGCCTACATCCAACTACACATAAAAAGGCTTGCTTCTATTATGAACAACTGTATACAGAACTCCTCATCAGCTCAGTACTAATGCTTTAGCTGGGCACTTAGAGTGGGAAGAGATGGCAAGTGGCAACAGGAGAAAAGAACTTCTGCTTATCTTTGTTCTTCCCACTCCAACCTGTGATGATTATTTTGGTCCTTTTTAAAGAACAAAGTCCACACTTTGAGCTCTGCGAATGGACCACACACCTCTCTCTGTAGAAGGCTACAGACAAGGGGCAAGCTTGCCTCCCATTCCTGATTACACATAACACTCCTACAACCACTGTCATCACAGACAGCCTGGTACTCCATCAGCCGGGTCCAAATTCCTGCCTACCCACGCAGTGCCCCTCGCAAACCTCTGCTCTGCTCCCTTGGCACTCTGTTTCAGGTGCAGGATGTGGGCAAGCTGACAACTGGTGAGTTTTACCATGGAAGTTTGACATGTTACCGAGCCCAGCTACCAACCCAGCCCTTGCCCGGCAAGGCAGGTAGTATCTTAAATTACCAGGTCAAATTTTGTCAGAAGACCTTTCAAATCCTGAGGAGAAACCCTTCTGCCTGACCCCTCTGACCAGTGTAGCCCAACCACCAGTCCCAGCTCAGGAGCCATCTGCAACACCAGCCTAGGAGAGGAAACTACACCACAGAAAGAGGCCCAGGTTCACCTGCCCTAATATCCCTCCTTAACCATCTCCCACCAAACCAAGACCCAAAAGCCAAGACAGGTTTTTCCCTAGCACTTCTGTTCAGAAAGTTACTACCGTCATGTTGCAAATGGATGCTGTTCCCACAAAGAAAAATTCAAGGGTACAAAAATCAATGAACTTTACAGTATTTCTATCCATTTCACATCACCATTTTCACATAGCCTTGTTCATAGGCAGAGATAAACAGAAAAGAAAGGTGGAGTGGACACATACAGACATAACATTTGCAAGTGAAAACTCCTGGCAACAGTAGCTTAAGACTGTCAGAGCAGGAGAGAGGACTTCAGCCTGCTTCATAGCTTTTATTAACTGGTAAAAACTAACAGGATTTAAACTCTCTCCTAACTAGAAATAGTTACTTGTCAGCAGGACTATAAGAAGAGTCTAAAAATCACCTTTTTTGTTAAAAGGTGTAATAAACGTCTTAGACAACACGAATATTAAGCCTCAAAAGAAACAAAATGTGTTTGGGAAAACAGATAAGAGCCTTTGGGTAAAATAAACAACAAAGAAACAAAAATTAATTCCCTAATGTAAACTGGAGGAGGAAGAAAAAAGATTATGCCAGTAGATTCCCATGTTCTGACCTCTCCGTGAACTCTAAGTAACCAGTCTGCAATTTCTAACAGCAACAAGAATGGAAAGTGCATAGGAAGATGCTGAAGGATCCCAGCTCTTCCAACTTTTGCTAAACAGTCAAGGCACAAGTCAACTGAAGAAAAATGTACAGTGCACAAAGTTGCAACACTTCGTTGCAAATCACCAAAATACTTCACTGCAAGTATTATAGGTGGAGCAATGGAAGTCACAGACCTTTACCTGCCTGAGAGCCCACGGCCCAACTCCTTCTGCAAAGGTTTCTGCACAAAATCTATGCCTTGGGGTTTAGCTAAATGATCAGGTCAAGGAAAGAACAGTTTGGTTTAGAAGTGCTAAATACTGGAGAATCTATCACATCCCCATATTAATGATTCCACAGCTTGCTTAGTTTTTGCATAATCACCTATATCTACCCCAAAAGAAAACGTGTTGAGACACAAATATTCAAACTATTTTAGTGTACTTGATCGTGTGGATTTTTTCCAGCTCATGCTGAACTAAATAACAAAGCCCATCTGCACCCACTGAATGCATCAGAAAAATTTCACAAGACGTCTAGCAAAGTAGGTGTTTTTCCCTCACAGAGTGTTAACAAGCAATAGCTCTACTCAAGTTCGCGGGTACAAGCCGGTGTCAAAAGTGGCCTAACTTTTACCTTATTCCAATATTTAAGACTACAACGTCTAGATTACACTACATATTCTTATTAAAAGAGGGTTATGTCTAAACAATTAAGAAATTAGCCTTCGCCACTAATCTCAGGTTCAACAAGGCACAAACATATACTAATACTTGCTTTCTCAGTATCACATGGCTAGTGGCAGACAACTCTCCAGAAAAAGCTGGTAAATTCACTTTCTTTTGGCTGGTAGGAAATACTTGCTTCTGCTACAGAGGTGTGCAACATTGCCACCACCTTATTTCTATTTTTCTCCAAAAACCAGGTGCAGAAATTATTTTTAAAAGGAAAACTGATTTTGATGCTTGAAAGAGCTTCTAGTCTTTGCAGCTGTAGAGAAAAATCCGAAGTCTGAAAAAAACTCATTGATCATCAGCATATTGTCATTACCATCATGCTGGGCTTTGATTTGCTTTATTAAAATGGTTCATCCATTTAGCTCTGAAATTGGCATTTGATTCTAGGTTTATGGAGATGGACAATACAACACTGCAGAAGAAACCAAAATATTATGAATATAACTTTTACTACTACTATTACAGAATGTAGCTGACCCTACCCCAACTTTGATTGCTGCTGAAAGGGGCAAGCCATGCCTCCTCTCTTCAGGATGTCCTTACTGAGGCACGATCACTCACCTGACTGCATACTGAGTCTGTTTAAGGAGATAATTTGGCAGAGACCTTCTTGCCAGAATAATGGGACTAGCGAAACTACCAGACAGCTATCTCACCCAGCCCAACATGCGGTCAGACACGGGCCAGCAGAGTGAAAGGGAGCAGCTCACATCACTGGATGACAGCAGGGAAGTAGATGGCCATTGGATTGGCTCAGCTGTTTCGTAAAGCCTCACCCTCTTGCAAACATAAAGGAAAAGATCTAGACCTTATCTGCCTCAGTGGCAACTGAGGCTGGAAAACATTCATCTTCCACCAGCAACAGATATTTTGGAGAGGTGACAAATATTTCAGTAAGGTAAAGGAAGTAAACAGAGTAATTTGCCTACCTTTCTGACTGGTGAAAGCTTTACCGGTTGCCTACAAAATGAAGGCATGTTCTTTACTGACCAGGAATCTCAAAAGCATCCTTTCTACAATCCACACGCTCCCTACCTCCCTGCCATACTTTTCTTTCTTCTGCCTATGTGACCCAGTTGAAGGCCGTAAAAGGGGCAAGTGACTTTTTTAAAACTCACACAGATTAAGGTCCTTTTGCCATAACAGTGTACATTTCTGGACATGAGCACATGCTTTTAGAAAGCCCGTTTCTGAAAGCACTCGCTATTCCAGGTACACCAGTTTATTGTTATCATTACCAAGATGCACAAGGCACTTGCAGAGGGATTATTCTCACAGAGCAGGAACAAATCATCTTTCAGCCAGCACCAATAGTGATATGAATGAACCAGTTGGGAACCACATGATGCAAAGTATTTCATTAGATAACCTGCACTATTCCTTAGTAGAGTTTAGTACAGGTTTTATTCACAACAGAAAAGGTACCATGTGTTCTTCAAGTAATTGCTATAAATACTGCATAAATTAACAGCTATGAAATTCTTGTTTTTAAATAAACTGTCCTCCTTCCTCTGCACAATAATATTTGCAGAGAAGAAAAAATACAGCAGCTTGAAATAGCAGAACTTAAAGAAAGCAGGAGGAAATCCAGCACCCTTTGTTTTGCCTCCTCATGCAAATTGCATATATCCGCACTTCAGTAACACCTAGAAACAGCAACTGGGGCACTGCTCTGCTGAGAACCGTGCTCACACCTGGCAAAAACCGGCTCCTGCCCATTGTCCATCCAACCTAACTACAGTAATACAGTAGGGTCTTTCAGGTAGTTGGCATTTGCAAAGGATTTCCCCCTTTCTCCGAGAGGAAAACATTAATTCTATTTCCCACAACACATGATGAGTCTACATTGAGGTACTCTGTAACATGGTCTAGTGGGCAGGGATGATGGTTGGACTCGATGATCTTGTAGGTCCTTTCCAACCTAAATGATTCTATGATTCTATGATTTGCCAGGCATAAATACTTCATGGTCCAGCAAAGGCTCAGCAAGGAATTCACCTTTTGTGGCACACATGGAGGGTCTAAAATGTAGGAATGACAAAGTGAGATAGTTTACCCTTCCCTGCTTTAGAAGTCATTTCCAAACTGCTGCTTCTTTGGTAAGGAGACTCAAGAAAATTGCTAAGATTCAACAAATCAAGCTTAAGAATTAAAGAAAACCCAGCTTTACAAAAACAGAAAATTAAGTTATATGCAGAAACACAAAGCTAGCAGCACCAAAAAAAACCCCCAAAAACCCAATCTCATTTCCTTTGGCATAGAAATAGAACAGGCAAGTGAGATGTCAGAAGAGCTAAGTGGTCACAGGCTGCGATTCCACTTCCCATCATCCACAACCGAAAGACATAAGGGTTCACTTCACTAGACAACCAGACCTTCAGTCTTCCATTAGAAAGGGAGGAAATTTCACCCAGGGCAGGTGGTGATGCTGAAAATAAAATATACATTCTAAGAGGAAGGACACAGTAAATAACTAAAGCCCTTCTGAGACAAGTGAGGGAGTCAGAAAAAGAGGGTAGGAGAAATAATGACCCTGGAGCTCTTCACAGCTTTGTGAGCCATTTTATGAAATAGTAATTGAACTGTACATAGCCAGTCAAAAATGCATAACATGCTTTCTTAAGTAAGATACTGAGAATATTCTCCCTATCGCTTAAAGTGAATGAAAAAGTACAAAGAAGTCACAAGAAAAAGAGAAGCTGCATAAAAGTCACAACGTTCAAAAAGAATGCAATGGCAGAACCAGTATTAAGTGTGCTTCTTGCATATAATAGAACCTTATTATGTATAATCACAGAATATATTCAAACAACACAAAATGTCACATATGCATTTAAAGATTAGACAGAAAGCTCAGTGCAAAACAATACACTACCCTCTACACTGAGCCTGATGACCAGTAGAAGAAAAGCAGAATTCCTGTTGCTGTACATGCCAAACAAATCATGTTACTGTAATCTTTTTTCCAGCATAGTCTTAAGTTCTCTCTATTGATAGAGGGAAAATACAAGTTAACCCTCCATTCACTGAACTCAGCTGAAACAGAATTTTAGCTTAAAAGTTGCACTACTAATTAGATTTTTTTTTCTCATTTTAACTAGTTAGAAATATTTTCAGGTACTGTGTTTATTCCTGAGATTCTACAAAGACTTTTGGGTTTACAGACATATCTTGCTGTTTCCTACAGTATTTTTCCTTCCCTGTTTTGTGCCTGACACATGCAACATGAATAAATACACAGAGCAAACATGACACTGACTTGGCCAAGGTGCTTCCGAAAGTTCCAGGAGAAGGACGTACATGTTTTGGTGTTGTTTTTGGGTTTTTTTTTAAAAAAAAAAAAAAACAAACAAAAAACCTTTCAGTAATCATCATGTTAGGGGTCACGGCAGTAGAAAAAAAAATCATAAAAAAAAAAATAGAAGAGCTGTTGCTTTATCGTTTCACAATGTCTACTGGATTAGGTCCTTGAGGAATTTAGGCTAAGTTACTGCTCAAACCTTCCCAAAAGAACTCCCAGACTACACCAAGTGGGAATTTTTAACCCCTAGAAGCTGTAACTGTTCTGAGATTGATCCAAAACTTCTGTGAAATCATGAAGACAAGAGTTAAAACAGTCACCAACACCTTCATTTCTTTTTCTATATACACACTTGTATTAAACTAACCTCTCAAGACTGGGGTGGAAAACTGAAGTGAAAAAGTGAAATAGAGAGTAACTTCTGGGTGTATATTCATATATACAAAAGGAAGGAAAGTTTAATAAACATTCATAAGTAACACTGAATTACTGAAAGGTAGAGCAGATACCCCAAGCTGAATAACACAGTAAAAGCAGAGCATGCCTAACTCTGCAGTTTAGGTTTTATTTCATAAATATTTGTAAAGAAAGCATTTATTTTAATATTTAAGTTTTCCTTAATATTTAAGGAAAACTAAGGAGAAGATTTAGCTAGCTCTACAATTGCAGAGCTCAGTGAACACATGCAGCTCTGGTGAAATAAAGGAGAGGTAAGAGCCACTAGACTCACCGTTAGCACTGGTGAGGGGATGGGAAAGGACAGGGCAGTGCCTAAGTTCACATCACAGAATTGTGATTTCAGCCGAGTAGCTTCTTGCTGTCACTTACATTAGGGTTGTCTGCCATGAGGTCAGCTGGGCTGTCCTTGGAAGTAAGCATTAGGTGACACGTGGAGAGGTTGCAGAATTAAGAGAACAATGAAGCACACAAAACAAAGCCTCCAAATTCAGAATAATCTTATTTCTGTATGTTTGGTACGCTGAGAGCTTCTCTGGCTCACGCAGTGTGTACTCATTGCAGTCCCTGGTTATCAATTCTTACTAGATGATACCACATGACAGGTGCTGCTTTCAAGGACTAAGGGGCAGACAGATGGTTATTTGGGAGGAAATGCTGGGGCCTGCTGAGAACTACTTTGGTTTAATGAGTACTAGTCCCTCCCCATCCCCTCCAGAATGGAAAAGTCAAGGAAAAAAAACAAACACTGAGTAAGGTTACTCGTTTCCAATTCGCCTGTGCTTCTTCTAGTTACTCATTAACTTTCACAGATATTAACCAAACAATAAAAGGGAGACAGAAACTGGGTTGTTTCCTGCTCCCCACCAAGAAGCAAACGGTAGGTTTAGAAGAACCAGAATTGCTTGGGAGAGATGCAACCTTCCATGGACAACAGCAGTGTAGCCCAACGCCAGCTGAAAACTCAATGATGGATCCTTACTATCACCATGGGGCCACAGAGACAGTGAACACATAGTCCCTGAGCCAAAGTTTTATCTAAAAATTCCCATTCTGTAAGGTAGCCAGATACAACACACCAAGTGATGCCCAGAAAAAATCAAACAAAAAAATCAGGTATCGCTGACCATTCATTTTAACAACTTCATAGCCAAAGTTCCTGCCACAACTGCTTGAGAAACTAGATTACGAAAAAAACCCAACCCAAACAACAACCCAACCCAAAAAACTCACACACCACAAAACACCAGTTATCTGTAATTTCAATCACCTGACCTATGAAAGTATTCTTGTCTGTTTGTAATGCAACTCACTACATCCAGAGCAAGACCTCAAAAGCAGGCCTAAGGGAGACTATGCACAGACTTTGACATCAGATAGGTTTTGACTTCAGCAGCTATGAGGATTTGGATTTTGCCCTAGGCAGGACGTGAAGCTCTAGTGACAGCTCAGGGGAAACTCCGTGAGAAGTCCCACAGGTAAGAAGCCAGCTAACAGAGAAGAGCAGTACTGTGATGAGCTCCTGACATCAGGGAACGAAGGAGTAGGTGCTCCTCATCCACAAGGACACTAAGCTGGTACAGGGTCAGCACCCACCTGAGAAAGATGCCAGCATCGCCGCTGCCCCAACAACCCCGGCACCCCTACAACTGCAATCAAGCAAAATCACAGCAGGTGCTAGAGGATTTCTCCCCATAAAAAGGCTTTCTTTCTATCAGCAATGAAAGATGAACAAAACCGAGACCACGAAACACAACCCCCCCTGTTGTGACCCCTAAAATGATGCACAGTCTACAAAAGACAAACTAAAATGGACAGAGCAATGGACCTTTCACTCCCCTTAATTCAATTCTCTCCTTTAATTCAGTGCACTGTTATTACCCTAGCAATCAGACTATAACACTGAAGTTTTTCAGCTTGATGGTAAAATCATGTAGTGTCCATCCATCTCCAATAATAGCAATATTGAGACAATGAACTCTATTGAGGCATCTAATAAGGCAGATAGTGATTTGCATAGTACATTTTCTGTGACTCTCTGTAATACAACATCTCAAAGACTCAATTCAGACTATTCTCCTTTCCCACAGACATTTTAAAAAAAGGATTCTTTTACTAGAAAAAGAAACAATGACCCCTCCCATAATAGGAGAAAGCAAAAGATAGGATTTTCCTGCCTCTGATGGGTGCACACTTTTGTCTGTGTATTTTTATTTGGTTGGGTTTGCCTTTTTTTTTTTTTTAAAAAAAAAACCTCTATGTGCTTTTTATCTCCATTGTGCATTGAATACTCAGAAGTGTATTTCTGATTTTGTTCTAACAGGCTTCTGAGCAGGAAGCACTTTGGGATCTCCACCCACCAGCACAGGCAAATTTCATCTTTAATTCCTGTGCCACAGTCTCTTCCTTTATCTCTCCACATACTTCTCTCCTACGTGACTCACTGAATTATTATTTGCTGGACATACTGGGACATACTGTGGTTCTGCCGATATGCTAGCCTGCTTATGAGTCCTGAGTTTTAGGATGAGCTCTGCAATGTTGTACTTGGGTAAACTTGACAAATCGCTTCCTCTCCAACAGACTGGAACGGCCTCGAAGACAATATACACACATAAAGTGTATGCTTTGCCTCAAAGTTCAGCTCAAATAACCTCTCCACGTACTGTCATACAGAAGCAGTAACGATTATGTCCTTCCTCTTCATAATCCTTCTGCTTTCTCCTCTTTCAGTAAATAATCCTGGACTTTGCCAGTGTTTTATTTAGCACAAGGAAGCACATATATTATTCCTGGAGGTAACTAAGCCACCTCTACCTATACAGAAGGACACACATGCAAAATACTGCTTCACTATACTAAAACAGCTTCTGTCTGCTCTGCCCTCTGTCCCTCAGCGTAGTCACAGGCAAGCTCCAGGAGATTTGCTAATCCTCCATCCCATTTCCTCTGCCAGAGCCCACAAAAGGAACAACGGGAGGGAACACATATCCATAACTCACCGCCCCAACTCCCGGCCCGTGATACGAACATTAATCCGCCTTGGGCTGTGAACACGAGCTCTCCGCAGCCGCCCCTGCCCAGGGAGCAGAGGAGACAGCCACTGAGCTACCAGAAAGCCCTCGGACGCTCCTGCCATGTCCCACAAAACCAGCAGTGACACACATTCTTCAGTCGGCTCAGGCGTGAGAGTCTCCCTGCAGAAGACTGAGCCGTAGCGCTGCTCTTAGGTTAACCTTGGGCAAATCCATGTCGGGCCCCTGTGAAAGCAAAACTAGATGGCATTTTTGGCAAGTCAGAGAAGGTCAGCGGAAAGGGAGAAAAAGCTGCCGCACAACAGCCCCAGTGAGGAACAGCGTTGCACTCTTTGTCCAACTTTCTGATTTTATCAGTTTATGCCACAGTGTTAACATTGTTTATGGCCCTATTTTGTGTCTGTGAATCACCCACTCCCAGAGACTCTTCCTCCACCCCAGTTTATAAATAGCACTACGTACAGAACAGAGTTTGTGAAGCAAAGGAGACTTGCCGAAAGAAAATAATGTATACTGAGCTGACAAAAAAAAAAAAAAAAAATTCTTTCAAAAGCCTTTCTCATTTATTTATAGTACTGGCTAGACAGACAGATTCCCACATTTTGTAAACCCTGTAGGTCACTATCTCCATTGCTCATTCACAAACAATTCTGCTAATAAAAAAAATAATCCCTCCAGTTACAACTGAACTTATTCCCCAGCACACTGCTTCTTGGCACATGCGTTTTGAAAAGAAAGATTTTTAAATAAGAAATATTATCTATTTTTCCTATTTGAAGGCAATATATGCCTAGACCACGATAAGATAATACGACATTATTTGTATATCTGGAGACATTCAGACTTTGCAACCAACCTCTTGGAGCTCTATTAGTACAAGGTAAATAAGCTTTCTACTATGTCATAGCTGACCGTCACTTAAATTTGTATGGATTGTATTTTCATAGGAAAATACATTCTTGATTGCAAGTGTAAAACCCATCACAGTTTTTTAATTCTCTCTTTTCTCCAGGAGCCATTTGCTTGCAATGGGAAGTTCACAACGCTATCATCCAGGTAACAAGCAGACAAAGAGATATGTGGCCAAAAGCTTCAGAGAACAGTTTCCTGGAGCCCAAATGCACGACACCTTGTTGAGCCAACACATAACCAACCATAGCCCCTGGGATCCAAACAAGCAGAGCCTGGGTGTTAGAGAAACACAAATTCCCCATCAGATGGGCTGGATGGAAAGCAAGCTATCAGGCTCCACTTTGGCAAGGAAAACCTTCAGTGCTGGTGCTGAACCCCAGGCAACTCATTCCATCTTTCCATGCCCACACTCGGATGTATTTGCAATGCACCAGCTTGACACCAGAGAAGGATCTGGACCTGATACACATCAGCCTAGCAAGGGACTGCGGAGCTCATGAACACCCATGTCAAACCCACACTTGCAAATACACACCACAACAACATTCCCACCAGTTCCCCAGCCCTGTTCACCAGGCAGCCACATCAACATTAATGATGCTAGGGCTGGAAGAAGCCCTTGATTTTTTCCACCGGTCGCAGATATGTCAGTACACAAAATGCCTGTGAAAAGACATACTGCCCAGATCGATTTAACAGAAAAGCCACTGAAATAACGCTGGCATGTTCTATTGATAAAATTCCTTGCAAGTGCCTAAGGTGAAAGCATTCAAGTACTTCTCTATTCAATTCACCAAATTTTTTTCCTGCAGTTAATCACATGGTTATTTGTCAAGCTCATGGTTCCTTAATCAGCTGTAGAAGTTAAAACCTCCTATAACAAGACTCCTCTTTAAAAACAAAGGATGAGAAAAACAATGCACTCAAAGGCATATTTCAGGAACAGTTACGTGTATTAATATTGTGGTTCTTTTTTATTATTGTGTAGACTCAACAAAAATCAACGGTTTATAATCTTAACAATAAAGGAAAATACCAGTGCCTGGAAAACATCACAGTAAGTCTGGACATCATTTAAGCCAAGTACATGTCTTTTTTTTTTTTTATTCTCCTACTGCTATCTCAACACACAGTTCCTTTTCCTTTAGCCTCTTTCAAACAATACTTGATACTAAACAAATAAAACTAAACACCAAAATAAATTATTTCTCACTAAAGGCTCATTTCTTCTCTCCTGTTCTACATTCACAAATATACACACATGTGTGTGTATACACAGTCACATAGATACATACACACACATATATACTTGAACTGGCTAATGCTACTGAAAGTATCCTGTTATCTTATAGTTATACAAAAGCTGACTAGTATTCAACATGACTTTCCAGCAGAAAGAGAAAACAAGAGTAGGGTCCTCTTGCAATTAAGATAGCAGCACTGAAATTCAGAAAGTCTGAGCTGTGTGTCATCAGTTCACTGCATGACTTCAGACCCTCACGCCTTGTTCTCCACATTTATGGACAGAAGCTTTCCCAGGGGCCTCAATACATTGATCTTCATTATCACTCTGAAATACTGACCAAAGGACTTACAGAAGTAATATTTAACCTATCATAACCTCTTTCCATATAAAGAACACGTTTGTAATCACAATCTTTGTCAACAGGTCTGATCAACACAGAGGGAAATATGAGACCATAAAATAGGGCCACGACATGATAACAACGATGGGAATCTCCCACGTAAGTTCTCACACACACACACGAAGGGGAAACAACTCAAAATCAGGGAGGAAAAAGAAATTTAATTAGAGCTTACTGAAAAGTGAGGCATATGGTTCACAGGAATTTTTGCTTTCAATTAAAAGATCCACCTCCTCATAGGCAAACTAAATAAATCCAAATTAAACCAAACTATTCTGTAACATGTATATGCAAAAATGAAGACAAGCATAACAGAAAATTTGGGTGGATGCTACACCATATACCGTGTGCAATTACAATCCAAGTTCTGCAACAAACACTATTTTGTCACTACACTACACAGGCATTTATCCCTCCCCATCATCACTGCATGTAACTATCCTTTTCCCCCACATTACTAAAACCCATTCCACCCACATAGCTAAAATTTGACTTGAGATGTGGGCAGAAAAGGAAAGCAGGAGAGAGAAAGGTGTAAAGAACAGGACTGAATTTTAGAAATAGACTTTAAAAGAGAAATCACACTCTGAGTTTTCATATTGATAAAAATACTAAAATATGAAAACAGACGTGTTTCTAAAATTTTATACAGCAGGGAACAGTGTAAAAGATGGGGCCATTAGGGAAGGATTTGCAACCAAAATGACTGACAAATTGCAGTTATGAAGACTTCTATACATAGAAGACTTAAGAAAACTATATATATTTGATTTAGAAACTAGTAGATTGCTACAAGAAAGACCATCCACACTTGCATTAAGAAAACTCAAAGACTTTACAGAATGTGTGGAGCCTTCACCTACTTTAAGTTATAACAGGATTATTTAGCCCAGAGAAGGGAGAATTTAGAGAGGAAATGTTGCAACACCAGGCTGTGGCCACAGCTCTGCCAGGGCAGCCCCTCTCAGGTGCACTCGGAGATTTCACCAAAGCATCACCACAGCAACTGCTGTAACTGAGGATGCCCACGCACACTGCGCATCCCAAACCACAGAGCTCGGCTGGGGATGAATGCCTGCAGCAAGACAAGAGGGAGAAGCAGGAAGAGTAGTTTTGTATGAGAGGGAGGAAGGCACCGATGCTCTGAAAAAAATCAAGGCCAACTAGTTAAGTGAGAAATCTGAATGGTAATAGCACAGGGTGTAATGTGACATGTCCAGGGCCTCCTAACAGAAGACCCCTTTTCATTTGCTCATAACTTACCTCAAGTGCTTCAATTTGGAGGAAATTTTTAAGACTACATGCCAGCATCTGGCTAAATATATTTACTTAATCATGAAACGTTGCAGCCAAAATGCTTCAAAACAGTGAGAAAATGAGAACGAGGGAAAATACGTCGCTGTGCCACTACTAAACACCCCAGTGACCTTTTTTCCTTCTCATGGTCTGGAAAGAAATGGACTTCCCCTGACCCCTTCAGTCCTCCCTTCACTAAGGTAGCCTTTGCTACTGCTGGAAAGAACTTACATACATCAGAAACACTTGGGATATCAAAATAAAAAGTCCTACTTAACTTGTGCCTACTGAAGCCTTTGCAGAACTGGAGCAGAAGGAATAAACACAGCATAAAGCTACTTGGAGAACAACTAAGCTAAATCAAGCACTGAAAGATGCCCTGTAAGCAACCCTAACTAACCATCTTATACATGGAAAGGGAGGCAGACTGGGGAAGATGAATGACAGGAAAAAATTAGGTGAAATAACCAGAAGACATGTGCAAGGAAGGTGCATGGGAAGGCAGGGAAAGTGGAGCAGGGAGCTGAGCAGGATAGCACAGCAGGAGGTGGAGGCTCTACCAGCCAGGGGTGCACTGCCATGGTACCCGAGCACGGAAGGCCCTGCGATGAACGGTACCCAGGCTCAGCCTTAGGGTCAGGCTCTCCAGCCACATCCGTAGTAACAAGGTAGGTCCAAGGCCAAGCCGGGCAGTCAATCCCATGGGACAGAATCCAGGTCAGCAAGGCACCCAGTGCATCACCTTACCAGGCACCTGCTCAGCTGCAATGCCCCTACAACCCGGTCGGGCAGGCTCTCGCCTCAGCGTGAAAGCTGCTCCAAAATCAAAGCAGGGGGAAATACGCTTCTTGGCAAGGCTGTAAATGGGGAGCTGCACAGGGACATCCTCCATCTTCATCGCAAATTGCAGCCAGGCAAGCTGAAGCTTCTCCAGCAGCTCCCTCTGATGAGGGGGGTGGCACTGAGCAAAGGCAGCTAAACATGGTGAGCTGGAGAAGAGCGTGTGCCCTGGGCCCTGCCTGCATCCTCTGGCAAGGGGCAGATTAAAGTCAAATGGGCAGCTTTAATTCCAACACTTCCTAGCTTTTCAGAGATGGATTTTGCAGCCGTAGAAATGTTCCCTAAATACAAACTGTGTGTTTGCACACGTGCATGCTTAAAATAACACATGTTCAGGCATTTCAAAACAGAGACTGCCTTCATATGCATTTTCACAACAAGCAAGGTCACCCCACTCTTAGCTAGGGAACTTTGAGCAATACCCTGAAGTATATATATAAGCAAACAGTAGTAGCCATCACATTCTCCCCTCAACAGTGGTAACTGTAGAGACTGGAGACTTTGCTACTGCGTAGTGCAGCATATGAATCAGACAGGCCCACTCCTCCTTAAGCTCTCCGATGATCACGGTTTTGACCATCAGCAGACACCGATTATCATCACCTCACTGTAAACAGCATACAGCTGGTAACCTCATGTAGCAAGAGCCTGCAAGTTCAACACTAGCTGTCTAGAAATGCCTTCTATCACTTTTAAGCAGTACCCAAATTACAGGGGATAGTGTCACATTATCACAGCTGTCAAGTGTGCAAAGGTCTGTGGAGGGGGTGGCAAATTTTACCTTCCTCCCATTTCAGGAATGGATGTCTCATCACAACAGGATCTAATTAAAAAGGAGGCAGACTGGTCAGCTGTATTTCAGAGATGAATATGGTTCAGCCCCATGTAATGAAACAGCACATACTTGGGCACTGTTTCAACAGTTGATATACGCCGTTAACTTACGTAGGCTGCTGCAGTCTTGCTCCTCATGCACACTCAGTGTTTACTTATCATCCTCCCCCAACAACCTACTTCCTTTTCTTTAGAAACTTGTCCTTGGTTTTGGTTTCATAGAGATGGACATGATGAAAGAGTGCTTACGCCCCAAACTCAATTAGGCTCTCGTATGCTTGCTTTTCCATGTCCTCCTCAGCTGTACCCACACACGGTTCTCATTTAGCTCCCTTCACTGCATTAAAGCGGGGATAGGAACATGTCAAATTAGAGACCTCCAAACACCACCTAATACATATAAACCACAGACTGCTCACAAGACCAGTCACCGCGCTATTTGACAACCAGAAACAAACTGTGGGTTTTCCTCCTCAGCAAAAAGAAGCATTTGCTGTGCAATCAAAGGCAACAACCAGGTTTGTTTCATTTATATACAATACACACAGTTTGGAACTTGAACAGTCTGATGGTAGCCATCTACAAAGCAGACATTTTACTACCATACTGATTTTTGCATCATTTCAATATAACAGGTGTTACCTTCAGCCCTGATTTCTCAACGGGATCGGCACAGCCACATAGCATCCCTTCATGGGGTTGGAGGCAGTTAACTCCCTAGCATCCCGATCCCTCTCACTGCCCCTGCTTGCTCCGAGTAGCTGTTTCACAACTCGGACTTGCTCCATGACATGCCGAACCTCCAGGATGTAATTTGCTGTCCTGCTAAATGCCTGCCAAGGTTTTGTACTGCCTCAATCACACTCCTACCCCCCTTTCCCAAGCACTCCAGTGGTTTACCACAGGCTGCCCTGTGTCTAGAGGTGAACGTCTATCTCAGCACAAGAAACCCTTCCCCATCTGTGCCTGATGTAAGGAATGCCTTTCCTATCCACAAACCCGCCAAGAATTAACCAATTCACTTAGAGAAGAAAGGGACGAGACCCCACAACCCAGCTTTTGTCTGATTTATAACCCATTCATGACCAAAAAGGAATACTGTATTCACAGAACGCAGGAAGTTGTGCAAGGGAAGCTTTTTTTCCCCCTCCAGCTCTCATTTTTGACACGGTTTGTGAGCGTAAGTGAATCCTGATGGAGACAGATGTAGTGCGGCACTATGCTGACTTCCTACACGCACCTGGCGACCAAGAAAGATTTCTTTTTTGAAGTCATTGCCAGAGGTCCTAACCCCATCAAGATTCCTTAGTACTAGCCATGTACAAATACACAATGTCCCATGGCATTTACAGCCCCCAGGTCACCAATCACAACTGGTGCAACAAGGGGGAAGAAAGTGTGAAGAGAAGATATGAAGGGCGGCAGGTGAACAGCTCCTGTGTCCTCAGACAAATATTAGCAGCACAACTTGCTGCAAGTCCTAAAACTTCTCAGTCGTTAACTTAATCTTCAAAACTCCAGCAGGATGTCAGAAGTCCTACAGACTCCCTGGCAGATGGAGCAGCAAACGTCTCACTTCAGGAGAGCAAAAAGTAAGAGGCCTTTGCTCAAAAGGGAAACTGCAGTTTGGCAGTACCTTATGTCCCATCTTTTCCACACATTTCTACAGGAGGAGACAAAATGTTCAGCTGACCAGTTTTCACTGCAAATCTCAGGTTAACATAGCTGGAACATGATGCAATCTGAAGACAGTAGTGACAAATACTGCATGTAGCAATGACGTGAATAAACATCTGCACATGAGATACCTGTTTTCTTTTTCACCTCTCCCTTTAAAAAAAAAAAATAATTCAGAAGAGAGCAGAAGCAACTAGTGTAGCCAATTTGCAGGAACGGGAGTGCAGGGGACTTGTATCACCTGCAGCAACTGGTCTTTGGCAGAGTTGGGCATTACAACGTATCATTCTTCTTACCTTGAAGAGGAGCTGGAAAATAAATAAAAAGTAGCAACTGTGTCAGTTGTTGTTAATAGCCTTACACTTAGGCATAGGAAGAATCACTGCACACACTGCTTACAAGCCAAACCATAAATGCACTGCACAGAATTTTGCACATAAGCGTAACCTATGTAGGACAGTGAAGGTTATCAGAAGTGACCTTCTGTCTGGTAACAGCAGAGCAAGCAGGCAATGGGTTTGCCAGGACCAAGCAGGGGCTGCTCTGTGAACCACCCAGGACTGCTGCTGGAGAAACAGCAGTCCCTTCCTGCAAAAAACCAGAACAGTACAAGTGAATGAAAAGGAGAATTTTTTTTTTTTTGTAGGCTGATCAAATTTTCAGAAATTTAGAAGAGAACTATTTTATTTGCACCTCTTAGATGAAGTCCTAACCAATTTCACCATAAGGAGAACAAGGCTCCATTACCAGGAGATCGCTGGGGTGGAGAAGAGGGAAAAGTACACTCTGCAGTAAATAACTAGCAGCTCTGGCCTTCTGCTCACTCCTCCCGCAGCGCTACGCTTTGCAGGCTGAACCAGGAAATAGTTGAACCGATACATTTAAAAGCATGAAGACTGAGTCAGAAGACAATAGTTAAATAAATACCAGTTAAACCACATACCGTAGGTCTGTCTTGTAGTACTGGGAAATGAGTACTGCTTAAGGCTGTTCCAGATATTGCATCCACCTGCAAATATTTGCTGCTGGCTAAAGCTCAGCATATATACTCTCACTAGCAGTGTCAGTTCTTTGCAAAATTTTGCAGACAGGGAAGAAACAGAAAGTTAGCTTAATTCAGAGTACAATAAACTAATTATATGCTTTAATCATCAAAAGCATTTAATAGCTGGTTGGTGGGATTTTTTAGGGTTTGGGGTTTTTTTTTTTTCCTTTAAAAGCAGGTTATATGATTATAAAGTTAGTTAAGGATATAGCTGCTTTTTTCAAGCATTTTAAGCTTTCAAAGTTGTGAATATAGAGAGTTAATTATTACATTCTTTAATGTGGATCTTTTACTACGAGTCTACAGTAGAGCTCAGAAATTACCATGTCACAGAGGAATCGGGCACACACTCACAACGAAAGCACAGAAGAAATTACACTTTCATTACATAGTCTCAGATCCACATAAAAAATACATTGTGTTAAGACATTTACATTTTAGATCAACTACCTTTTGGCAATAATGAAAAATCATTACAGCTGGAGAAAGAGACGACAAGAAGATAAAAATGCACTGACATGATGCTGGAAGACACTGGCCATTAAACTCTTATCTTATGAAGAAACAGCTAAACACTTTATAACAATATTTAATCTGTAACTGTTAAGCTGGAAGAGATGCCTGTTTCCAGATGAATTCAACACATAAAAGAAATTTTTTACTTGCTTCTGTTAGCTGGCTAGCTTTTTTATTTGTAACTATCTCCCAGAAATTTTAACATCTCCAAATGCAAGTCCTTGATATGTTACAGACAAAGGAAAGTTTTCTTTCCTTTAATAGGGACAAAGGAGCGTATTGTTGAGATTTATTGTATACATACAATTACCTGTATTGTTATGGAGATTAAAGGACAAAGGGCCAACAGATCTAATTCCAGATCTTACAGTTTTGTCCTTTCCCATAATTATGTCTTAAAATTGGATTTCAGTTAACACATTCACAATATGAATACCCACCAATGCTTTGCATGTACTTAAGAGAGAGTTTCAGTTATTTTAACATGAATGCAGCAATACACTTAATTTATCACTGATCATTCAAGTGATCACGTTCAATTTAATAGTACCAATAAAGTGGTTTTTTCAGTTGGTTGTAAGAAGAGTCTTAAAACTAGTACAAGGTTCATTAGAAAGAATAACTGGCTAGTCTATTAGTCACTTAAAAAAAAAATTCAACCCAAACTTTCACAAAAATCTTTCCATTTCTTTTTTTTCTATCTCAGAAATATTTCCAGAAATAGGATTTTAAACTGCAGCGAGATACTGATAAAAGAAAAAGAAAGTATTTTCTTTCTTCAGATGTTAATGCTGCCCTTTAATCTCATGTGAGAGTATGTCAGTCTCCTTTCTTCATCTGTCAGATGCAACATCTATTGGAAACTGAGCTTAAAATACCAGGCCTGTGTATGTGGCATCCACAGTATGCCAGCTAAAGAGGACAGATCCACCTCAAAGCTGGGCTGCTTATTTCTCCCTGGTGCCCAGCTGCACGGAACTAGACCCTAGAGGTGAATTCCCCTCAAAGAATTATGCAAACCAAAGCAAAGATAATGAACTTCCCCAAAGAAGGGGGGGGGGCTCTTTTTTTTTTTTTTTTTTTTTTTCCCCAGTTTTGTTGAAGATACACATTTACAAAGACTGTGGGGGAAGGAAACCGAGGCTACACTTCTTAGATTTCTCCTTCTCAAAAAAAAGTATAAATCCATAGAAGGTGAAACCATCAAAGACCTCTGTTAACCAGGCACAGCCTACTTTTCAAAAAAAAATTGCTTTGGAATTGACCAGAACAAGTATGTTTTTATTGGCATTGAACTCCAAGCCTAGTATTAGAAGAAGTGGCTCATCCTGCAAGTGGAGTGAAAGAACACTAGAATTTAGAAAGCTTAATTCATGTAGCAGCAAAGCCATAAACTGTCAATTCTCTAAATCCAAATTTGGCTATAAATAGGTGATCGTAATACGTGCAGCATCAAGACAACATTAGAATTCCCATATCTGCTTTCACCAGAGAAAAACAATTAAAGCAAAATTTGATGACCTAAAAGGACCCCATCAATTTATCACCATTCATTTTATTTCCCCTTTGGTTTGAGGCATTTGTAAGTATATAAAGCTCCTGCAGAATCAGAGAAAACAACTGAGCATGATCATGGAATGAGGAAAACCCTTAACTCCCTTGTTAACACAATACGATTTTGCATATGTAAATCTGATGCCACCCACAGGCACCGATTTTTTCCCTTCACACTGGTTTTCGCAATGAGGCACACTAAAAAGTACAATGAAACCATGGCATGCCTAATATAATAAAAACACTGGCGAGGTTGAATCAGTCTCTTTCGATGGTTCCACACTGCTACTTTCTGCCATGGTGAAACTACTAACATGCGTTTCTTTCACCTGCAACCCAGAGGGTAGCAGTGGAAGCCCTTCTCTTTCTCAGCCAAAGCTACATCTTGGTCACAGAGAGAAGTCACTTGCCCCAAATCCCTGCCAGCACAGAAAACTGGTCCCCTTTCCAATCAGGGCTACTCTTGCTGTTTCAGATGTCGCTAGTGGTGGAGGCCTCTTCTATTTTCAGCTGGACTCTATTTACCACTCTAGCATCCTCCCTGCCCTTTCCACTTCAAAACGCATCATCCACCTTGCACAATGACAAGAAGCAGAGCAACTTTAGACAAAGATAACAATACGAGCCCTCTTACTATGAATTCAGACAGTAACTAACAAGTCATCTGTCCTTGAGCTGATACAGGCTGCGGCCTGATGAAGCTAACTAAATGTACTCTCACAATTTTTCCCTTTGCTCCTCTGTATCATGACATCTTTGGCAAAATTAAGTTCAAATTTTCAAGGGAATGCTCTGGGTACCAGTTGGCTGAGCCACTTTGGGCATGAGGAAACACTGGGGAGGACAGGCAGCAAAAAGAAGCAACCTCCATTTATCTGCAGGGACTATTCACACCGCAGGCACAACAAGCACTAGAGGAAGGCAGCAGGAAACTTTCACAGTCTGCGGTATCACAGGTGGTCCCATGCTTTGCTGCGTATGTAGGCTGGCCTGCCCCAAAACGAAGCTGCACCTTTCCCCGGCTTGCTGGGGCTATTAATCCAAATTAATCCACCTTTCCCACAGCCTGCTGCCCCATCCTTTGCAGCATCCTCCGGTCTCATAAGGCAATACAGTACTCCCAAGCCAACCCTCTGGCTGGGCACCACCTGCCCTTTGCATGGCACCCTGCTTATTTCCAGGGACAGAGTTGGTAGACATTGTAATCTGAAAATGAGGACTCAGAAGTAGATATGTAGAAACAGACTTGCCATCAGTGACCTGTTCATGTGTGTATATAAGAAAATAAACAAGGAAGCTTATTAAAAATGCACTAACTTAACAGAATCCAAGTGCACAAAAGGAAATAACAAGAGAAAGCGCAGTCTAAGCTCCACCATGATGGGGAATGCAGAAACAAAAGTCACCAGCATTCCTGTGAGAAAACACCCTCCAGAGCCGTCTCCCACTGCAGAAACAAACCATCAGCAAACAGAGCAAGATGCATAACACCATAACCTTGGCTAGGAGTCTTCATAGAGGTACGCAGAGTCCGTTATCTTAGCACCCATCTACCAAGATGTCCTAAAACCATGCATGATTCATCTTGATACACTATTTAAAAAAAAAAAAAAAAATCCCACTGAACTAGTAAAAGCAAGGGCTTTTAAATGTGCATTTAAACCCATCAGAACATGCCAAGCTATGATCCCCCATGACCAGGGACAGGCTGGGCTTCTACAAAGCTCGTTTGCACAAATAACCCCTCTTTAAGGAGCACTCCTATTCAGGCTAGGTTGAACCCAACTCCTTGCAAGCTGGCAGACAAAACAACAACAACAACAACAACAAAAAAAAAACCAACAAAAAAACAACCTCTCAAAATATTACCTAAAGGAAGTAAGGAATTAATCTGAGAATGCACCTAATCACAGAGCCAGCTGTGGTTTAGATACAAACTATAAAATCCCAACAAGGAAAAGCTCCCAGGCACTTAAGTGCCTCCTCTCACCTGGGCTGTGACAGAAGAGAGGGCTCCAGCACCTTCAGGCTCAGAAGAGACCCACTCCACAGAGCCAGGACCAGATGTCACCCTTGCCCTTTCTCAAGCACCCACAGCCTCCAACATGGATACACTAAGTGACTGCATCTGTTTGCCAGGCTACAACAGAGAGACTGTAATTTACAATAAAGCTCCAGACCTGATGTTCAAATCTTTACTTGATGATTTTGTAGTCTCAGAAGCAGAAATTTCTTACCTTCAATGGCGGAAATAGGGGTGAAGTTCATACAAATTACTCCTTATACTCAATCCCTGGCCCATATGGTGCACAGTTAACAGAAAACAGTACTACAGTATGTAGATGGCATTCTCCTGCACACCACAAAGCCAAACCAATCAACCAAAAAAACCCCCATGAAGTCTTTCCAATAAACAAACCACCCAACCAAACATTTAAAAAAAACCCACATTCTAAAGCCGAAAGGAGAACCCCTGATGCAGTATACAACAAAAACTTTGCAGGCATTAGGAACTTACCAATGACATACTAGATACTACTTTTACTCATTTAGTTTGGCTAAAACTGTACAAAACAATGGAGAAAAGTCAGAAGTGTACCAAACAAGTGGGAGGTACATGAAGAATAGGAAAAGGAAACCAAGAACAAGCAGATCTGCAGCACTGGAAAGAAAGAGATTTCTAGGCACTGTCTAGGAGAGCTTAAAGGTAATCCTACCAGCGGTCCCTTCTCCTCCGCAAAGTAGGACTTGTGTCAAACACAGACCTTAGCCCTCTTCCCCCCATATACCAACTGGATTTGAAGCACAACATAATGCCAAGATCAGTTACAGACCCCACAGGTATGGTACCACAGCAGACGCCAACATCATTCCTTCCCCCATTTGTAGCTGTAGGCGCAATTTCCTCTATTCTGAGACACAGTTAAAAGCACAGTTTCCTTTTCTCCCATTCCATTTGTACACGTGGAGAAAGAGGCTTTCATATGCAGCCCTAGGTGTCTCACACAAATCAGAGGGAAAAGAGAGATGGTTGGACTGTGTAGTTTCTAATACCAAGGGATTCTTCCAATTTCCTGGTGATGGTAGGAAAATAACCTTAACTACATGCCAAATACCAATGAAATTTACGGAAAGATACAGACATTACTCTGTGTTGCCCTGCCTCTTCCACTGAATGGCCATGAATGACATAGAAGATAACTAAACGAGGCCACAAGTTCGTCAATCCAGCTCTCGTTGGACCACATATATGTCCATTCTTTGCTGGATTACAGAAATACATCTCCCACTTAATCTTGGATTTTCTCCTGGAATTTTGGATTAATAGCCCCAGGAGGCCTGTTTATGCGCACATACATTTGGGAACAGCTGGAAAGCACTTAAGAGAAAAGCCTTGGTGCAGCCTTCCAGAGCAGTGCATCTGTTTTGTTCTCTTCCTGCACATGCCTGATCACTCTTTCCCCCTCCACACATTGTCTTCTAACATTTCATATCAGCACATGCTCACCTACACTTAGTTATCTTTTTTTATCCACAATTAAAGCCCTTCCCTCCATAGTCATCTCCTGATGAAAGTTCATTTCCTACTGCTGGCTCCATTAAGGCAAGGTTCTCTTTCACTCTCCCCTTCCCACATAGCAGTAGGCCCTCTGCTAAAGAAAATCCAACTAGCTCCTCCCACACTTCCAGTGACCTTTCAGGATGTTCAAGGTACTATTTACATTCAAATTTTGGAGTGTAACCAAAAGCAGTCACATCAGGCTGACAACCAGATGTGCAGTCACTGACTGTTTTAATAGCTTTTCTCTCCTTTGCTCATATTGGGAATCTTCTTTCAAGCAAGCAAGCAAAAAACCCAAATAAATGACGAGGCAGGCTTCACACCTACAAACATCAAATTCCCAGTCCCCAACCACTCTCTAACATTGTTGAAACGCTCACTCTATGATACACTGTAATTCTAGTAGGAAGAAGGAAACACATAAATTAAAATTATATGGATTATGCCCTACACAATAAACAACCAAAGATTTTAAAACAGTAGCAATTTCTCTCTCTCATATTTAGAAACTCCAACCAAAAAAATGTACATGCCATGAAAATCCTCAACAAAGACTTGCATGTAGCTCCCATAATTGAGGAAGTACTAATAATAGCATGGCTGTTTGCAGAGACAACATTTCCACTGTGGGCCTGAATTCTGATCTCAAACATGCAGAAGATATTTTGTTGTGTGTTGCTGGCTGGAAACTAAAATCAAAGTACTGGAAACCATCTGAGTGTGCTGCAATGTGCAGTCAGCCTTATGCAGCTAAGGAAGCACTACGCACATCCATGCCACATTGAAAACAAAGCATCTATTGAGTACTGCAGAAGGTGTTCGTGTTGTGTGTTCTTGTAATGAACATAAAGAAGCATGTGAAATTAACCCGTGTTGCAGTTTTAAACAAAAATTAAAGCCTTTGCACTTCAGCATCAACTGTCAGCCATCACAGAAAAGTAACTTGTCCTCACAGATGAGAAGTGTATTTCTAAGCTCCTCCGACACAAGCAAACTCAGCTCTCAGCCACAGGTTCCCTTCCCAGTCTACACTGCCTAATTCCAGGCCTGCTCAGGTCTCCAGATCAGTGATGCCCACACCTGTGTTTCTAATAGTGGTCATTAAAGGCTTTACTCCAGAAGTGCATTTACATAGCAGCAAATGAGCTTCACATTTCTCAAGCTTTATTCTTTTTAAAAGCTCTACATGAGCTATATGTAGACCTATGTCACAAAGTATTTGCAAAATATTTTTGTTAAATTGTACTTGCTGAAGATAACCCAGAATAATTTCACAAATTTAGAGTACCATACAAGAGAAGAATCAACAAGGATGATTAACAATGAACAATATATAGCAGAAATTAACTGACATGCAACACATACACATGGCAAACCCACATTTTAGATATGCTAGTGTTTCATTTAAACTCCTCAGTTGGAAATTCAGATCAGTAATTAAATCATAATCCTATATAATTGACTCACACAGTATCAGTAGGAGTTCTGTGCATGGAATAAGCTGTAAGAACAAGCTATTACGTCCACATAAAAGGCGTTTATAAGTTTAAGCACCAAAACAGGCACACAAACACCGGAGCTTACAAGTCCACTGCTCTTGAGTAGTAGATGTTATGTTGCCTTATCACTAATATGATCATTCTCAAGTCACTAGCTGCTGTAAAAAAAAAAAAAAAAAAAAAAAAGACCCTTTCCCATAACATCTGCATTAAAACAA